>JAWNOX010000137.1:13467500-13945000 GCA_035045555.1 Drosophila fulvimacula | reverse complement strand
TTACTTCATTCAATCATAACGAAACACAATAACAAAAAAGGCAAAGAAACGAAATGTAACAAACAAAAAATATGCCCAGCACATAATTCCGTAGCCGGCGTAGTCGACTTTTTATATAGACATTTATAAGCTTATCTCTCCGCCTGGCAGCAAAGTGCGTGCGGCAAATTTACGAATGCCGCTGCGGCACTTTCAACATTTTCAGCACTTTTTTGTCCCCATCCCCATCGTTGGCCGAAAACTGCGTAAACTTTTGCCGGGCTGCCCTTGCGTTACTTTCACTTGCCCCTTCTGCGCGTGGCACAGAATGTCGCGAATCGATGTGCAAAGCAAACCAAACGAAACGAAACGATACCAAAACTTTCCTCTCGACAAAGGGCAGTACTTTGTTTATACACTATACACACGCACGCATTGACATAAACTTGATTTCCGTTTATTATTAAAAAAAAAAGTAATAATAACCGAATTCTAGCTGCAAATTCAATGCGGTATTCCTTATTATGAACCGATCTTTAAAATACAATTGCATAAAGGCAATTATTGTGGCTACAAAATTGTTGTTGTTGTTGTTATTGAGAAACCTTAAACTCACGTGCTTAGCCTGCATGCAAACAATAAATCATGTGTTGCCATCCTATGCGAACTATCTAATTTAACATAGACTGAAGAGGAATTCAAATTTCCATTCTGCAAATATAATATTTTATTTTATTATATATTTTATGTTAAAAATAATAAAAAAAATATTTAATATTTAAATTTTGAGTCTTCGCTTTAGCAAAACTAATTTTGTTTATGATTTCTTTTCCATATTCTGTGGAATCATATAGTGCACTAGTATCAGTATCATCATCTCTATATCTATATTGCAGGGTATTCTATATTCCTTATGTCCCTACGTTTTGTTTCATTTTTTTCCACTGCCTTTTGCCTATTTGGCTGGGCAAAGTATTTGTGCGATATGAAATTGTTCTGGTACGCGGAGCCTTTTTGCCTTTCGTCGCCTTTGTTTTTGTTGTTGTGTTGAAATTTGTATTTATGTTTGGCTAGAGGTCTGGCTGGGCACACGGACGAGCCCATAGACCGGGAACCATCATTTGCCCGGCATTCGCCTACCCTCGTAAATTTTAATGTTTTTGCTTTTCTGCTTCTGCCGGGGCCATCATATTTTCATCTATGCGTGTGTGTGGGCTCTTTTTATTTGTGTGTTTGTCCAATGTGTTCGTGTGTGTGTGTGTCTATGTTTGGTGAAAATTATGTATATTTTTAGCACTTTCGCTTGTTTTGTTTTCGCTTATCGAGTTTGAAGGTCATTTGCTTAGCTTTCATTGCAATTTTTGTTGTCGCTTTTCCCCAACTGGCGTGTGTGTGTGTGCCCTTGAGTGTGATATCATATCTTCATATAGTCTGTCTGAAATGAATGTGTGCTTGCCTGGCTGCGCAGTTAATTTCTTGTGAAATTGTCATTTTGTTGCTTCAATGGCTGCGTGCAATGCGGCGTATGAGTAATATTTGTGACGGAACTCAAAACAAATGTAAATGGATGGGCAAATGTACGGCGCAGACCTTTCGGATGCTCTAATGAGGCGCAAACAGAGCCAGGCAGACAATTGAAAGGCCCAACCAAGGGTAGACCGGGTAGATTTTTTGGCTATACTCGTGCCCGTTAGCTCTATGCCGTGCTCCGGGCATAGGCAAATTTAAATTGACATGTTTAAAGTCAATTTGTGCGCTGCCTGAACTTTGGCTCATAAACAAGACAACTGGCACGCCCACAATCCAGTCAGCCCCTCATGGCCGCCCCACTCCCTGCCCGCTGACATTAACCTATTCATTTGTAAATGGGCTGTCGAATTTCGTTGTGGCATTCGCATTGGCATTGTCTTCGCGTCACATAAATATTTGTGCGCCTTTTGCCATGCCGAGCGTAAAAACGTAGTTGGAGCAAAATAAACAAACAAAGACAGGAGCTCGACGAGGAGCAGACGCAGGAGCAGAAGCCGAAACAAATGGCGAGAGGCAGTCAAATCAAATGTAAATCCAAAATGAAAGCAAACGCACCAAGTGAAATTGAAATGAAAACGAATGTAACGCGGAAAAGTCTTTTCCATTTTCCTTCATTTCCCCATCATTGTCTTCGTCGTCGTCGTCGACGTCGACGTTTCTGTTGTTGTTATTGTCGCTTTCCGTTGTTTCCAGTTCTCTTGCAGGCAATTGAAAATTGGCAGCTGGCAAAGTGCTTTGGCTTCGACTTCGGCTTTGGCAACGCCTAAGGAACCCCACTGCGAAGCTAAAGGCCAACAGCGAAAGCAGCCGTCAAGGGAGCTCCTTGCCACACCCACAGTGCGCTGAGCCACGCATAGGCCTAACAGGCACATTAATACATAATTTATAATGTTTTTATTCTGTTTTATCTGGTTGGGGCTTGTGTCCTCCCTCTTTAAGGCATATCGTTATGTGTGTGCGGCTTGTAGAGCAATTTGATTAAGAAATTTCAAGCTGGGGATGAGTGTAAGTGATTTTACATTGAAGCAGCTGAGAGAATAACTTGAGCACCATCTTAAATAATATGGTTAGCATAAATATAAAATATTCACTTGTGGACTGGAGAGCGTTTGCTTCAAATTAACTTGAGCTGTTTATAATTTATTCTCGACCTAAACTATGAACTTAGAGGCAATAGCAAGAGGAACCGACAACTGTTTAAGAAGAAGGAAACATACAAAAAAAAAAAAATGGCTTATTGATTGTTAGCATAACAATTCAAACACAAACTCAGTTGCGGACTCGATGCACATTCTCAGGGCTCAACTGCAGTGGAGCATTGCAGACTACGTTTAACTTTTAACGCTGTGGTTGCTGTGTTTGCATGCGGGTGGGTCAAAGGGCGCAGCTACTTAAGACTAGACTTGAACAATACTTGTATTGCATGTAATTCGGCCTGTTAGCTACACTCAAATGGATACAGAACTAAAAAAAAAAAAAACAAAACAAGAAAAATTAAAAGGGAAATTCTAGTTAAAGAGCCAAAATTGGGTAAACAATGCTTACAGCTGAGTTGAACGGAAATGAGAAAAAGGGAAAAGAAAAGGAAAAACTAAGAAATAAACTTACCGGCGACTACTTTGTATAATTGGCGATAGGATTATCTCTAAGCTGGAGGAAATGTTTTGATTTTGTTGTAAATTCGAGTGCGTATTGGAATTGGTTCGTAGTGAGTTCGTTGCGGCAGCAACTGTTGCAGCTGTTGCTGTTGCTGTGAATTGGTGTTGCTGTTGGTTGGTAGGGGATGTTGGGTGCTCACTGGGTGGCGCATTCAAATTCGGATTGGCATTCGTATTGGAGTTGGTTTGGCTACTATTGCTATTTGCATTCAATGTGGGACAATTTAACGTTTGGTTGGCTTTGGTAATTGGCAATGCTTGCTGCTGCTGGTGCAGATGTTGATGTTGTTGATGTTGTTGTTGCTGTTGTGCATTGGTGTCGTTGGCACATTGCTGACCACTGTAGACATTCGCATTGCAATTATCTAGATTAATATTGGCCAAAGCGGAAATGGATGCGACTGCTGTTGTTGTTGCAATTGCATTACGATTACTGTTGCTGTTGCTGCTGTTGTTGTTGTTGTTGTTGTTGCAGTTGCTGTTGCTGGCACTATTGTGGCTGCCCGTGGGCGACATCAAAGGGACGTCAGCATCAAACATATCCTCAGCCTCAGCGGCCTCATCATCATATACATCATCGGTGTCTTCGGTTTCATCATTAGTTGTGGTCGCATCCGGTTGAAGGGCCTCCAAAACGGCCATCACCTCGTCCTCCTCGCTGCAGGAGTGCGACGAATGCATTGCCTGCGCATTGCGATGGGTTTTTGCGGGTTTTGATTTGAGTTTTTGTGGAGTTGGTGGTATTGAAAACACAAACAAGGTTTAGCTCTCTTGCAGGGACTTCGGGTCTACATACAATTATGAACTAGAACAGGCACTATATATATCTATACAGGTATGCATATCACGAATTTAGCACAATTCATCATGCACTTAGAATACGAAACATGTTTAGCCACAGACTTAATCAAATATTATTGCTGCTAATTCAACATCAACATTAGCAATAGACTAAACAAATAATAAATAATTATTATGATATACGCGGGCAAACATGCGCCATGCTTGACTTATTACTAAATACACAATATTTAAGGTCATAAATACTAAATAATAATAGACGCACAAATCAAAAAACTGCGCGGACTGTGTACTTTGGTGTGATTGAAATTCAATTTAAAGCTGGCGATGTATGCACATAAATTTATTATTAGATCCGCAGGCGAGCAAATTTTAATTACATACATTCAAATCCTGCGTAAAACACTCAACAACAACAACGACAATTCACAGCCACAACAATGTGAGCAACAGAATGCCACATGCCCAATGCCAGTGGATGGAGTTTAACAAAAGCTCGCCTGATTGCGTTCATAAAGTGACCGCCGGCTAAACACCTGACCAAAATCGGGTAGACGAGACAGTCGGGGGTGGGGCGCATTGGATGCTCATGCCACAGGACATGCTCTCTGTGGTTTACGATTGATTGCATTCCCAGGTTATTGTTGTTGTTGCTGTTGCTGTTGCTGCTGCTATAGAATTTGAAGCTGACAAAACATAAAGTCCAACAACACAGTCAAGCAAATTCCATTGAGACATCACTACATGCATTCACTTTGAGCAGGAAAATATTATCATTTAATGAATTATAATAGCTCTTTTATAGTTTACATACATACATTGCGACATATTCACTCGAAGAATTCGAGCTCTATTTAATTAATCAGAAACGTTTCATTGCATTAATATGAGCATATTTCAATTGAATTAATTTCGTAATTGAAATATCTTCAGCTACACCTCTGCACTGTTCTCCCTTCATGTCGGCGACTCAATCTCAATACACTTAAAAGCTCATTCAATTTGGCCAAAGACATGTTTGGCGTAGCAGATTTGCTGTTATTATGATTGAATTGATACCCACACATACACACAGACGCGCACACACACACACACACACTTAGTTCCGGGCACATGTGGCAGAAGGTAAACATAATGTTTCTTTACTTCGAATCCACTCTAGTTCGCAGGATGGGAGCACACAGACATATTCATTTGTAAATAAAAACAGAAAGGTGCACACTAGCAAAGGGATCTTTAGTTAGCATATGGCTATCTATGTATCTGTATCTTGTGGATACAAACACTGGAGATGCTGGCCTATGTGTGTGTGTGCGTGTGCTGGCAGCTTATGCTTTTGGCAGCCAGCTAAAACTTTACTTATGTCTGGCTAAGTTTGTTTTGTGAATTTTCTTGAAGTTTGTTTGATTTGCTATTAATTAAAATTGCATTCAACTTGAAAATTGTATTTGTTGCCCTAAGATAGAGAGAGCTTATCCGATGAGCGTACTTGAACGCCTCCAACCTTTCCATCAATAATCAAGCTTGAATTGTAGCCTAATGGAAACACGTACGGGATTCCCAAAATCAGTATGAATGAATGCCGGCCGAGGAGCGGGTGGAACAGGCATTCCTTGCTTCTGGTTGAATGTTGAAATTTAATTAATTTTCCTCCACTTTTATGGGAGTGCCACAGTCTATATACATGTGTGTGTGTGCCTGTGTGTCGGTGAGTGTTAATTAGGCATAGTCTAAAAGCTCATACACACGCCCCTTGGCTCTTTGGCCCAAACGCAAATGCATCAAATTGCCTGACAAAAACGTTTGGCGGCCATGAAACGCCCCCCGCAATTAGCAGCGCCCGCTAAAAAGGACTCTTTCAATGTCTGGCAACTGTCAGGGCCAACTGCCAGCAGGCGTGTCAACACACTCGTCTAGATAATTATTACCTACGCTCCCCGAGCTCTCATTTTTTTTCACTATTTGCTCAACTGAATATTTTGTCTGCATTTTTTCATGCAACGCCATAAAACAAAAACAGAAAAAATATGGAAATGTTTTTTTTTTTTAGTTGCAAATAAAAGTTCACATAAATATTAAAAGCGACAGATGTCCACAGCTGAAGTACAAAAGACCAGCTTAGAGCTACATGCATAAAAAGGTAAAATCGAAAAAAAATGAAAATAAAAATAAAAAATGAAAAAAAGTATTTAGCCGACGTTTATTGTCCGATTGATGCATAATTAAATCACTCGCTGTGTGGCATAAATAATAAATTCAATTGTAAAACAAACTTTTTTGCAGCATTTTCCGCACTATTTGAGTCGTAAATTGTTTTCTGCTCATAAATCAATCGCCAATGCAAAAATATTTGCTTTTTGTTCACTTTGCCATACACATACATATATTCTCTCTTTGTTTTGCTTAAAGTTGTTTTTATGTCGAAAACAATTTGAAATGAAAACCCCTTCTGTGCCTCATATTGATGAAGTTCTAATGCTTTTCCGTTCGTTGCGGGCGCCGCTCTAAAGTTGCCCAGCAGCAGGCAAAAATATGAATAAAATTTGCAGAGCTGTCTGCTTTTTGTTTTATTAAAACTTTCCCAACTGGGAACTGAATGTAATAATATATGGAAATACTAACGAGACGTGGCATGCGCTTAATTGTATATATATATATATATATATATATATATATATATATATATATATATATATATATACATATATATAAATATATTTTTTAGTATTTCTGTGGACGTGCGCGCTCGTCGAAAATGTTTCAAATTTTAGATTGCAATAATGCATGTTTACTTAATTGAAAAGTGATTTTAATTGATATTGCAAAAATATATAGTTTTGATAGCTTTTGATAGGCTCTTTCACTTTGTTATGCATTTATTGCATTTGTTGCATTTACTGCGTCATCAAAGTTTCAAATAATTAAAGTAAAATAGATGCAACTCGGACGGACTACTCTCGCTTCTATTTAATTATCGTGTTTATTTTCAAATTTAATTTAGCAAACACTTTGGCTTCATGAAACTTGCTGGCTGCGGCTGTGAAGCTCGTTTGAGGGGAATGGCTTTAAGCCAAATAAGCTTGGCCATAAGTTGTCGCTTTTATTGTTTACCAATTGTGTTAATCTAGCATTTGTTAGTGTATGTCGCTTTAGGGCGACGCAGGACAACAACAATAGCAAACAATATTAACAATAGCAATAACAACTGCAGGCGCTTGCTCAACTCTTCAGGGGGCAGCGTGATGTTCGCACTGGCCAGGAGACGGCAACAACAATCGAAACTTTTGGCACATTAAATCAGTAAATTTATTGACTTAACTGCTTTGGCAAGGACATGCCACATGCCAGCCACGCCCACACCCACACCCACGCCTATGTCCATGCCCATGTCTTACGTTTGCCTTTTGGGCCCAGCAGAGAGCGGAGAGTTCTCAGTACCTTTTTTTTGTGCAGCTTCTAGGTCTGGCTTTATTGCTATCTCTGTTGCGCTGCCAGTGGCTGTTTGTGTTCCTGACTTGCTCCTTGCTGTGCTGTCATAATTTTTGATTTGCTTGTTTTATTTGATGTCCTTTGGCTGTTGCTGTTGTTGCTGCTGCTGCTGCTGCCAGGCGCTGTCTTCGCTTTACTAAGCTGCCTCCAGCTTAGGGGAAAACAATTTTGCAAAATTTATTTTATAGCAAAATTATGCCAAACATTTCGAGAATGTTTCTATGTAGTGGCTGTTCTTGCTATGAAGGCCATTTGTGACACACATAAATACACACACACACACACACATCCACACGCACACTCACATGTGGCATGTGTGTCTGTGTGTGTAAGCGGGTCTCACAAAATTTATTTAAGAATTGTAAGCATTTCTGCTGTGGTAGCTGCGAAATTTGTGCCATCAACTTGACTTGAAATTATTTGCTTGGGCAACCCACTGGACTCACTCTCAGCTCCGCCAGCTCCGCTTCTCGGTTTTGCTGTTACATAAACTTGGATAATGTAGCGCAAATAGTTGCTTATTATTTATGCTGCTTTATTGCCCTCTAGCCTCAGCCGCCACTGCCCTGGCCCGTGTCTGCTCTTGGCCTCGAATATCTTTTGCGTTTCGAGCAATTTGTTTGTTTGCTAGACAAAAATTAGTTCGCATATTTCTCTTGTTAATTAGTGGTGCGTGAAATTGGGCCCAAGCTTAGCTCGGCAAATTTGATTGCCACGGAGCAGTTAAAGCTCTGCTCCTTGGGTTAATTCATAGCAAATATTTTCATCAAAAATTTATTGGCAGAAGAAGATTGAGTTGGTTATTCACAGAGAATATACCTCTTTGGAGTTACTTTTGATTCCTACTACGAATTATATAAATCATATGAAGCTTTGCTCTCTGCTTGATGATATATGGCATCGTACATAAATTTATTTCAAAACACATTACTGCAATTATGTGTATCCTAAAGATACGCGGCTTGAATATGTGTGTGGCCACGCCCCACGCCCCACGCCTACTTCCGCGCAGTCTATTTAAGTTAATTAAATTCCAGTCTATGCGCCAGACACCGAGCACAGATAGCAGCAAGTTTATTTGCAGACAGCGCGTCGTTTTTGATAACCCGCACAAAGAAACACACACACACACACATACACACACACATGCAAAGATAAGTGTGTGCATACAAAGATAAGTGTGCATGTAACTGAAGCCGGAACAGGAGTCCTCCTGGCCAAAGCGCCGCCCAATGTTTACAATGAGTCTTACAAAATAATCAACATAAAAGCTTCAGTTACTTATTAGACGAAAATATAAAGGAGTATATAGAAGTGGGTATATATGTATGTATATAGTCACATGTATATAGATATATATATATATGATCATATATATGCATATAAGCTGCAGTTAAAAATTAAGTATACGTTATGAGTGCATGGCCTTGCGTTGCGTTGCCACTGCTCGCTGCAGTTGCTGTTGCAGTTGCAGTTGCAGTTGCAGCTAAGTACATAAGGAACGAGGTGCTTAAGATAGTACAAATAAAATACGAATTCAATTAAAAGGCGGCAAATATAAAGTGAAAAAACAAACACAGCAAAACTTGAACTTAAGCAGCTAAGTACACACAGAGTGAGAGAGAGAGGGAGAGGGAGTGGGAGAGACACAGAGAGTGTGGGGGAACATGCAACACAAACAAGGATGCGGCAAGACAAAGGACGGTTAAACAACAACAACAAGAACAACAACAACGAAACATGCTACAGGTTGACGCAACATGCGTAAGAGTTGCGCGACTGCGTCTAGGGCTTACTCACAGTTTGCTGCGCCGAGGTGACATTCGATGGCGCGATATTCTGTCCATGCTGCAGATACACTAATGGCCCACCGCTGCCCCCGGTGCCCGCGCCCGATGCGGACGCTTTGGGCTGCTGCACAATGGGCGGCTGTTGTGCGGGCTTGACGGCGGCGCCTTTGTCAAACTGATAGTACATGACATCGTTGGCGGGCGCCGAGCCACCATACAGAGGCGGCGGCGGTGGCGGCGGATCCGCTGTCTGGGCGCCCGAAATGTGATATGCGCTGGCCAGCTGCTTGGGCGAGCCACTGCCGGAGCCAGTGCCTGAGCCAGCGCCAGCGCCAGAGCCAGAGCCAGAGCTGTTGTTAGCAATGCCCGGCGGCATCTGCGGCATCTTGTAGTTGTAGATGTAGGGACGCTCGTACTCGCCGCCATGTATGTAGGACAAGAAGAGATCAGATTTGGCCGGCTGCAGGCCGTAGCCACCGGAGTGTGAGGCGCCAGCACCGCGCTGGCCCAGCGCACGATTGTAGCCAGCGTTGGAGACGCTGCTGCTGGCATAGTGCATGGGATAACAGCTGGCATTGGCCAGCTGGGAGCTGCCGCCCACTGCACCACCAGTGAGCAGCTGCGTCTTTGTCAGACTTTGACCGGACAAGCGACGCGTGGGCACGCCAATATCCGATTTGGCATCGCGCCGCTTGACCTGCGCCGCACTGGACGACGGTCCTTGATAATAGTATGGGGCAGCCGGATTGTTTGGCCACTCGACAAAGCTGCGTTGCCTGCTGAAAGCCCCACCACCACCACCACTTGCTGACACCATGTTACCCGTGAGATTGCTGCTGCTGCTGCAGCTGGCAACGCCGCCGCCAGCACCGCCGCCCGAGCCCTTGCCCAGCGCATTGTTTAAGCTGAACTTGTACTGATTATTCTCAAAGGTCGTGTAACTTAGCAGACGATTGCCGGCGCTGCTGCCGTTGCCGCCCGAAGAGCTCGGCTGCAGCGGCGGCGGCGGCGTTGAGTTAGTAGCTGAGGCAGATGCGCTATGCACCGGTGCCAGGCTCGGGTTGGGATTGTGATTCGGGTTAGTAGACGAGGAGGAAGCGTATTTGTAATTGGGCTTCTGTTGGCGTTGCTGTTGTGCGAAAAGTGAGCGCTGCTGCTGCTGTTGATTACTCACAGTCTGTTGCATGAGGCTGTTGTAGCCACCATTGTTGCCACCCCCGCCACCGGCACTGCCAATCGACTTGCGGTGACTGCCACTTGAGGCGCCAGAGGACTTGTTGGTGCCGTAGCGTGTGCTGTCGCTGGACCTGCCAAGAAGAAGAAACAATGTTGAAGAAAGATTTCAGCTAAGAGATTCGTGGTCGTGGGTCAACTACCTTTCCGAGGAGTAGGCGTAGTCCTGGTCGGCACCTAGTCCCGAGTCCGTGTGCTCATGAGACACGCGCAGAGCCGAGTTCTCCAAGGGGCTCAGGTTGGAACCCGTGGGCGAGATAAAGTCACCCATGCTCATACTGGACATCATGCTGGACGGGATTAAGCAGACAAATATAAGGTATGAGGACTCACTTGGAGTTCTCGTGGGACTTACCGCACTAGGCCATGTCCATTGTTGCGCTCGCACTCGCGAGAGGAGATTGTGCTCGCCGAGCGTATGGATCCGTTCTTGGGTGCCCCTCCGTTACCGCCCACGCCGCCGACATTGCTATCATGCGGATGAGAGCTTTGGTAGTAGAGTCTACAAATCGGCATTATGAGAAACTGCCTGAAGCAGTCCTAGAATTCTGTGGCTCAACTTACCCTCGGATGCGATCAACTCGATTCTTGGCCTGCCCGGCGCCAGCCGAGCCGTTGCCGTTCGTGATTGTGTTGCCGGATCCGGTGCTCTTGGCGCCCACGCTGCTCTTGCTGTTGCTCTTGTGGATCTTAAGATTGGAGTTGGAACGCTTCGAAGTCGTCTCCACCACGGTGTAGGGTATCTCGCGCAGCTGCTGCTCCGACATGCCGGCGGTGTCCACCAGGTCGAACTGCAAGTGCTTGGCCAGCTCGCTGTTCCACATGCGACTGCGCGACTCCGACGGAGATCTATGGAGAGAACAGCTTAGACTTGGAAATGAATCGTCTGACCAGCCGATGGACTTACTTGTTCTTGCGATGCCGACGCGACTTGTGGTGCGAATGTGTGTCCGAGTGGCTGTCATTGCTGTGCAGGCTGCGTGCCACCATGCTGCTCTTGGAGACGGAGGCCTGCTGTACGGAGCTCTGGCCCAGACTTGCCTCCGCCTGTCGCCGTTGCACCTCGCGCCACTGCGTGGTTGAGTCAATCAGTTCGGCGCTGCCGCTGCGCATGGACGAGCTGCGGTGTCCTGAGTAACTGCGGCCCCTGGTGCTGTCGTGATCCGAGCCACCAGCCGAGTCGCGTCGATGCCGATGCGAGCGGCGATGCTTGCGATGATGCGAACGTCCCGAGCGGCCCGAGCCACGTGACAGCTCGCTCTCATTGTCCGAGGTGCGGCGATGGCGATGCTTGTGTCTGTCAGTGTGGAGCAAGTGAGTCTCGCAGTGTGCGAATGGGAAACCATCTGGACTTACCGGCGTGTAGAGCGCGAATCGTTTGATGAATGACTCTCCACGGAGCTGGAGCGGTAGCGCTGCTGCTGATGCGAGGCGGATGAGGAGCTGGCGCGCTGCTGCCGCTGCTGATGATGCGACGACGACGAAGATTGCTGATGATGATGATGATGACTCGTACCATGGCCGTGGCTATGGCTGTGGTGATGATGCAGCCCACCGCCCGTGGTGCTCACCGAGCGCACCGAGCGCGGACTTGACGGATTGTGGCCGAACAGCGAGCGCTGCTGGGATCTTGGCCAGGGTGCGCTGCGCGTGCTGCGCGGCGAGTCAGGTGTCTGTAAATTGCTGCCATTGTTGTTGTAGCTGCTGGAGTTGTTGTTCTGCTGTGCGGACTGCTGATGGCTAGGACGCACGCCCAAGCTGGTGGGTATGCTGTACGTGGAGCGGTAGGGACTGTCGTAGTTGCTGCAAAGCCATCAAATGTGGCCGGGGCGTGGAGAGAGGAAGGAGGATGGTATCAGTCAGCAATTGCAACGCTCTCTCGCATTATTTTGCCATAAATTTAAATTGTTTAACATAAACGTTGATTAAAGTCTGCAGCATCGCAGCATTTAGGCTGTCGCTTGAATGGCCTCTGTCTGAGGATCGGGGCTTGCCGGAGGATCGTCCTCACCCAGCCAGCCAGCCAGCCAGCCAACCAGTCAGATCGACACAGACAAATAATGCGCGTGTGTAAAATTGAGTAATTGCCGCACTGGCAATCAGCGGGCAATCATTTCGAGCTCCCCATCGCAACAGACATGGACATGGACATGCAGTTGGATGTGGACTCCCCGGACGTGCCATTGCTGGTGCTCCGGTCGCGCCTTGTGATTTATGTCCCGCTTGCCCATGGTGTGGGCAACTTGATTGGCCTGTCCAGGCTGCCACTGCGCCCGCTGCCTGACGTTTGGCTTCTTTGTTTGCAAATGATAAACGACGTGAGCGAGCGTCTAGCTCTGTTTTATGCTGTTCGTCTCAACTCTGTGCTGATCTGTGTTTTCTTGTGTTCCTAGGAAATGTTGCCGCTGCGATTACATTTGTGTGCTGCCACAGCTCGTAGGGCTCCATTACCATCGCGCCTAATTTATGCATAGCTGGTGGCTTCTGCGCCAGCGACATTGATGGGGTCAATGAGGGGCTTTGCCACTGCGTTTCTAAGTACTCTGATCCTCAAGCCCTACAACTGCTTGGAGTCTTTGCCTGACTATCCTTTCTCTGAATTAATGACTCAAAGTTGATAATTATTTTATTTGACTAAGCTGTCTGCTAACAGAGTTGCTCTTGATAGTGTTATATAATATATTATATACAAATATTAATAATAGTAATAATATAAAATATATAATATTAATAATATGAATAATTTATTAACAGTTATATATACTATTTTCTAGCTTCTTAACTATCGACTGCTGTTTACCCCTCCATAAATAAATCTTCGAGTAGTTGACGTATGACTCAATTTCCATTAAAATCTTGCTCTGCTTGGCATAACATGCTGGCAACATTTCCGCTAGAGCTAACGCTAACGCCAACGCCAACGCTCCTCTAATGGCCGATTTTTATTTGTCCATATATAATTTGATGTTCAGAGCCATAAAACATTTAATAAATGTTGCGTCTAGACAATGTAACTGCCTTCAAATGGCAACTAAATGGATTTTGAGCACGAAATCGAAAAAAGGGCAGCACAAGAACACATGGCACAGGAGCACTCGGGTAAGGACATCACAACAGCAACAACAACAATAACAATAACATTCACTAAAACAATGTGAAGGCGGCGGCCTGTCAAACACAACTCACGCATACACACACATGGACACATGGACACATGGACACATGGGGCATGATGAAGTGTTTTGTGCATTGTTGTTTTCGCTTTCTCTTTTTTTTTTTGTAAATTCAAGTGATACAATAGAAGGAAAGAAATAACCAGAGAGAGAGGGAGAGAGGGAGGGAGAGGGCGAGGGCGACAGTTTCACTATGCCAAAACTGGGAAACTGCATATAAATTTTCCCCCTTGGGGCGCAGATACCGTATTTTGGGGCGGCTGCTGCAGACAGCCTCAAAAAAACGCGCATGTTCAAAATTAAAAACAGATCAAAGGAAGATGCTGCAATGAGCAACATGAGAGCACTTCCGGCCGGCGCGGCCCCACAAAATTATGACCGAAAAAAGAATTGGCCAAAAAAAAAATATATGTATATATATATAAAATAAAAATAAATAAATAAAAAAAATGGAGGACAACTGCGCCAAAGGAAGTGCATGAAAGGAGTATCTGTCTGCACACACATATGGACATATAGAGAACTGATGCTGGGTAAATCAAAACTTTTGTGCATGAAATGAAAACAAATGATGGATATTTGGAGTACTCACTTGGCGTTGGCATTGCCAATGGTGTTGGCCAAGCTCTGAAGAGGCAGCGGCTGGGAGGGCAGAGGCCGGTTGTGGATGCCAGCGACGCCGACGCCGACGCCGACGCCGACGCCACCAACTCCAACTCCACCTCCGCCGTTGCTGTTGCTGTTGAAAAAGTCATCAATCACGCGTCGAGGCTGGCGCTTGGAGGGTACGCGCGTAAATGCGGGCGGCGCACGTCCGGCAGCAAGTGCATCCTTCTCCATTTGCTTGTCCGAGCGACTTTGGTTGTGGGTTGGTTGGGTTGGGTCAGACATGCGATTGTTGGGCAACATAAAAGTAGGCATGAAGGCGTCCAAAAATATTAACAGAAATAGGCAACAGCAAAAAAATAAAAATAAAAACAATAATACTACAAGATGCTGATGGTTGGTAATAATGAACAGTGAACCATAAAAAGGTTGTAAAAAACTTTCATTTGTTTCACAAATTAAAAACGCCGGTCGAGCCGCTCGAGCCGGTCGAGCCTGTCGAGCCTGCTGAGCCTGCTGAGCCTGTCGAGCCTGTCGAGCGCTCGTAAAATGTTCGCTGGCGTCCTTAAACTTTTGGCTAACCACCCTGGCGGGCAAATAGTTTGCCAGTGTAGCGCTTAGCCACGTGAACTCGATTTAGACCAAGTTTGCGGCTGGCCAAGTGCAAGAAAGTTTCGCCCAGCAAATGGCCAGCCGCAGTCACCGCAAATGGCTGTCATAAACATGAACCTGGACATGGTGCAAACGGGCCAGGCCCGACCTGGGTCCCTGCCACATTCGTCATGCACAATTGCCCTGCATTTGTTGGCGGCTTAGGCTCAAGCATTGCCACTAGATCCGACTTCAACTCCAACTCCAACTCCAACACCGACTCCAGGTCCGGCTACAGCTTGGAGGCATTTCACAGAAAGTCATTAGTGGGCTTTGCGCTCGACTTGAGTTTGTCGGACTGCCTGCAGATCCGACATTTTTATTGGACTTCCAATTAGCTGGGCATTCGAGTTGGTGTAAACTTGATCTATGTCTGTGTGCAGCCATGTGGTTGCATCTATGAGAGATGCCGCAGCTTCTGCTGAGCCGGTTCGCATGAGCAACGTGCGAACTTTGCCTCTGCGGACTTGGAGCGGAGTTCCATGCTCACTGAACTAGCTCATTTGAACGATTGGTGCAGCCCAGCACTGAATCGAGGTGCTCTTTAATGATCTAATCACATGAGCTGCACATTCGGTATAGGATTTCGAGTGCTTGGTTACATTTTAATTGGCTGCACTTTGTGAAGCGCTGCAAATTGGCCGACTGGCTAATAAATTGGCCAAAAGCGCACAAACTGTGCATCTTGGTTATGGCCCCAGCTTGAGTTTAATAACTTTATTTTAATACCGAACCAACACACACACTAACACACATCCATCACCCACTCGTATGTAATTATACTTCCGGGAGATTGGGCTGCACACTTGAAGCACCTTTTGGCTCCGATGATGGAGCTGGGATAGAGTACTCACCTGTGTCTGAAGCGGGAGCCCAGCTGAAACAAATCCGCAGCGTGTGACTGGGAATTGGGCAACGGTGCAACTCGCACCTGTCTGAAGAACGCATGGTGCTCCACGCAGCATCTCCATAAATGTTTGCACGCCGATTTGCGTGGAGTTTCGAAGCCATAAGTGCTTAGCTCATTCTGTGAAGAAGGCAGAAGGAATAACACAAGTGTGATAAGCACCAAGTCAAGTCACGACGATGACGATGGCGCTGACGCTGACGCTGACGAGGACGACGACGATGACAAGGACGGAGATGCAGACGTGGACAGACAAAAGCTGCAGTTGCCAAGTGGAGGCAAATTGAGTGAATGAATGCCCGGCTGAATTCTGTAAAGTGTGAATTCTTGGCCAAAAAAAAGAAGATGAAGAAGAAAAGAAAAAAAAAACATCCGACTCAAATAAAAAGCGAAAAAGGAAAATGGTAAAGTTTCGCTTTTGTGTGCGTCAACTGCGGAAAAGTTTTTTGATTATCAAAGCGTTAGCACCAAAAAGTGTTCAAGTTAGGAAAGCTGACAAGGAGCTGGTAGCTGGTTGCTGGTAGCTGATGGCAAGAGCTAACATCCACCAGCTACTTGTTGTCTAACGAGTGCTTCAGCAGCCCCACTTGAGTCTGCTGACAGCCAAAAATTTGTCACACAACGAAAAAATTGGCAACGCTGCAAAATGCTTTGAAAATGGAAACAGTTTTCCGATGCATCGAAGCCCTCATACGCTTTGGATCTAAAAGCCAACTGTTCCGCTCTGAGAGCTACTCAGTTGAGCTGGCTCAATATATATACTATATATATCTGTTGAAAATTTTTAAATTTAGGGATACATTTCCTGACCTGGAGGGAAATATTTTCTGAGTCTCTGGAACAGTATTGCAACCTTGAGGGTTGGCCAGCTTAAAAAATGAAATAAGCCAGAAATAGGTAGAGAAAAATGTGAAAACTTTAGAAAGAAAGCTAATTCGATTTTATGGGAATTTTTTGGGCAATTTTTTATGTTCTTATAATATTTTTTTACACTAGCCCCATCTTTTCATATGCATTTTACACCCAAATCAATATATTTTACATTTTGTATCCCGCTGTTTCATAATCAAAAATAGCTCGAACTCCCGCTGGGCGCTAGAACGGAAATTTGACTGCATTCTTGGTTTGCGAGATCTGACGGGAAAATAGCCAAATTGGCACTAGGGACTAGGGAGAGGATAATATATGAGAAGATTAATATTTCCAGTACAATGAAATAAACTAAGCTAGATATAGGAAGATCTCTCTAAGATTTAACAAAAAAAAGTGACGCTTATTGTTCAGATTGCGTTAAGCGCCAGCTGATACCCTTTCTGGAAGAAACACTAAAAACTTGAGGCGAACAATAGAAAACGAACTGCAAATTGTGCGAAGCACTCGACAGCGAAATATTTATGGTTAGGAGCGTATACTTCGTCGCTTTCGCCGTTGTCGTTGTCATCGTCATCGTCATCGTCATCGGGCTTTGGCATTGTTGCCTGACGCGTTGAAATTTACATTTTTATCGCTTATCCTGAGCATAAAATAGCGTCCTTTATAATAAACTTTGGCAATGCGCGGCCAATAGTAATGAGCCACCGTCGTCTTGTTGCGCAGCACCACAATCCCGCTGGGCGTCAGGCCCAGAAAGTACTCCACACTGTCCTCGCCCTGAAAAACACATAGAACAAAAAAGAATCGAAAATGAGCCAAGTTCAAGCAGAAGTTCGAGTTAGAGACTCTTTTAGAGAACAAAAGAGCCAGAGAGAGAGAGAGAGAGAGAGAAAGAGCCTTTGTTTAAGCAAAAGTTTTTGGCTATTTCTGTGTTAACAAGAGAGAAAAGTTTTGACCAGCTTGGCCTATTAGCAGCTGGGCGACGGTTTATGGCCCACCCATGTTAACCCACTCGCATAAAGCAAAAGGCACACAAAAACAAAATAAATGTAATTTTAGCTGTTAATTAAATTAAAAAGCAGAGCGAGCACAAAGACGTTGCAAAAGAATGAGGGTAGACCGTGGAGGGATGTGGAGAGAGCCGTGTTGGCTGGCAACTGGCGCCGCGATAGTCAATGATTTGTGTCTATAAACAAACAGAAGTAGACGGGAGCACACATACCACAGGCATGTGGATGGAGTACAAGGGTTTGCAGCGTCGCCCCAACACCCCTTCGCACGCACTCCCCACACATGTGTAGCTCGAATACAAACACAGCTGGTGATTTATTGAGGTTTGATATCAAAGTAAAGGGCAATAAAAAATGCAAATGAAGTGCCAACTTACGCAGCACAAAAGCGGCTACGACATACGAAACGGACAAGGGGGGCGTGTGGATATCGACATAGTCTGGACTGGAGACAGACCGGGCCTGTCTGTGGACTGGGGGGAGGCCTGGGGTAATCATTGCGTTGGTCCCCAGAAATGTGTGTGAGCAAATGATTTATAATATTTGCCATGAAATGAAATTAAACTTTGCATTTGCTCTGACCCCTTTTATGGCTGGCTGCCTGCCGGGCAGCAGGGGCCACCACTCAAGCGCCCTGATGTGGTTGCTCTGGGGTTAGGCAGGCAGGGGGAGCAGAACAAAGCACAGCACATGTACACTTACCAGCACGGGATGCAAGTCAACGCCATACATGTCATGCCATTTGACTTTGTCCAAATAGTTCAGCTCGGCGCTGGATGGTGACATGCCCTTGAGCTGTTGATGCAGCTCTGAGACGCGGGTTTCCAACTCGCTGCTCTGGTTGGGCAGCAGGCGAAACTCCGACACGTACCCCTTCGAGTGGCGTCGCTGATCATAGTCGCCCAATTCGGCTAGTGAGATAATGATAAATTGATTTAGCTGACGTCCTCCGGCTTCATTTGTGGTTCTACTTACATTGCACCACAAAGGCGCCCAGCTCGGCGGCCAGCTCAAAGGCCACGGGCAGACGTCCCTGTAGCACATCCTGTTTGACTTGCAAGAAAAGTTGATATCTGTCGTATAAATAAGAGTGAACAAATTTAATTAGTTGTCTCTATAACCAAAACAACAACAACAACAACAACAACAGCAAGAACAACAGCAACCCGTCATGGAAGCAGTTAACAAGTTGGCAAACAAATCGCCGCATAAAATTATTTGGATACGACTTTGATGTTTGGCCTAAACACACACAAAACGCAACACCCAAACAAACTGTTTACTTTGGAAGACGAAATCATTTAACAAATAAACAACGAGTGAGAGTGGCTGACGGGAGAATACCCTGCGAAAGGCAGATTTCTATGGGCTAAGCTCTATGCTGCCTTCATAGCAGTTCATCATATTTCTGTGTATGAAATTACTGAGCATATAAGCACAATCCGATTAACAAATAAGTCTGACATTCATCAATCGATATTCAGGACTTCATAATTAATTTGTGTAATAGCTCCCCAATTTACTGAAGAGGTAGGCCTCTTATGCCACAGCATATGCGCCGCAGGCTCTAGTTAATTGTTTGCTTAGCGAGTAATCCAATTCGGCCTCATCTATATACACATGTATATATCAATTTACCAGCTATACATTGTCGTCTGTATCAAATGTTAGCTCGTTGCAACTAGCCTTTATCTGTAAGCACGCTGGCGGCACTTGAAGCACAATGTGCCACATGCAACATGCCGCCAAAGTCAATTGCCATTTATTGTGGGCCGCAGACTTTGTATAGCTAAAATAACAGAAATTTCCCTCAGTCGCTGCACTTCAGTAATATTCAGCTAAATCGCCAACTGCCACCGCGTTATAAGTGCATTTCATTTCAGTGCATTTAACTGCATTTCACTGGATTTATATGCGCCAATATTAGCTCAACCGTTGCCAGTCAGCGAGTGCGCGCGAGTTTTGATGATGTTTGGCCAGCGATTGGCATCCGCTGGCTCCCCGTCGCTCTGCCCACCGGATGCGGATGACGATCCAGTCGAACAGTTTTCCCAGTGGATTCTGTTGGCCTTCCCACTTGGTGACGATTATGGCTGCTACGTGTCGTCGTATTAAGCGCAAATATTTGCACACACCAAATGCTTGATGGATGCAGCTAACTGCATAGCCAAAGCACATTTCGCATACACATAAGAGCGCTCTGGACCACTGCCTGGGTGACTGCCTGACCGCCTGACTGCCAGCCAAATTATCCTTTGGGACTTTCGCAATTTCCCGCACCAAAACTTCATGACGATTGCCATTTTAATACCCATTTATTTATCAGATTAATCCTAAGAGGGCATATTTGCCTGTCCGCGTGACAGATGGAAAACATTTTTAGAAATATTCTAAAATCCTGACTGATTAAAAAAACTAATTCAACTAATAATTAAAATATTTCATACATTTACCGACTGCTAATCAGACTGATTTAAAAATCATTTAAAAAAAATGATCAAACACATCATGACTATAGTTTCATATAAATATCTAACTATGCCCATAATCATGCCATAAAAATTAAAAAAAAAAATGTTTTTTGTAAATCTCTTACTCTAAGGTAAGCTCTAGGGTATCTTCTAGCCTGTCAATACCGTTAAAGGCACGTTTTTATTCAATTTATTTTGCTAGCTGTGCATACTATGCATAAATTCATTAAATGCATTATTTCACCATCCATTAGTTGTCTGCCTTCAGTCGAGGACCTCTGGCCGTCAACTCGTTTAATTTGTGTTTGGCTATTGAATTGCGAGTGTGTGGCAATTAATAAATTGAATTCATTTAATAAAATGCCAAGCATTTAAATGCAAAAAATTTTATTAATGGAAAAAAAGAGCTGCATAATTCGTTTTTATGGAATTCATTTAATGTAAATATTTAAAATAATATTTCATGCACTTTGAGCTTTATTGCTTGCATATGGATTCTCACTCACCTCGTTATTTCTTCAAGCAGCTTGCACGGATCGGCGGCATAGAACTTGACACCGAAGTACAAATCATAGGGATCCGATTTGGGTTTCAGCTGGCGGGAGATGCGTGACGCTGGATCCAGCCAGTGCTGAAGAGGGAAGGAAGTAGAAATATGAATTTAAAAATAAAAATGATGGCGCACAGGGCAAGGGCTCGCAGGTGTGCGCGTCAGCTTGGAGTTGACAGGTAAGCCCATATGCCCGCTTTTATAGCCCTACATAAAAGCTGGAGACGACACGCAGGCACTAATGTGCGTGTGGCAAGTGGCATAAAAGTGAATTTCAATGAAAGGCCAAGGCAACGCACGCCCCTTGCTGCTTGCTTCGGCCTGACAACTGTCTGAAAGCGAAATTATATAATTTGCCTTGCGGGCGTGGGTGTCTCGCCGGCTGCGTCAAAGGAAACGCTCAAAGAGTTGGCCGAGCTCGACTTTTTGTTTTCCTTTCTTAACGCCCCTCAATGCGCCTCAATGAATTTCAATGAAAACGAAAATGAATTTCAAAAACCAATATGTTTGCACAGCGGCCAGAGCACAGGCGGAGGCAGGATACGCCAGTCAGTTGCCATATCCTGCTTGCAGGACGCCGTGCCATTCCTGCCGCCACTTACCGTTTGATTCTCATCGTCTATATAGCGAATGCCAAAGTATGAAGTCTCGATTAAATTGAGCCTGGCAAAAACGACATCCAGCAGCGCTTGGCCCGGCAAATCATCCTGAAAATAGACAAGAAAATTGTTGTTAAAAGCCGGCATGAGATGAAGAGAGATAACAGTGGAAGAGAGTGAGCGAGAGATAGGCAGAGACAGTGCAGATAGAGAACTCGTTGGACAAGCAAGGCACTGGCAAAATCTATTCAATGACATGGCAAACACTTAGAGCCTTGAAACACTGAAACACTGGCAAACTGTTGAGCCATTGAATGGGCACAGGCATTGCTCCGTTTGCTATCTGGTCTTCCTGTCGCTCTGCTTTCGCTGCTATCTTCCTGCTTGGCTGCGTCCGGCCAACAAAAGTGAAAACTTGCCGGCGACAATTATTCAATTGGAAAATTGCGCCTTTTTTTTTTGTTGATAAAAAACATTGTGCGCTAAATGCCACGCCTTGGTCCAGACAGTGGCCCAGACTGGCCCCCTTTTCAACATTTGTCCGGCCGGCGCACAGTTTTTGTTGCTGTTGATTTAATTTGATTCGTGTGCGGGCTGCAAACGCTTTAAAAAGCCAATTTTTTGGCCAATGTTTTGGCTTTTGACTAGCGCCAATAATAAATTGAGTCGATTCCCCAAGGGCGCTCGGGCACAGCTGCAACCGCAAAACAGCCAAACTATGGAGGAGGCGTACCATTGTTAACCACAAACCCACACACATTCCACATGCCACGCGGCTGCTTCTTCATTGTCTGCCGCAGCTGGCGCTCAACATGTTTGATTTTTGGCGCTGACCAGACACTCCAGCGCCTCACTAGACCCTTTCTGACTTCTCGGACCAGCTACATTTTTCGTTGCGCTTTTCTCTTGTTTTGCGGACTGGTGGAGGAAGGAAGAAGGTGGGGTGTGGGATAGGTGTGCCTTGGGCAGTTTAGGTATGGCCACCACTGCCATGTTTTATTTATAGTATTTTTGGCTTGGCCAAACATCCCCTGGTGGCCAGTGAGATGCTCGCATTCAGCCTGCATCCCTTTTGTATTTGGCATGTTTTATTGTTGTTGCGTCATAAACTTAATGGTTGCCAAGTGTGAACAATCCGAGGCTGAGTCCACCACTGGCAGCGCCCTGCCCTTTGAATTTATGTTAAACCTTTTGCTGACCAACAAAAGGACAAACAAGCTCGACACTGAAATGAACTGCTGAAAGCGATTGTAAGCTGCCATTTGGGAATTGAGGGCCCAAGAAATGCGCTTGGCTTGCGATAATCTGTATATGACAGCACGTGCAGTCTCTCAAAAGGTCAACCAGGAATTGACCTCTGGCCGGTAGCCCGAAAGCCCGTCATTGTCATGCCCAGCCATGTACGAGTCTGTAATGTGAATAATGCTCAAAAACTAATTGTCAATTGTATGGCAGGCGAGTGAAGTGCATAACGAGGAGCAACCACGAGCACGAATGACACATTGACAGTGGCAGCTGCTAAACTCTTAATGCAATGTCCTGTAAAATTGCATTAGAAATACGAGAGTACGTGTAAAACAGGACATTGTTCAAGCGAGCACATTAAACAATGACTCGTAAAATGTTCAACGACAACCAGAGCGATGCATGTCCTTATTCTTGCTTTCAGCTTGCTTGCAACTGTTGCCTGTTGCTGGCATTGTTGTCGCTGCTTTTACGTAAGGACATAAGTACAAAAGTGCATTTTAAAAATGTATAAGCTACATGAGAGCTCGTGATATCGTTGGCTACCATTTACTTAGAAGCCGAGTTGCCAGCGCTACGAAATTCTGCCAACTCTATCTCACAAATAGAATACTTAATGTGTAATGTAATCTCTTACAGGAGCGTGGCACCTTTCAACAACAAAATGCTTTATGTGGTGCTGTGAAAAATGGATATTCTACAAGTGCTTTCATTTAAAGTAAATTGAGAGACTTTATAAATTCCATCAGCATATTTTTGGTAAAATAAAAAGCTTGGCATAAATTGTATCTATGTCTTTCTGAGACAGTTTAAAGTTTTCCACTAGACCTAGACGTTAAGCCAAAGTCACTAAAGTCATTCAAACAATTTTCTAGATAAGCCGGAGCAAAAGTCGTTGCTCGTTATCAGCGAAATCTGTAATCGCTTGAGCAATTTTCAAGCTCTTTGGGTTATCCACACTTTAAGACTTTTAAAGGTCCTTTGGCCTCATCAATACCAAACAGCAGCTTCAAACTAATATAGACCATTCATTTCGTTTCTAATGAACTACGCCTCATGCATGCCTAAAAGCCTTTAACAAACTTATGGCTTAAAATCAACGTAACATGTAAAGGCCGCAATGGCCAGCAATTAATCACAAACTCGGCTCAAGTCCGGAAAAACTTGTGCATTTAAGTCCCAAAAGGTTTGACCAAGTTGTCTGGCAGGCAGACTGGCAGACAGGCAGTCAGGGCAGGCTGGGCAGCCAGGGCGGAGTCTCACCCTCGTCTCTGGTTATTGGTTTTGGTCCGTAAGTCACTTGGTTGCCGGGTTCAATAAATTACGTTCGCCTTGCTGAGAATCAATGATGTATACAAGTCGAGGGCATCAAAGGCTGGCAAGAGTGGTGATTTTTCGATGAGCCATGAGCCGGCCCGATGATTATGTTGATGCTAATGATGATTAGGTATTTGGCTTAAATGTCTTAATCAAATTATGCTTACTTTGATGTTTCTGGACTAGCTGATGGCGACTGACGGCATCGCCATCGCCATCGCCATCGCCACCGCCAGCCAGAAAACCCACTTAATGAGCTTACACTTTTAGCCACTCCCACACCCGGCTGCGCTGCTCCACATTGAACGACCACTCCAAATGCCCTACATACTGAAGTTGTCTGTATCTTTAGCAAGCGCTTTTCTTGTCAGCTGTCGGCAAAGAACTTTTGCCATGCAACTTAATTAGTGAGCGGCAAGTGGAATACAGGAAAATATACCACATGCGCGTGTGTGTCTCCACTTTGCCACACTCGAACACCCGATTCATGCTGCCTGCCGGGGCGACATTCTGCGAGGCTTCCCCACCCCCTCCACTAAATCCCGGCAGCGTCTTTTGGTTAACTTAATCAACGCCGTTGCCGCTAAAACTTTGGCTACGTGACTAACCCACATAGCCACGACCAGGGAATTGTGTGAAAAATGAATCACAATCTGAAGCTGAATCTGAATCTGAAACTGAATCTGAAACTGAATCTTGGCCCTGATATGCAACATCTTTGAATTTAACATAATTAACACATAGTTCTCGCTCCCAGTCGGGGATTATCCAGCGCAACTTTGTGCGCAATTAGCCACTCAGTGCAACTTATTTGGTCTGCTGCTTTTCCGAGTAAACTCTACAAATGTACCTCGGTATCTGTGGTGCTGTAGCTGCATCTGTCTGTTTGAATCCTTAGCTGGGTTTGCTGTCTTACCCGATTGCATTGTGCGTTTAATTGCGCTGCTTGGCTTAAACGTGCGCTGACCTTTGACAACGATACAACAGCAACAAAAACAACAACAACAACAACAACACACACACACACGCACACACGTTTGTTTGTGTTTATAACGGCATTATGAGTTTTAAGCTGCTGCTAGCAAACAAAGCCAAGGAAAAAGCAAAAGCAAAAATAAAAATAAAAATAAAAATATAGAAAAAAACAGCAACGCAGTCGTTGGCAATGTCAGAGACAAAACGGCGACATATAGAAGAGAGACGAAGTAGAAGAAGAGTATGGGACAGAGCAATGGCAGCTACATCGTGTCGCAGTCGTCGACATCGTCAACGTTATGCACAAAACAAGCTGGAGCCAAAATGCTTAAAACAGATTTATGTCCATGCCGCCTCGGCTCCAGGAACCGCCCTGCCCGCCACACGGCACATACCAATTGAGGCTGAAACGTTGATGCTGGCGCATCTTCACCTAACTGAAAACACATTCAACAAACGAGATTTGCGTAATTCCTGCAGCTCAGTCAAGGTTCGTCCCGGCTTACTATTTGTCGGTTTGTGCTCGCTGTCGGGAGATGCCCCAACATTTTGCATACTCTCATTGACTTGGGGCGTAGTACAGGCTGGCAGGTGATAGGTAACATTCGAGTTTCTTATACTAAAGAGATCAATAATATATTTTCTTTTTTATTGAGCACTTTATGAATAAGTTAGAATTTAATTTAAATTATAATTAACTTTATGGAATAGACTTAAAACCTATTTATTTATCTATTATTTCAAATAGATAATTTGTTTATAATAATATAATTATAAACAAGTTAAATTAATATTTATTATTCTACTATTTAATATATATGTAATTTTTTTAAATTATTGTTAATTATTAATATATTATTTATTAATTATGCTCCGCAATTATTAAATAATTTTCAAAGAATTCAATTTGAAATATATATAATTTAATAGAATCAGATAAATAAATAAATACATATTTAATTTCTACTATTTCATATTCATTCATTGTTTTAAAATGTTGAATTATTTTCAAACTTCTTTATTTTTGTAATTTTTACAGCGTCGTATCTTTTGTCTCTAACTTGTAACATATGTGTGTCTAGTTATCAATAATCTCCTATAAGAGCAACTCCGCTTCAGCTACACTTGTCCTCCGGTTTTATTTGCGCTCTTAGATCTTAGAGGCTTGCTGTCTGCTTACGGGAGTTTTATTTCACATGCCACGCCAGGCACAAAGCCTGACAATGCTGCATGCGGATGGCTTTGCTTCAGCTTCAGCTTCAGCTCAGCTTCCAGCAGCTCAAGCAATAGTATGCGATGCCATGCGAATGCAATATGAGTTAAGAGCACACTCATTCGTCCATTCTCATAGCGGCACTTTTTGCTTTCTAGGCTATGTCAGTTGCTGGTTGTCAGTTGTCAGTTGTTGTCAGTTGGTCGCTCGGTCGGTCGGTGGGTCGGTCGCTCCCTGTTCGTTGGCCCCGTTGACATTTTGCGCATCTTTTTGGTTTTGGCACTGAGCGAGCACAGCCACAGCTCATTTACGGCGCGGGTAATCAATGTGCATATGTGTGCGAGTAAATACTGGCTCTGTCTGTCTCTGTGTCTGTGTCTCTATCTAGCTAGCCCGTTTGCTGTTGCTTCAGTGAAATATTGCACATGCAACTGTTCATCTTGTCGACTGCTTTCCGGCATGGATAGCAAGAGCTACAACTTCCGCTGCTGTCGAGACGCCGTCAACGCCTTGACTTGCATCTCACCTGCATCACTTGCATTTTCCGCACGCAAAACATTGCGAGCAGACAGCAGATATGTTGGATATCATTGTTTGACTCGCTAGCAGACTGACTGGCTGCCTGGCTGCCTGACTGGCTGGTTGGTTGGCAAATATTTTGCGCTTATCCTCGCACATCAAACGAAGAATTGAAAAAAAAAAACAAGAAAAAAACTTGGTGGATGGCGCGGACTTACCTTGAATTTCTTTGGCGTTTTACTTGTTGGCTTGTGCGCCATTCAAACGCTTGGATAAACAGACGGCACACAGAGATACCGACAGAGACATAGGGCGCAAAATGTCTAGAAGTGGTCTTTATTGGTCTCGTCTGGTCCAACCCATGCTGGCGAGCAGACCATACACAGAGCTTAGCGCAGCTAAAACTCAAACTCAACCCGACCCAGCCGGACCACCAAGTGAGTGAGTTATCTGATGGCCGTCATGTGCCCCCGCCGCTCTTGCCGCTGCCCGTTTGTCTTTCTATCCGTTGTATTTCTGTGTATTTGCGTTTAAAGTTTTTTGATTGAATTGTTGCAAATTGTTTGCAAATCTATTTCGATTCTGTTGCCGGCCAGGGCCCCCATCGAACAATTGCTTTTTGTCTTGTCTGAAGGCTTTGCGGCCAGCCACGCAGATACTCCTATCTGAATATATACTATATGCATTCAGATACAAAGAATCGTAGCCAACAAACCGACATGACACTGAGTTATGGTTCTGACAGCTGCAAAAAGCCCCAGCGACTGCCACAGCATTCATGCCGAGGCTTTTTAGCCAACCAGCCAGCCAGCCAGCCAGACAGCCATTCAGTTATTTCTTACTTCTTTATTTTGTCTGTTAGATAATCCTATTAGCAACCAAAGCGCAACTTCAGCAACAGATAAAGTAATTACCCCCACGCCCCAAAAGATGCTTCGTTGAATTTGGCCAAAAGGTAAAATGTTCAACTTTTAGGCCTAACCTTTTTATTAATTGCGCCCTTTCATACACTGGCCAAAAGGGGTATATGGCCGAGTTCACTGATCAGAATTTGTATACAGCTTAAATTAAAATAATTTTATTTAAATGTATACCAATTCAAAAATCAATTCCGATGTTTAGATCAAGATAAAACTTGGTTAAGAGAATTTATAATTCGTTTTAATGCCAAACTCTTTTTGCTCCTTTTTCAATATCATTTGCTACCCTTTTTCAATATCATTTGGCAGGTCAAATCAATGAGCTGTCATTGGGAAACGGTCGATTTTCATTTACATTACTGAGGAAATGTTGTCTTTAGGCACTTTGGCAGGTGTGGGTGTGGCGTGGGCGCTTAGGCAACATCAAGGGGGCAACATTTATTTAGCTATTAAATACGCTTCATGGGTTTTGCTTATTTTCATTATCAATTTAAAAGCGCGCAGGCCGAGCTGTAAAAAAGCTTTTAACTTAATTATGTTGGCCATAAACTGCAGGTTTATTTGGCCAGCTTGGCGTGTGAACGCTCCGAACGAAGCAAGTCTAATTAAATGTCCCCCGAGGCATAAAGTCTATGCCGTGGCCGAAAGTATATATAGTATATATACACACACACATACACACAATGGGATCTAGATACGTAGACGAAGCACACAGATACAGTTTTCGCTAGGCGCTGCTGCGAGCTGGCTTGCGGTGAAGTGTTTGCTCGTGAAATACTTGAAGCAATCATTTCTGTCCGTTTCGGCTCTGTCATTGTGGCCAGTTTGAAGTGTGTTGAATGATTTACATAAATTCTGAAATGGCCATGCGGCGAGCACCCTGTATTGACAGAACTGAGCACTGGCCAAACAGAAACCCACACAGCAACTCTCACACGCTGCGAGTGCTTCAATTTTGAACTGTTAACTGTTAAGATATATAATTGTATATAACCTTATATAACAGCAACAAGCGGCAACTGGGCGCGAACACTTTGAGCTGGGCGGCTTGGGCCGCGAATTGTTTCTTCTGGGCCCTGGCCAGATGTCATTAGCATGTAAGCATGATAAATGGCCAAAATGTGAACGCGCACAGACTGCGCTTTAAACGGCTACAATAAAATGAGCAGAAAACAAAAATTTGTCTGGAGCAACGGCTACGAGCAGCATGTCTTGGCATGAAGTCGTCAGAAACCATTTGTCACAGTTTTGCCAGGTTTTTGGGTGCTGAGCTTTAAAGCCGCGCCACGGCTGGGCAGCTCCATTACTTAACCATTGTCATGGCTTTAAGTCTATTATGCTTCGCGCTTGAATTTCAATTGTGTTGTAGAAATACTTCTAAAATATTCTCTGCACCTCCCACAGTTGAGTCAAGCATTCGTTAATCATATTTTCAGCTACTTTAACATAGCAATCAAACATTTCCAATTAGTTAAAAATGATGAGGCAAGACTGAACAGCGACTGCCGAGCCCGCTAATAGTAAATGTTTACATACAACATGAATATCGCTGCCAACGGTTGCCACAGACAGCATGAATCGTAGACATGTTTTTTGAATCATGGCCAAAGCTGTAGCTATCATATTTATATACTATCTATATAAATGTGTGTGTGTGTGTGTTATTTTTGTTGCCTTCTCATCTTGCAAACATAGCAGAAATCAATCATACGCAACGTGCGCTCCGCTCGTCATGGCAATGAAATATCGATTACGACACGTTGCCGAGGCAGTCGCACACCATTGACTTATGTCGCGGATATATGTATCTATATCTTGCTGCTGCTGCTGCTGTTGTTGTTGTTTCACAGATAAAAGCTGCTAGAGCAGTTTGCCAGTTTGTTGAAATGAAATGCAAAACGAGTCAACCGCAAGCTACTGCCAGCCGCAACAGCAGTCCCCAGTCCCCAGTCCCCAATCCCCTGTCCCCACCCCACTCACCCACCTCGCTACCGCCCCTTTGTGTTTCATTAACACAGCTGCCGTCGTGCGATGGCGACTTTAAGTGCGTGCGCTTAGTGCCATCGGCAGCCGTCAAAAGCAGCGCAGACAACAGCGCGGCGGCAGCAGTAAGAGTCGATGTGGTTGCCACATTGACAGACAGCCGGGACAAGTGCACGCGTAAATAAAATTACGTTTGCAACAAGCCGGCCACACGCATTTCGATACCCGACGGTCACCGGCTCTCTGAAGGGTATATAAGACTTGGCAAATATAATGAAAATACCTTGAAATTTCTTGAAATTGATTTTTAAGCTCTTGTCAATCATCATCTGAGGCTAAATTCATATTTATTTATATTGATTTATTTATATATAACAAAAAAAAAACTGCTCTAATTTAAAGGGTATCACATTGTTGGGTCCTCTCTAAGCTTAATCAAAGTGAATATTTTTCGCTGCCTTTTGCATATCTCGTCGAGCCGCAGCACTTTAAGCCGCGTATTTTCATTCATGACTGATTTTTTGGTATTTTGTCGGCAAGCCTTTTATCAATCATGCGGCTGACATGGTACGTGAGCCTCTCGGCCAATAATTACATGCGATAAGTTGCCCAAGTGCAGGCCAGAGACAAATGTGTGTCCCGCCGCTGTCAACCCTCCTACTCCACCTGCCTCCTATTTGCAATTTCTGTCCCTGTTGCCAGTTTAAACTCATTAATAATGACCCGAGGCGTACGCCGCGCTGCGCCAACGACAACGACGTCGATAGCGACGACTGCCAGTGGTTGTCCGCCCAGGTTGCCATTGTCAAATTGTGGGACACGCCCACTACACAACGCCTGAATCGTAACACATGTCTAATGCGCAATTTATGCTAGCCAACAGGCAGGTGGACGGCGCAGGCAGAGGGGAGGCCAGACAAAGTCGCTTTGAATAGCTTAGAGCCGCTTGTTTTCAGTCGATTTGGTGGCTTACGACGGCTTACAGCTTGTTGAGGCTGGTATTTAAGGCTTGTTGCGGCAGCCGAGTGCATGTGGTTGTAAAATTATTATAAATGTCTTGTTGATGAGCTGTGATTATTAACGTTTACGTGCTTCAATTCTGTTGCAGCCGCAGTTGGAGTAAAAACTTCGAGCATGCAACATGCAACTTGGCAGCTCGACGCGACGCCAAGTGTCATTAGTCAGTTCCGAGAATTGCTAACTAGCCTGTCGTCCCATTGGCCTGCTCGATCAATCAGGAACGAACTGGAACACTATGCCGTGGGCGCCTTACAGATCAACTGCTCTGATTATGCAGATACATGTTCGTATCTTTATGCTCAGACCGAGACGTGTGTATCTTTGAGCCATATAATTAACCGGCTGGCCTCTCAAGGCACACCGCTCATTATGTCGCAGACCCCACAGGCAACCTTGATGACATGCATTTGCATAAGATATATGCATAAGTATGCTTATCATGTCATATTGTGTTCCACTTAACAGCGCTGGTGCAATGCACTCGCCCGTGATATGCAAAGGGACTCCTTTGAGATAGCAAAGCAGCTACTCTGGCTTATGTAAATAAGGCTAAAACTCCCTTGAATAAGCTGACATAAAGGAATTCAAATAAATAATACAATGTCGAGCATAAATGAAAGCAAATTAATTACTTAGAGTATTTTTAGACAATTTGCTTATTGCTAATAAAACAGATTGCAAATAAAAAATAAATAAATAAAACAAAATAAATATACAAAAAATATTAAAGCCAAAATATTTTCTTTTCTTTTGCTTTAGTAAATATATATGGAAAATTTTTAATCTGATAATTGTGAAATCTATTTATATGTATTTTGTTATTTGTTATTTTATTTGCTGTTTTTTTTTTTAACACAATTTTCTCAGTTTGTCTTTATCTGATTCATGTTTGCCTAATCAGAAAATATTTTATAATTAAAAGACAGCGTCGAGCGCTCGCCTTAGACAATGGCCATGAGCAGCGTTTGTGGTTTCTTGGGCATTTTATATACATTTATTTTTATTGCACGCTTGGATAAGACTTTTGCCAAGCTCTGCTAAAATCAAACACCAAAACCAGGCCACACACACACGAGAGAAAATCACAACTATTTATTTGATTTGTCCGCACAATGATGCCAACTATGAGATGGCGTGCAAAATCAGCAGAATTTTCTAAGCAAAGCACACAGACAAAAGGCGACAACGATGAGGCAGATGAGAGCTGGGATCTGCTCTCATCTCTCAGCTCTTGTCGTCGCTGACGACCCATTTAATTTGGCAAACGTGCGCAGTTTTAAAGCAAGGGGCAACCACGGGCTCTGTCCGTGTGGCAGCAACAACGGCAACGGCAAAAGCAGCAGCAGCAGCAGGCGACGTGTGAATGATGACACTTTGCATGTTTGCCAAGTCACAGACTGTGGCTCAGGCTCTGCACTAAATATTGATGAGGGTGCCCAGTGATGGGCGTCAAGGGTTGCCGGCTGGGCTGCCAGGGGTTAAGGCATATGACGGTTAGCATATGGCAGGCACGTGCAAAGTATGCAACACTTTTTGTCAATTGACATAAATCACAGGCCATGTGAGAGCGGAGAGTGCGTGTAGTTTTAGGATATTCATGTTGCTGTCATTTGATGTACTTGTCGCTGCTTATGTGGCTAATGTTGACACTAAAGGGTACCATGAGAGGCTAACTTACCTTGATCTCGTGTATGAAGTCCGTCTCATCCAGCAAATTAATGCGCACGGACATTATCCGCGAGGGTCGACACAGGCAGTTCATATTGCAGCCGTTACTCAGTGACTCTTTTTGACTTGGTTAGCTCTATGGAGTTTAGGCAAATCGAGTATGCGCCACGTTGTCGTTCAGCATTTTCGCGTGAGCTGCAAATAGAGAGAGATATAGTAAGTGTGAGTTGTGTAGAAAGTGGCAATTAAACTCTGCACATAATTAATAAATAGTTTTTCATGTGCTCGCTATCATTCGAGTTGGCTGCATGCAGCAATTAGCCAGCTGTAAACGGGTTTCGGTTCGAGATACACTGGGAGATAGACGAGGCATCGCTAAGGCAATGTCATGCCAAACAAACTGGCGCTGACAGTTGGCGCAAGAGCCTTGTTTTAATAACTCTTTTTGGCCATGGCTTGTATTAAAGCCGTTGGCACTTATCTGTGCCGCAGATCGCGGCAACATCATCAGCAAACTACACCAACAGGAATGGCAATGACAAACCAACTGTCAGCAGTTGCTGCCGCTCCCCAGTCGAGTATTATCATTATAATTTTATAATTGCGGTTGTTGCCAGCGATAAGTTTAATATGCACGAAGCAGTTACAGCAACAACAACAGCACCAACAGCAACAAAAGTCACTTAAGCGGATTAGTTAAAGGGCGCTTCTGTGAGTGTTGGTTCTGAAGCCCTCATCTATTTACTGTTGCCTAAAAGCAGATTATGTCATTAGAGGGAGATACTTATGGTACAGCACAGAGAAGGCAGCGACGCCGGCAGCTGCGTTTGTGCTTTAAGCTCTTGGCTCTGGTAGGGGGTAGGGGATAGCAACTAAAGTAAGCCGCATTTATATAAATATTTGATTAAATTTTAATTTACATAACTCGTCCATAACATGAACAATATTTACTTAACTTAAATTCCTGCTGGCAAAATGTACTTAGAGCCGACAATATTATATTTCTATATATGACTTTATTCCTTTAGAGAGTTTTGCGGCATGTTTCACGTAGATGTGGCCTCTGTGGCAAACTACAAAATAATTAATGCACGTTTCGCATAATGAAAAGCAACGGCGAAAGAGGCTTGGAAAAAAGCGGCAAGAGGCTGCGAGTCATGTTCACATTTCACACATTTCACATGGCAACTGCCAAGCAGCATAGATTCAGCTGGAGGTCTGTTGTTTTGCATAGAGCATATAGCTGCGAGCTGCGAGCTGCGAGCTGCGAGCTGCTGCTTAGGCATCACTGATTATAGTCGCAGCTATGAGATTTGCATGGCCTTTCAATAGTTGCCGTTGCCTCTGCCTTTGCCGTTGCCGTTGAAGTTGATGAAGCTGTTGCTGTCTTCATACTATGAGCACAGCTGGCACATTTCACAGGGTGCGCTCGTACTCAAGGCGCTCATTACGCTAATGAAATATTATGCCTAATTAATGGAAAGGCTGACTGACTGTCAGCTAGACTGGCATGTGTCAGCCCAGTGTCTTTAACTTGGTCACTCTGTCAACGCGACCATGGCGACTCGGGCAGCATGGCTCAATTAAATTTAATAAGAGCATATATGTATATGTGTGTGATATATCTCATATATGTACATATGTGTATATATATATACATCTGTATTCATGTGAATGACAACCGCTATGAATGGCGCTGCATGTAATTTTAATTGCATTCAAACGCCAGTTCGTTCAACTCTCGCTGCGTGCACCACCCACAAACAACAACAACAACAACAAGTAGCAACATGCCACAGAGCGGCACTCGCAGCCATAGAGCGGAAAATACAATTTTCATTTGAGTATCGCATTTTTCTGACAATATTTTATAAATTACACACAGCTTAACGCTCGGTTCTTAAAGCTATCCGTGTTTCTGATGAAATATATATTCAGATTTATTATAAAACTTCTTATGGCTGGCAAATCGCGGCACTAACCACATCTAACTACGAAGCCACCAAAGAGCTAAGCCCAAAAGTTGAAAACATGTGATAAATATGACATTGATCGGTTTTTGAGCGGGTACAGCCCAACCGCCGCCCCTGCAGCCCCCCGCCCATAACTAGGCACTAAGAAAATTTATAGCTTTGGCATATTTATAGCGTCATATCTTTACGCCTGGCCTTATGCACAACAGGACATCATCAGGAGCAGCCAGCGACGACACCCTCATAATTTCTTATGCCATCAAATTTATCACCAATGTGGGAGTATTCTGTGTGTGTATGTGTGTGTGTGTGTGTGTGTGGGGCGTGATTTTTCGGGCATAACCAAAAAAAAAAAAAAAGTTCGCTTGATTTGTGATAAAGTGCGTGTGTGGCATTGGCCAACCAGAACGACCAAAGCGACCGTTGCGACCTGATCGACCCATTGCCAAATCTGTCTATTTATCAGGCAGCAGCCAAGCCCCAACTTTGCTTTCAATTTCAGGCGAGTTTTACTGCAGCCTCCCACTCTGCTCTTTGCCATCTAGCATTTTGGGTTTATTATTAATAAGTACACACATAGCACACACACGCACACACACTCATATACAGTCATCAGGTCTACTCTTTGCCTGGCTGCATTCCATTTTCTTTTTATTTATTTATTTACTTCGTTCATTTTTTTTCTTAGCTGCTTGCTGACGGGCGTATCAATAACTGAAAATGTCTCAAACAGCATTTTGTCATATTTCAATGAACGCCACGCCCCCAGCCGCTCAGCAACCCACCTCATTTGATGTTTGCGGAAGTAACACCCAAAAAGCAGAGCAAACAAACTTTTAGCACATGCCCATACATTCATCCAACCTCTTCCATCCGACGACTACAGGATGTTGTGTAGATGGCTGGCTGGCTGGCTGGCTGACTGGCATCTCTGTGCTCCAGTTTCTTTTGGTCTGTTTGCCGAGCTAAACGAAATTATTTATTACTTTCGGCGCAAATGGCGGTCTGTGTTGTTGCTGTATGCATAGAGGCTGCTGGTAATGATGATGAAAAACGTGAAAGCATCGAAAAGTGCAAATGGCTAAAGGTGAACAGTGTGCTGTAAAAGGCAGAAGGATTGCTTCAAACCCCCCTTTAATGATGATTAAATGCGTCTCAGCCAGAGTTTTGAGGGGCGGCTCTCTACCTCCCTCCCTCTCCCCCTCTCCTTATATCACTCTAACACATTTTGTCGAGCAGTGATTTACCTTTTCTCGTACTTCTTCGCCGCATTTTGTTCGTTGAAACTGAGCTCAATCAAATGACCTGGAAAATGAACTGAGCTTGCGGATTTATTTGCTTGACTCTTGCCCAAATAATCGAGAGCTAATGAAGTTGGCTTCCATATTGGAAATCCACGTAATTAAGTTCTAAGAATTTACACTGGAATAAAATCCAAAACTGATTTTATTGCCCATGGATTGCTGGAATAATTCCATATGCCGCATGCCCCCATATTTCTTTATGACTCGAGCAATTATGTTCGGGCATTTACACACACACACAGAGGGCTACAGCAGCGGGAGCCTGGCGGCCACAGGCGAGCATAAATTTTGCAGCAACAACAATTGCTGGCACAAACGTCAAAAGAGTTGCGCGGCATGTTGCATACCTCGGGCATTTGCAGCAATTAACACGGTCGACGGCGTGCCTTGGCGCCCACTTGTGCCTGCCAAGCAATTTCTTCTACACTTACTTTCGGCACGTAATGAGCCAGGACGACTGCCCAAGCTGGCTCTAATTGCATTGACGCGTTCGCTTTGGCATGACATTGAGTATGTCAGCCCCAGCCTCTGCCCCAGCCCCAGCCTCAGCCTCAGCCTCAGCCTCAGCCCCATCCATTGTGAATTGTGTGAATTGAGTTGCAGTTAATTATATCCAGTTGGCATTTCGATGATTTTAATGATTTGTAGCGGTTTTCAAGCAAATATCTCAAGTATTTGGCTTACGTCTTGACCAGACTCCCATGCTACCCACTCTGTCTCCCCCGCTCTGTGTCTCTTTCTCTAGGGGATTTACTGGTTGTAACTGGCAGGCGTCGAGTGCAATGACACACAAGTTCTTGTGCCGTGTGCTCTATGAGTATTTATTTACAGTTGCCGACTGCGCTGACGACAGCAGCGACAACTGAGCGTGTGTGCGTTAATATTTAAGCGGCTACATGGGAACTTGTTAACACCAAGCAAGCCAACAGCAACAACAGCCAGCAGCCAGCTCAAGGGAGTTACAGGGGCGCTGCTGTTGCTGCCTTTGGTGCTGTTGGATGCAGGAAGCTGCTGCTGGCTGCTGGCTGCTGGTCTGGTCTGGTCTGGTCTGGTCTGGGTCTGGGGCTGGGCCACGTGAGTGATTGTCAAGTGGTTGACGCTGCAGACAAATGAAATTCGCTTAAAGTGCGCCGCAGTTGCCGCGACTGACGCGACGGCAGCCACGTCTAGGACAACTTGACTTGAGGGGGCGTGACTGCCAGGCTGCCGCGCTGCCAGGTTGCCAGCTCGTCGTCATTGCTTTTTTTTTTTCATTTTTCATGGTCTGCATATTGTGGCTTACCCACGGGCATTTCGTATTGACTCTAGTAGGCGTGGCTGGCACATGTGTAGTCAAATGTTTTTAGAGAGACTTGCGATTTTTTTTCTCTCTTAAATATGGCAATTAACTTTAACGGCGAAAGGTATTTTTAATTTAAAATCAAATATGATGACTTCAATATATTTTTATTTTTTTTTTTTCAAAAATATATATTAAATATATTTTTAAAATATTAAAATTATAATTTAATCAAAAGAAATTCTTAGTAAAAAAATATTTAATACATAAACTCCTTTAAAATACCGTATTAAATCACATATTATTTGATATCTTAGTTAATCACTTGTTTAATTGGTATTTAATATAAGGTATTTCGTAGTCGGCTAATCGCAGTCGCCAGCCGCTTGTGACTTGCATTACGTGATTTTTTTAATAGAAAAATCTCTTTTTTTGCTGCTCTTTGAGGGGACAGGCAGCATGCGAAACTGTAAAATAGAATCAGCTCATTCGTCTTGTTGCGGAAAATGCATTTTATTTTCTATTCGGCATGGCACATGCGTGAAAATTACTTTATTTTTAATGACTCAGATGATGGTGATGATGACGTGGATGACGTTGACGACGGCGGGACAGCTGAGTTGAAAGTAACAGACCTGGACTGAAATGGAACAGTTGCATTCAGCTGGCTTTGCATCTGCATTTGCATTTTCTGGATACAATGGCTAAGACAGGGCCTTAGTCCCAGGCTCGAGCCATTATGCTGGCAAAAGCAGTTGAAAGCGTGGGCGTTTTCTCTTATACTGTTGCCGTTGCCGTAGCCGTAGCCGTTGCCGTTGCAGTTGCAGTTGCTGTGCATGTCATTAACATTATGAGTGCTTAAATGTCGTGTGTTGCTCCATCTGGAGACCGGGACTAGCTCAAGGTAACGGAAGCTGCAATTGCAGTTGTAATTGCAATTGCGGCGTACGAAAGTCATTTTAGTAAATTGCCAGCAAATGCCGGCTCTTTCGCTGTGCCTAGGACCCGCCTTCGATTGACATTTAGAGGCCGAAACGCACAATGTGAACTGCTGCTGGGTAATTCTCCAAAGTGTTTCACTTGCCGCCAAACAATAAACCAGATATTGCGCTCCGCCTAGTCAGAAGACATAAATTTACCATGCCTCAAGAAAGAGAAGCTTGGTCGTCGCGCCGCGTCGACGTCTTCGCACACGTGTTACAAATTTTATATGAGCAAACAATTTTCATGACGCCTACTCCCTACCAAAAAAAAGAAAGAAAGAAAGAAAAATATATAATATAAACGCACAACAGATAAAGCCAAATACTCCGAGGAGCAAACGAATGGGACGAAGTGAGCAGGAGCGAGTCTTGGGGAACTGCTGCTGGCTGACGGCACTTTTATATATGCGTACAGGAAAAATGTCGTAAAAAAGTTTTACGATCAAGCATTGCACTTTATGTGCTTTTATGTAAAATTACCGTACAACATTGGCAACATTGTCAGCTGAGCTGTAAAAGTAGCTGAAATAGGCAAAAGGCAACAGCTGAAGGTGCAGCTGAGCACCTCAGTTCCCAGTGCTAACTCCCAGTCCAATATCACTAGGCAATCAGGCAAAGTTGCCGCACTTTGTGTGTGTGCCTGTTGTTGGGGTAAATCCAATTTACTTATTTTCCTTCATCTTCTCTGCCTCTTCCTAACTATTCTTCCGTCCAGCTTTCCCCTTCGGCGCTCGGCGCTCGGCGGCAGTCGCCAGTCGGCATATATTTAAAGCCAGTTGGAGAACGAGGCGTATGGTTAATATGCGATATGACTTCAATTAGCGTCGGGCACTAATATGCTGAGCCGCTTTTAATGTCAGCATTTTATGGCCGGCTCACACATCGTTTTGGCCCGTTTTGCATTGAATTTCACACATTTCCTTATGCTGCATCATATTTATGGCCAAGGGCAATAGGGCTTTTATCTGTTGGTCAGCAGCCGCCGATTCGCGCCGCAGCCCATTAAATTTATGCCACAAAACTTCTTCTTTGAGCCGTTCTCTCTCTCCCTCTGTGCATCTCTGGGTCCCTTGGGCCATTAGCTGCTTCATGCTCCTCCATTAAATGAGAATAAAACATCTGGTCGAATCAAAGAATGCGTCAAAAGTGTCAAATGCTGGTTCAACCTGTGCCTCATTTGCACATTAATAAGCATATTATTCAAATGTTGTCAACAGCGCTTCGAATCGATCTGAATGGGGCCTTCATATTTGGCCCGGGGCCCAACAGGTTCTGCGACCCATTTCTTCAGCGTCTTTGGTTCGGTTCACTGAACCAACGACGCGTCGAAAATGTGGGACAAATTTTCAACATTTGTTTGCATAGTCAAGTAATCAAGAGCTGGGGCTTTCTTTATATAATTATCATAATTAATGATAATAATTAACTATTAAATGTGGTACCCGATACTTAAGATATATAAATGTATACATAAACACCTATCAGATAATATAACATGTGGGACAAATTCGAAATGAATAAAAATTAGATGACGCCAACAGAACCAGTGATAATAGCAGCATAACATGGCTTTAATTGGCCAGAAAGCCAGGTGAAATATATCTGATGGTAAGACATTACGGCATCTAGCAACAACTCGGGCTGCAAACAAACCTTTTTGATCCCCTTTGAATGCAGCACAAATGGATTAGCGTTGGCAACTTTTGATATGGTTAACAGAGTGCCACCAAAGCTTGGAAAAACTCTTTTCCGAATCATATGGCATCAGCCGCTTTGCCTGCTTTTTATGCAGTCTGCACAAATCCAATGGGAAAATTCAATTTTTTTGCAAAAACAGTTTTTTGAGCATAGGTTGTTGAAACAGTTTTTTTTTTTCATTTTTTTCAAACGGCTTAAGCTGGGATAGATGGTGCAAGGGCTTTGTCGCTTTTTGCGCTGCGCTTTCAAAGTTAATCAGGCTTGCAGGCTTAACGGGGCTTTAATTGGATGTCAAAAGCTTTTAGGCGGCTATTATAGTCAGGCATAAGAGTTCTATAAATTCCAATTGAAAATGATTTAAATTATGCAACGATCGAATTAAGTAACTCTGTCTAAACTGTACTTTCTCAATGGCAGCAGCAGAGCGACTGCTGGCTCGATATCAGAGCCTGGCCATCGGTGGCATGCCACAAAATAGGTGTCCACGGGGAATCGGGTCAGCGTCAGCGTCAGCGTCAGCGACTTTTCGACACAAAAATTTGCATTGCATTAATTTGTTGGCACAGAGTCGGGCCCATTGCCCAGTGCAGCGCTAACTGGGCCCTAATGAACGACTGGCCAACAGCAAAGCAAACTAAAATGTGGAGCGAAATTATTGCAACTTTGCCGCTCTGCGACATGGTCTATGCCGGGGTGCGCTCAAATATTTACAGGACCAGGCCCGGGTCGGGTGGCTCAATGCGTTAATGAACCAGGCCGAGACACAGTTCGAGCCGGAGTCAGCTGGTTGACAGCGGCCAGCCTGGCAATGGGCTGACGACTCAATTACAAATTGTTTATTTGCAGCGCGCTCTCAAGTTGCTGGCCCTGTTTGAGTTAAGCTTTCGCCAGCGGTTATTTAATACACTTTGCTGTGGTTCAATGTGGCTGTCGTCGTTGCTGCAGCCTGAAAGGAAATGCGCGTCACTCACTCAGTCAGTTGGAGGGCTTGACACACTCACTGCTGCCGCTGCGGCTGCCATTGCCAGACTTGAAGTGTAAATAATCGACCAGCTCACTTTGTGGTTTATGCGTTTTACTTAATTACTGAATTGGTTTTTGAATGCCCTTTGATGTGGCCAGCAGTTGGTTGGCATACACACATACACGCACACACACACACACATACATATATATAGCCTGGGCATGCATTAGCTCTAAGCACTGGGTGTCATTGCCTCCTCTCTCTGTGTGGCTTTTGATGTGGGCGGCAGCAGTTGTTGCTTGTCGTCTCGTTTCCTGCCTGTCGCGTGTCGCCCATGATATTCTTCTTTTCCCCCAGATAAACTAATTCAGCGCACATAAATCAAAATGCAATTTGTTCTGCGCAAAGGGCAAAAAGGCTAATAACTAAACAAACTGCGGGCCACTAAATCAACGAGCCGCACGATAAACCTAGAGACAACATTTACCAATGCTGTTGCTTATGATGATGGAGATGCTGTTGATGATGATGATGATGATGATGACGATGATGCTGGTGATGCCAATGCGAATGCTGATTATGATGTGCTCTGCTCTAGCTGTGCAATGTGTGCCAGCTAGTGGGCAAACGGTGGAGCGTGAGACTCATAATTTATTGGCTGACAAAACAAATTCATTATGCAATGATAAGACATCGAGCCAAGAAATTGCCATGCCCAGCTCGATGCGGCGGCATGCCAAAGAGATACTGGGATACAGAACTGAATGCAAACCGAAAATGAATGCAAATTCGTCACAGGGCACAAATCAAGCGCTGAGCACGTGACAAAGGTTTTCCCTGAAGATGGACACGTGACAGCTAATCCCGTCACGCAGGTCACACTTAACTCGTTTTGTCTTTGTCCGCCTCTGTCGAACTCTGGCCAAGCCTGCCAACGCAACGTAATTAAATGGAGATTAGAGATGGTCACGTGTAGCATTTAAGTTCTTTGCGCCAGAAAATATGGCAGCTATTTCTGTTGCGAGTCATAAAGATTCCCAGTCTGGGCCATAAAACAAATTCAATTAGTTACATCCATAAATAAACTGAAAAAAATATATAATTCTTTTCCGTTTATTACGCGAAACATTTCCAGAAAATGGCAACTCATACATCTGCTGGATGGGGCAAGTAGCTTCGGATTATCTTCTTTTACAGGGTATGCACGTCTTCTGGCATCAGCTGGCAATATGAGTTATAGGCCATGTCTTAGTTCCGACACGCTGCCTTCTCTCTAGCTGACAATGACAGTAAGAGTTAAGGCATAGCCCAGCAGCTGCCTGCGGCCCTGGACCCGGAATTGGCACTGACAGCGGCGACGGCGGTGGTGGCAGCAGCTCATAAAATGCCGGAATGACGTGAAGCTGACAGTTAGTACATTTCAACCTGAGCGCTGCTGTTGATTGCGGCGGCCACAGCTGCTCATCGGCAGCAGCCAGCAGCCAGCAGCCAGTCCAGGATCTGGCACGCAGTAACTGCGACTTGGCATTACAAGCTTTAATAGACAACCGCAGCGGAGCGCTGAATAAGATTAATGAAGCCGTTTAAAACGCTTCGGTTGTTTATCATGCCGCAGTCCACCCAAACTCCAGCCCGAGTCAGTGCTTAGGTGCTGCGGCTAACGTGCTGCCGCTGCCGCTGCTGCTGCTGCTGCTGGTGGCACAGCTGAGGTCGCTGGCAGCGCCATTAGTTGACGTCGACACGGCTGGCTGGTTGGCTGGTTGGCTGGCATCGTGGCCGAGACAACAGGGAACACGGCAACAGGCTGTTAGCTGGCTAGGCTTATTAAGTCGCCATAAACCATAAGCTCACGTTTCCCTAGCTGCCAGCCAGCCAGCTCGGCATTGCGGAAAATATGTTTAATAAAAGCGGCATCTAAAGCTCTGCCCAGGACAGAGGCTGATAAATTTCTGTGGGCGTGACAACTGCCTAGCTGACGCTGATTAGCTCGACATGACCCAAAAAGCAGCGGCCACGACTTGCCTCGAAGTTCAAATGTAAACGACATTTGCAGGCGCGCTGCAATTAAAATGCTGCCATCGGGCCAAGTTCTCTGATGTCTGCTGACGGCTGACTGCCGACTGCTGCCTGCTGCCTGCCGACTGCTGCCTGCCAACTGCTGCCTGCTGCCTGATGAAGCGTGCAGCATTTTGATGGCCAAACACGTAGAGCTTGACAATTTTTGTTTTCTTTTTACGCCAAGCAGCCAAGACAGCCAAGACAGCCAGAGCAGCCAATGGCAAGGTAGGCGTCTGGCCTGAGCCGAGCGCTGTGCGCTGTGCGCTGTATATTTTATTGGTCGCATAGATCTTTTTGGAACGATAACGAGTTTGATTTGTACTCGAAGCAACTGAAACGGGTTATGATTGACTGACAGACCGGCTGACTGACGTACTGGCCAACTGACTGCCGTACGCCCGACATTGGCAGCGGCCGAAAGACGACAAAAATGAGAAAACGATGGCGATGCCAGAGCTCTGAGGCTCACTCGAATCGGACTCTGACTCCGACTCTGACGATGGCTGTGACTCCTAGGCAACTTCAAGCGTGCCCCCACCGGACCGAGCCGGGGCCAACATAGTTTGTTATAAAATTAATGACCCTCATTTTGTATTCAAGTGTTATCGAAATGATTGCTGCTACACGTAGGTTCTTGGCAGCAGGGCCTATGCAGAGCGTACGTATCAAAATATGGGCTTGGCTCAATAACAGCGCACAATGAATTATTATAGGTAAATATCGGCATATATATACACGCACACACACACACATATATATATATATATATGTATCTGATTGCCAATTAAAATATTATTATGTGCGCCTCATTAGCCAACTGTGAGAGAGACCTTAAGTTTAACGGATATTTTATTTAATTTTATTTGGGGCAATTAGGAATTCTATTTGTGGGTATTTCAGAGTTCTGTTAACTTGTCTTCGTCTCGAGTTGCTGCTTTCAACAGCAGCGCACGTAGCACAGGGCGTATGAGTGTTGGGTATGTGCAACGCCTGACAATCGTTGCGACACCTCATTTCTTTAACGTGCTGCATGCTTGCATATGCAAGCTCTCTTTCACTTAATAGCGCCGCCCTCCCGCTGCCTCCCGCTGCCGCCACTGCTGCGGCACTTGACTAGGCGTTGCCTCATGTAATTTGCCAGCCAGATAAATATCTTGCAGCTTATCACGATGCCTTAAACTGCCAACTGCAGCGGCTCTCCAATGGCTGCAGCTTTTCATGGGAATAATTTATGTGAAGGTTAGTTGCGAGCTCACACGAAATTGCAGTGGTGCGGCTGGGGGCGTTTACTTTCACAAGTCAACACGTGAGGCGGCTGTAAGTAACGGGGCGCGCATTGTGCGGCTGCCTGACCTCATTTGTGGGCGCAATTTGCTGCAAATCTGTGGCAACTAACAGCTAACCAGGAAGACGGGCGGTCGGTCGGTCTGTCGGTCGGTCTGTCGACTTGGTCTGGCATCAGCCAAGCAGCTAGCCAAGCATTGCGCCTGCATTCATTAACAACAAATTGTGAACGAAATGTACATTAAATAAAATGTTATGAGCACAGCACACACACGCGCTCAGATACGTTAGACCAAGCAGGCAGCGCGGCATATTCGTGATTTTCTTTGGTGCCGGTCAAGTTGGCAATTTGGCTAAGCTAAGCGTGAAATGCATAGACCACAGCAGAAAAGAGTGGAAAGAACTGCTCCAGTTGGCCAGGATAGCGGTAATACCAACAATAACAAAAGGAGCAATATAAAGAATTCGTGAGCGGCTGCAGCCAAACACAAATTTATTTCTCCATCAACTGAGCAGCGAACAAGTCGGCCGTAAAATGCATAGGCTACGACTGGAAACTATTAATCTCTGGTTTTTATAGAGGCTAGTTTTAGGTCAAGGAGTTAAGCTTTAACTATGAAAATAGTTAAATATTTAGTGCATACAGAAGAACAAGAAAAATATATGTAGCTCGCAGCCTTGCCATGATTCGCAGGGTATTAACGAGCTCATGAGCTTGTTATGGTTGACGCACTGGCTTTAGCCAGTTTAGTAGCACTGTGATTCATGCCTGGGCTCCAGGGCATAAATCAGTTTAAGCAGAACAGAACAGAACTGAAATGCAGCCAAATGAAATGGAATGAAATGAAATGCGCAAATGTGTGCAAGGTCTAAGCCAGCCACTGCCGTTGCATGCGGAATTTCCATAAAGCAACTGCGAATCGGTTTCCCTCCCTCTCTCTCTCTTACTCTCTATCTCTCTCTCTCTCTCTATGCGTTATTGGGGGGCGTTATCCGAACGCACCTGTGCTGAATGCCTCGCCAACAGGTAGCCAGCCACCCAGCATCGACTTCAGTGCCAGGCCCAGACAGCTGCCGAACTGGTAGCAGTGGGCTGCCCCAGCTCCAGTTGGGCATACAAATGAGGAAGGCGCGCACAAGCTGACGGCGCACGTGCTTTATGCTAATCACTTGCTGGAATTGGGCGTGGGCCGACACTGGCACCGCGGGCAAAACAGCTGAAGCCAGCAGACGCACAATCAATTAATTAGCCATATTCAATAGTTCAGTTAATGAATTTTAAGACAACTCCTACAAGCCTAATAAATCAGCCTGCTAACTAACGACTTCGCTGCTACATGTTACAACTGAAAATATGAATAACAATTCAAAAATAGAAAAAATAGATATTAATTTTTAATTTCTTTAAGCTTCCCACGCCAGCTCCAGAGCTGACTGACGGGGTATTACGCAGCGTAATTCTGTGATTCGGGCAAAAAGTCTTTTTGCGCCTACATGAAATGTTTTAATGTGGCTAATTAATGCGTGACTAATTGAATTTTTATGGCCTATTGCTTATGGCTTGTAAATAATCTGGCTGCAGGTTTGGCTTTGATGTAATTAAGCAGCTGACGGACAACGCTGCGTATGCGCAATGTCATTCGCTGCAAATTAACATCAAATGTCAGCTTGCTCGCTTGTCGTGGTTGTTGCTGTTGTCGCTGTGGCAAACTGATTAAAGTCAAACTGTGACGCTCTGTGCAACGAACTGTGGAACGAGCGTTGTCAGCTTATGGGTAATCATGTGCAGCTTGGACCTGGAATTAGACACAGTGGTGGTCGTGCTCTTAGTCTCTTAGTGTATGCCCTCGTCTCCATTGCTGTCCCGGTCTGTGTCTGTGTCTGTGTCTGGGTCTGGGTCTGGGCCTTGGCTCTTGGGTCTCGGGTCTTGGGGTCGCTCACTCGCTCGTTATGCGAGTTCAAGTTCAAGTCATGTGCAGTTGCTGGCGTTGGTTGCTTTTAATTAAAAGTAATGCGCGCCGTTTAGCTAAAATGTTGCGTCCCTCCCCCTCCCTCCCCAGCACTTGGCTCGTATCTATACTGTGCTTTAGATGGGGTGGCACACCCATCAGCAGCATTAGAAGCAAAGTTGCTTTTATATTATTTCGCACACACTGCGGGCCACGCGGTTATTTATTTGATGGCTTTGGCAGGCGGACAACCGGGCAAACGGGCAACCTAAGACGGCCCGTCAGTTTTGGTCAAATCACAGCAGGCGGCTGCTTGGTTCTCGTCCATTGATTGTTGTGTAAGAAAAAAAAAAAACAACTGAAAGCCGTGGCTGAATTATGCGCCCAGCTAGCCAGCCAGCCAGCAGAAATGGAATCAGAACAACGGCAGCCGGCAGTCAGCAGCAGCGGCCCACGAACCCACAACTTTAATGCTCGAAATATGCAAAATCATGAGTCTGCGTTGATTTTAAATTGTATCATTAAAATGTAAAGGCAGCCCGGAGAGCCGCAGCGGCCACAGCAGCAGCAGCAGCAGCAGCATAATGAAACAACCAACACCAACTCCAGCAACAACAAAGCAAAGCAAACAACTAACAAACAAAAACGCGTTGTAGAATATTTGTGTGTTTAATTTTTTCCGGCTTGTTCATTACAAATTTTGATTGAACCCCAACGAATCGACTGATAGACGGATAGACAGCCTCTCCACACGGACAGCCAGTCTCTAGGGGCACAGCCATAGAGCCGCTCTGGGGCCAGATCAATCAATTTTTCGGTTTGCTAATAAATTGTGGAAAAACCGTCTAAAAAAAACGACACAAAAAATAAAATTTTGCATTTCGGTTGCTGTAGCAATTATATGTATGTACAAGCTCTTTTTTCTGTGGCTCTCAGCTGGTAATTTAATTTATTTTGCATGTCTAATTAAAAGCGAAACGGTTGAAGGTTTTCATTATTTATTTTACGTGAAAACTGCTTAGGCGCTGTGTCGCTTGATTTATTAATGGGTTTGGCAACTAATCAAATTAAAAATTAAAAATTAAAAATAAAAAAAATTTAATTAATTTTATATTTGCAAAAATTAGTTTCAGCTGCATTAAACAAATTTTAATTTAATATGTAATATTTTATATTTTTAAAATTTAAAAACTAAACTCAAATTTAAGCCCATTCACTCAATAGTTAAATTTACTCTGTATATTTTCGCTGAAATATTCAAATAAACATTTTCAATTTATATAAAACTTGAATAGGTATATATATATAAATATATAATTCAATTTTTAATATTTTAATAGTTTTCATATTTTTGATATTTTTCAATAGTTGCTTTTAATATATTGCTCACTTTTGAGCTGTGTGTTTATTTATGAATGGCAGAGTATTTGAATGCATATATATATATTCATATATATTCATATATTTTTTATATATTTACATAAATACATATATGTAGCTATGCTCGTGTCTGTGCACATATCAATTTTCCATCAGAATTCGAGCTGTCGAAATTTATGCGCACTCGCTGAACGTATTGAAAATTGACGTTTTGCAGTTTGTTCCAGTGTCCGTCCGTCTGTCCGTCTATCCGTCCGTCTGTTAGATCAGTTCGCATTTGGTGTTGATTTTGGCTCCAGTTGCAAGTTTGTCTTTGTCGTTGTTGATGTTGGCATTTTATGCAAACGACAGTTTGCTACAATTTATGGCCATCGAAAATTGGCAACAAATTTCGAGCGTCGTTTTTGCAATTTTCGCAATTTTGCGCAATACAAATGAAAATTGTGCAAAAATAACGAACGAGAGCTCATGTATGCGATACAAATTACAGATATTTCACTCAATGGATGCATTCGACACTCTCTAGTTCATTTGCCAAATGCATACGCAGACGACTGTGTGGCTGCAGCGTGTAATATGAGTTGGAGCATATGGCGTGTTGGCCGGAACTGAAATACAATCGGCTCTAAAAGGTGTTGCAAACCTGACAGAGTTTGCCAGCTATTAGCGGCTTTTAGTTGTTGTTATTGTTGCCGTATTGCACGCTGCTAAGTCATTCTCGAGATGTTCGATGGCTGATTTCGCGCTCAAGTAGGAGTTGCTGCTGCTGCTGCTGCTGCTGCCGCTGCCAATTGATTGCTTGAGTCACACTTGAGCACAACGGGTTTCCAGTTGGGGCAACAATAAAAACAATAACAACAACATTTGTATGCCTTTTTGAGTGCGCAGTTTGGCGTTGTCGCCAAGCCGGGAGCAGGGAAACGGGTAACGGGCAACGAGCCGCAAGCTGCAAGCGGCAGCTCCAACAAATTGCCACTCCAAAGGTGTTGCTGCCGCTGTCGCATTTCGACGTCGCCTTTGGCATGTGGCTGGCTTTTTATTTTTTATATATATATATTTTTTTTTTTTGGTTTTCGCTGCTTGCCTGACTTTTTTGGAGTTCGCTTAACGCGCTGACACAACAATGGGCTAGCTGGTGGCAGCGAACATGATATTTGTTACCGCCAGGCGTATACGTAATATTTGATTTGCAATTTCTATTACCGCTTGCAGCATGCGGCGGACAGTGGGTACCGGTCTGCGGACAGCGGACAGCGGACAGCTGATAGCTTTGCAATTTGCAATTTGCACAGTGAGTTGATTGAACTGTCAATCGCCAGCAAAAATTGTGCTATAATTGAACTAATTTCTGTGCATTGTCCGCATTTATGAGAGCCGCATGCCATTTGCCTAATTAAAATGCCCCATAGACAGCAAAGTGGGCAGACTGAGACTCTGGAGCAGCTGTGGACATATAAATATTTAATATCTTTTACTTGGGCTAATGGCAGCCGTAAGTGGTGCAGGAATCGCAGCAGGTTAATGACATTTAATTGGCCTTAAGTCGATACGAGTCCAAAGCGGAAATTGACCAATTGACATACATTTTTAAAGAGCCTATTGCGAGTCCAAGCCATGCCCAGGCCTGGCCTGGCCTGCCTGGTAATGGAGCCACATTTTATTTGCCATATGCAACTCTAGCCGCCTCCCACTTGCTCGTGGCCGTTAATTCAATACGGCTTATTAAATATTTAGACCTGGCGTCGTTTGTTCTTCTCCAATGCAGACATTGCTCTACGAATAACATTTTTATATTGGCGCAAAGGCCGCGCGTCTAATAAAAATAGCTACACGTTGTCGGGCACAGAGAACTATAAAATTATACTGAGAAGAGCAACCAAACAGCCCGCGGAGAGCGGGCAGCAAAACAAAATAATAAAAAACAGCCGCACTTCTCATAAGCGCTGCGAAAGATTTTGCAATTTATTTCGTTTGAGTCATGCCACGCAATTGTCTAAGCGAATAAAAACAGAATAGAGAGAAAAGAGAGAGAAAAAAAACACAAGCAAAAGTTTTTATGACTTCAAAACTAACGGCAACCCGCACAGAAAGACGAACGGATGGACGGACGGACGGACGGACGGGCGGCCTGACCGACGGACACAGCTGAGAGCTTCACTTTTGGCTCTAACGGTACAGGCGTCTTGGACATCAGAGTCTCAGGCGCCCAACTGAAACCCAACTCCAAGCTCAAACCCAAAATCAGGCCCGCAACGCCGTCGGTGTCAAGGTTAAGCGTTTGACGGCACGAGCGTAACCAAAATTCAGGTCACTTGCAGATAGAGACAGAGTGTGAGAGAGAAAGAGAAAGAGAGAGAGAGAGAGAGAGAGAGAGGGGGAGTCAGAGAACTCTACAGAAAAAGCCAAAAACCAAAACGATCTGACAAATGTGTTATCATCAATTTGGAAAGGAAATTTTCGTGGTCCGAAATAATTGTGCGATTTGTATTCATTAGCAAATGATCATTTCGCTCATACCTGAAGCAGCTGTCGGCTGTCGGCTGCCCAACGATCAGCCATAATGATAGAGATTATTTATTGTGCCTTTTTAGCGAAATTTCTAGTGAAGATTGCAGCTTCAGCGCTGCTCGTGTCATTAAAAAGCCAAGTGCCTTTTGTCTCTTGCGAGTCCCAAAGTTGTTTCCTGTCACAGACATTTGTCAACAAGGTTGAACCTTCAAAATGGAATCGTAATTTATGATTGCAACTTTGGAAATTTACGTGAATTAAACCAAGTCAGGTCCAAGAAGATATAATTTTCATTATTCATGGATCGGGCAGGCTAAGACATTTCAATTGTGGCTAGTTCTTTTGCTTGCCTTCATAACTTTCCGTTTAATAAACTTGTTAAGGCATATGTATTTTAGTTCCGTTTTGCTGCTTGCCTTATGGTCATAATACCAATTATAAAGTGCGACTTGCTGCCTGTGGGTGGCCAAGGCCTATTAATCAAATGTGGTCCACAGGCAACGGGAAGCAGCCAGTGGTCGCTGGCCCCGGCCTAGCCCCACCTCTGAGCTCAGACAGTGGAGTCCATTTGATGTGCTGTCAATGTTTGCTTAGTTTGGCCTCGCTGCGCCACATCATTAATCATAAGGCGCGACTTGTTCTTGGCCAGCTTATACATATATATATATATATAATATATATATATACAATGCTGCTAATTGATATTTCAAAGCAGAAACTTCAATGGCTACTTGAGTGAGGCCAGTTTGGCACTACCCAAAATTAGCAGGTTTACACTTTTAATTTCATGTCTGTTGCGCCGCAAGCGAAAGTGGCAAAAGCAATCTTGGACCAAGATTATGTGTGAGTGATTCCCAGAAACTGGCCTGAGCCTAGCCACAGTCCACAGCTGAGCCATTAGTGGCAGCTCTGCCAAAAATAACTTAATGACTTTTTGAGTAGCTGAGAAATTATTGATTAGTATTACTTTTGTTGCGCGGTCTCTATGGTTGGCCAAGCCAAGCCAAGCCAAGCCAAGCGCATTGTGGCCACACGACTTTTGTAGGTTACTATGTTGCCGCATTTGGGTTGAGCGGCAACAATATCAAGAGTTTCGGCAAGTCATCAGCTGGAGCTCATCAAAGGCCGCAAATCACATGAGATCTGTGTATTACCAAAGTTTCCTGATTTATGTGCAGGCATTTAACGTTTGACTTTTATATTTGGGAAGCATTTCGGTTACACAAAATCCCAAAACTGAAAACTGAAAAATTTACGATCACACGCTGTCCCAATGCCCACAAAAATTCACTTGTAAAGACAGACCGTAAAAAAAAAAAAACAAGAAAAAATACCCAAAAAGAACTCACAAAACTTTTCCATTTACATAGTTAAAAGTCAATGCCGCATAATTTAACAGGAAATCATTAAGCGTTGTGTCCTATTTAAAAATAATTCACGCCCAGCAACAGACGCAAAGATGTGCTCCAATACTCCTCGCCCCATCAACTGCCCCCGCCCCTGCACCTTTTGGGCTGCATTCGCTGCAGCGCAGACAACGAGGCATTTGAATGAAACGCGTCTAGAATTAGAACTGTAAACAACATGTGTTGAAATGCCTAATTGATTGACTTGACGTAGTTGACTTGATGGTGGTCTGTGCCCCGCCACCCGACACAGCCATCTTCCACTGCTCATTAGACAGACAAACTATGAGTATCTTATGGCGTTGGCATTCAATCGAGTCATTTGAGCATTTGATGAATCTGCGGAGCGCATCGTTTGATGGATCGCTAGTTAGTCTTGGCTTGGCCAGTTAGTTAGTTGGCGTAAGCCGCTTGGCCAGTTAGTTAGCTGCTTTGATTTAGTTTAATTCGATTAGCTGTTGCTGCATTCGTTCAGGTCGCAGCTGCGCGAACGCGGAAGAATGCAATTAGCCTGGACATTTAATGATGTGCCAGTTAGTCCGAGTCGGAGTCGGAGTCGGAGACGAAGTTATTCATGCGGCAGTTATTAAATCAATTTTGCCTTGGCCACAATTTATTACTTAACGGCATTTTGTTTTAGCCATATTTATTGGTATGCATAGCGCACACTCACTGCTCGCTGCTGCTCAGTTTTCCATTTCTTTCTTGCATTGGCATCTGCATTTGCGTCTCTTGCCAATTACAGTTAACACAGACAATGGCGCATAAAGCATTCTAGCACCAGAGACCGCTGCATGAATGGGTTCTCTGGGCGCAGTGTCGAGTTGGTCAGCCAACTTTCCAATTGGCAATAAAGCATGCGAAAACCAATGGTATTTCTTTTATTTTTTATTCTTTTTTTTATCTATATATATTTTTTTTTGTGCTCCTTTCTTTTCCATTTCAGCGCACCCGTGTTGACCACAAAACGTTGATTACCGCGCTCAGATACACTGCAAACACACACAGAGATACAGATACAAATGTATCTTTGGGCTGTGCACGGGATGGGGGTAACAATGGCATTTTCACGCGCCCTCCAAGCAGCCACAATGGAGCAGAGGCGTTGTAAATGCCCAAAAAAGGTTGCAGCCACAAAATAGACCAGAGCCAAAGAGCCGATTGCGAGAACCCAGAGCCAATGCCTGCCTGCGCCCGAGAGTGAAAGAGCGAGTGAGTGGCCAGCCTAACGGTAATTCAAGTTAACGAGCTAACGTAAATTAAGATCGCTTGTTCTTGCTGCCCCACAACCAAGCCGAAGCCAAAGCCGAAGCCGAAGCCAAAGTACAGCAGCCAGCAGCCAGCAGCCAGCAGCCAGCCAAGGTAGCAAGTTCTTCTGCAACTAGCCAAAAAAAAAAAAAAACAAAAACAAAGCCAAAATGTGTTTAGGCTGAGCTGCGACGAGTAAACAAAAGAATGGGACAACGGCAAGCAAACAAGCTTTTAAAAAATTGAGTCGAATGTCTGTTTTATTTTTAGCCACGGCCAGCAAGAAATATGGGAAGCTGCCCAAAAAAGGCCACAAAACTAGCTGCAAGATTAAGGAAGAAAAAACTAAAACAAAAAGCTGGAAAAAACACCAAACTGCATGCAGATAGAATGCAGTCAACGCCAACGCAAACGCACAGGCAACGGCTGCTGCAGCTCGAGTCAAGTGCTGCACAGTTTACCAGTTCTCTGCAGCTCATCAGCTCCTGTCCATCAAATCCCATACACACACACACACACACACACACACACACACACACAGCAGGCGCGCACATCATTTGCATGTGGGCAGTGGGTCAGCATTAGCAGCGCTTCGAAAGTTGTTTCTATCAATAGCTGAAAGACTTCTCATCATTTCTACTTTTTTTCTGTCTCTTTTATGCCAGCCTCTTTCACTGTTCTTTAATCTTAACTCTTCATTTGTTCTCTATGCATTCGAGCTCTTTACGGTTCTTTTATCTTAATTCAGAGTCTTTCTCTCTTGGGCTCTTTCACTGCGCTTAATCACAGCTGTTTCTGTGGGCATATTGAAATTAGTTAGAGCTAAAGGTACAGGTAAATCTAATCTCTCTCTCTATCTCTATCTCTCTCTCACTCTCTATCTCTATCTATCACTCTGAATGGCATCATAAACAGCCCAGCCGCTTCCCTTTCACTTTGTCTATTTGAATTATCCATCAACCTTTCTTTCGCCCCGATCAACTGCAGCGTTTCGTTTCGTTGAGCCATTTGTTTTAGTTTTTTCTCTCTTTCTGGCTATTTTCTGTCTTTTTCTCGCTTCTTTCTATTTCTTTAAAGTTCATTGGAATCTTCATCAGGCCGCATTACAAAGAAATACAAATCGATTTTACCCAGTTCTGTTTTTGTTTCTTCATAGATTCGAGCATGCAGCGCATTTTCTTTTATGACTATTTGTTGTTGTTGTTGTTGTTGTTGTTGTTGTTGTTGTTGTTGTCTAGACCCATTCCCTTATACAATGGGTATGCTCTATGGCCATAAAACTTGAAAATGTACTAGATATTTGGACTGTTCCCCTATGTGGTATCTGCCCCACCCAGTCCGGTTCAAGGCAACGTCATCATTTGGCAGCGTCATCGCGTTTCGTTGTTCGTTGTTCGTTGTTCGTTGTTGCCGTTAGTGTTGCGTGCAACATGCCTGTTGTTCTAGTTGTTGTCATAAAAACGCTGGCGCTTTATGACTTACTCTGAAAATACAAGCTCAACTTTGGCCATTGCCAACTTGGTGCGGAAATAGACTTAATGATCAATTAGTTTTGGCCGTTGACGTTGGGGCAGTCACCGTGGGTATTGGGGACTGAGATACCGTTGACTTCCGACTGGGCGCGTCAGCTGGGCGGGCAGGGGAGGGCAGAACACCCCAAACCGGCCCTCGAAGAAATCTAATGAGCAACTTTGACGCGCTGCAATTAACTAAACTCTAATTGGAGACGCTGCCTGGGCATAAAGTGTGTATTTTAAGGCCATTACCGATGGCTTCCTGTCGCAGTTGCTTACATAAGACATTGCCAATGCCTGAGCTGCGATGATGCATCCAGAAGTTGCCGTATGATTGCGCAAGTCGCAGCAGCAGCAACAACAGCAGCAGCAACAGCAGCAACAGCAGCAGCTGCTTTAATTGGAAATTGTTGCGGGGCTAGGTAAAAGCGCATCAGCAGCAGTTGCAGTTGTTGCTGTTGCTGTTGCTGTTACTGTTGCTGTTGCATCACATACACTCAAACACACAGAGAGCATCGTCAAGTGTTCTAGTTACGTGGCTGCTGTCGTTGCTTTCAATCTTTTGGCGCGTTGCTGGCAATTGCATCACGCAAAGGCGACGTTGTTGATGGAGCCAACGGTTTTTTTTTCTTCTATTTTTTTTTCTTTTTTTTTTTTTTTTTGTCTACAGCTTCAGATTCGAATTGGGCTTCGTCTTCAGCTTCGGCTTCGGCTTCAGCTTGGACTTCAATTTTAGCTTTAACTTTGGCTACTTTCTAAAGCAGCCTCCGCCTGGCTGCCTTCACGGCATCTCTGCCCAGCTCGACATCTTCGCATCTCGGTTCACTTGGTTAGTGTGCAGTGTCTTTTAGTTGTTGCTGTTGTTGTTGTTGTTGTTGTTCTCTGTGTTTTTGTTTAGCGCCCAGGTAACTGTTTCAACTGCTGCGAAACTGGTGCAAGCATTGCTGATGATGCCGCTGCTGCTGCTTCCTCTTCTTAGCCTGTTGTTCTCGCTGCTGTCGTTTTTTTACTGCTGCAAGTTTGCAGTTAGTTTTACTGTTGCAGTGGCCACTGATTTTCCACTCGTTGTTGTTGTTGTTGTTCTTACTATGTATGACATTAGAGTTTTTTTTTAGTTGGCTGCTGCTGCTGTTGCGTCAAATTGGAAATTAACGTGCAACTAGGCTAGGACCTGAACAACTTTGGTCCTTTGTTCTTAAAGTTTTTGCTCTCTCTCTCTCTTTTTTTTTGCAGAAATTAATTAAGTGCCCTGGCTGCGGATTTATAGAGCTTGTAGCAGCAAAGTTGCTTTGCTGTTAGTTAGTTGTTAGTTGCTGCTGTTGTTGTTGTTGCTTAGAGGCCAGGCTTCTGTGTCACACGAGATTTTTTGCGTTTGGGTAATAAAAAGTTAAACCATTTTTATGAATTTGCAACAGCCATAAAATTAGATCGTAAAGTTTCCCTTTGTTTTTTTTTAGCACAAAATATGCTTACAATATTCGCCCAGTCAAAGTTGCTAATTAAGGAAACGGATGAGAGTGTTTAAAACAAACACAATTTTTAATAGCCTTTGGCAAAGTTTAATATGAAAGTTGTAAAAGAATAAATTGATTTTGCATTTAAATTTTGTCATAACTATTTTTCATAAATATGGGAAAGTTGTTCCTCAAAATTTTAAATAGTTAATTTAATTTATAAATAATTATAATAATAATAATAATCAATATATTAACTAATTTCTGAGAAATATTTTATTTGAAACACTTCTAACATTCACAATTAAATGAATAACTATTTTTTTTTATTTTTAGTATCAATTTTCATATAATTAAAATTATTCCTAAAATATTTTAATAGTTATTACAATTTTAATAAAAATAAATATGAAGCATTATATTAATTATTATTATTTCTGACCAATTTATATATTTTAATTTTTTTTAAGCATTCACAATTAAATTATTTTTCATAAATATTGGAGAGAGTTGTTTCTCAAAATTTGAAATAATTAATTAATATTTATAAAAAAAATGTTTAATAATCAATATATTAACTAATTTCTGACAACTATTTTATGTGAGACACTTTAAGCATTTACAATTAAATGAATAATAAATAATAAATAAATGTCAATAGCCGAAAGTCCCATAAATCAAATTAATTCGCTGAACTTGGCCTTTTTAGATTGATAAGTTCGAGGCGCGTTTGAACTTTGTGGCAATATCAGTTTGGCTGGCTTCAGCTGCCGTCGAATAACGGTTAATCGGGCGGGGAACACTGTGTAAACAAACAGCTCAAACGTTTTGGCGCAATTTAATTGTCAAGCCGAGGGCAATCCTTTAGGCCGCCCCCGCTGACAGCTGTTTGATGGATGCGGAAGCCGAAAGCCGAAAGCCGAAAGCCAAAAGCCGTGACAGCTTACCCGATTAGACGGTTATGCTTGACGGTTGTTGCGCGGAGTCGGAGTAGGAGATGGAGTCGAGGCGTCTTTATCAGCAATCTGTCAGTGTGGCAACAAAGCGGCAACATCATCATCAGCAACAGCGGTCGCGGCGTTTGCGGCAGCATCAAAGCGGTTGCCTCGCCCTCAATTCCCCTCCCCCCAGCACTGGGTGCGTTCGTGGTTTGTGCTTGACGTTGAATTTACAAATTACAACTAATTAAAAGTTGATGAGTCTGCGTGAGTGAAATCAAGCACAGAGCATTCCCCACAGCCCCACAGCCCCGCAGCTCAACTCATTCGATAAGCAAATGAGGAAGTTGCTGCTGCCGGTCAGAAAATTCTGCGGAAAATGTTATGCCCAAGCACTTGTATTTTTACAACATTTATTTCTTTTACCTATTTTTTTTTTATTTTTTATTTTTTTCACTCGCAGCGAGCTGTCGTCACCGCACGTCTGCGATGCTTATCGCAGAGATGGCCGAAGGTATCTGCAGAGGGGGACAGACACATCCGCCCAGAGAAATAGTTGTGAGAGGAAATGTTCCAGCGGCGATAAATGTGACAAAGTTGCACTATAAAAATGCAAAATAAATGCTCAAAGAAACCCCAAACATGCTCTGGGTGTATTCATCAAGTTTTTTTCTGCTCTCAACTCAACTGTTTTGTGTGGGAATGGCAAATAAAATTATTACGACAACTGCGATGACGACGGCCGTCTCGGCGGCCAATTGACTTGTTCGCCACGGCCCACAGAACTTTGTGGCGCACTCAAAATTTGTTAGCAGCTGGCTAAATACCCTGGGAACAATTTTGCCCATTTGTTCATATTTTATATAAGTTTGTTAACTTATTTTTACTCGAAGCCACTGTTGCTGCTGCAACCTTGAGAGTTGCTTAATTAAATATTGTCAACATGTCTGTGGCTGTTGCTGATGCTGTTGCTGTTGCTGTTGGCATTGTTTGTCAAGATCTGCTCTCTTGTTGAGGCTGCAACTTGATGAGGCAGCTCGCATTGCGTGAATGTTGCCGCATGGCGGCAGGAAGTGCTAAAACTATTAGTGGCACTTATTTATTCATTAGAGGCAGTTAGAGACACCCAGCATACAAACACTAATGGGGCTATAATGCCACTGCCGCTGCCTCTGCTTATGTATTTGCATAATGTCGTCTGACGTGGCAAGCTACTCAGCTGGCTGCAGCGAGTGCCCCTGTGGGTTGGGCGTATTTCAAGTCAATGCACTCGCCGCTTTATGAATTTGAACTTAAAGCCAAGGTTCAATGTGTTGCGTATGCGTAATACGGCAAATGCTTACCTTTTACAGTTAATGTTTTTGTGTTTTGTTTTTTTTTTTTCGTTTTGTCTTATTTATTTTTATGCTGATATTCACAGATCGTATACAAATCAAAGCTGAAGATGATATTGCTCATGAGCAGGGGCTGCCTGGTGCTTCCTTGCTGTTGCCTTCGTTTGGGTTCGCGTTTGGCTAACTCTGCGCCGCATGGGACCGATTTCTGCAGAACACACACACGTACACACACACCCGCACACACAATAATAAAAGCGTAAATGCTTATTTATTTGCAAGTCGTTCACAAAAATGCGCTTGTATAATTTATGAAGGCAAAGCACACGACGAGGCTGGCGCGGAGCTGAGTACTGGGGACGAGCTCGATAAACATTTTGAAATGCGAATTGAACTTGTTTTGTATGCGTATTTATATATAGACATACATACGTATATTGTATATAGACATATATAGCTGCTTGTGTTTTTTAGGTTGTGTTTTTGGCCCTTGTTGACTGGAGGGTTATTAGAATAAAGCGCCTGCAGGGACCGCTATAAAACGCAGGGTCGCAATGACCGGCAGCGAAAGCGATGGCTATAACAACAAATTGAAAAGCACACAAAAAATTTGATTACACACCGGGTTTTATATATTTTTAGTATTTTGATTTGAGTTTTAGATTTGAATTGTCAACGTTTAAAGTCCAAAGCCTCTGACGCTCGCTTGGACAACGTCGACTGCACTGACCGAGTCCGAGTCGACAACTGGGCTTAGTTCAGTTGAGTTCATCAATCAAAGCGTCAAAGCCGAATGCAATTGCCGAGAAAAGCGCTTCAATTGCAGCCAAACGATCGAACCACACCGAAAACGAAACCGAAACCGAAACCGAAACAGATACCGAAACCGAATTCGATACGAACGAAAGAGTCGTGCGACTGCTTCCCGAATTAACCAATCGTTAGATGCGCTTCAACCATGCGTTCGGCACGACGTTTCAACAGCAACTACTTGGGCCGGGCGCTTGGAGCTGCAGCAGTCAGCGCTGTGTGGAACGCGTGTGTGGACTGTGGATCGTATTGACGGCGAGTTTTTGGCGCCAGCTTTGTAGAGTTTCACTGTGCCGGCTGTTCATTGAGAGCGTGGAGACCAAATAAAAGACACAAGGAATGAAGGCAAGTAGCACGTGTAGCCAAAAGCCGGTCTCAAGTTGATTTGTATTCATCTAGCGAATAATCTTGTAAATAATTAAAGCTGCTTTGATTGCTTAAAATATTGTGTAATTTTTTAAAATATTTCTCAAAAAAAATGTATGCAACATGTTAGCGAATTTATGTTTTTTACTTTAATAAAATACAGCAAAAAATTATTTTTTGTCTTAATTATTATAATTTCAATTCAATTTAAAGAATTTTGGAAATTTTCAGGCATTCCTTTGCTCTTGAACAGCTTCTTCACAAATGCATTGCACATGTTACGAACATGTCGAGCACAACAAACGGCAAAAGTGTGTAGACTTTGAGAGCGCATGCGCATGCGCGAAGAGCGCCAACAGCTAACGAGAGAGCAAGAGAGACCATGGCAGAGCCGGCGACGGCAACGACCATAAAAATAAACACATTTCATAGCCATCCACATGAAAAAGACACCACCAAGAGCAGAAGAAATAGCAGCAGCTAAGCTAGAGCAAAGACGTGGGTGGGTGAGGGGCAATCTACGTATGCATACGGTAGCATCTGTTTCATATCACAGCCATTGCTAAGTAACTGATGCCCAAAGATCCCTAATTGTCTTAAGTGTGCTGCTAGCTGTCTGTCTGTCTGTCTGTCTAGGGGAGGGGGGCAAATAATATCGAAGGGGGCAGATCCGTACGAATCTAGAAATTCCTGAGCACAGTTGATGCCCAGTGATGCCTGCCATTTGAGTAGCAGCAAACAGAATTAGAGAATTTTCAATATAATTTGCTATGATTGCGGATCAGAAGACGCCACAAAAGCCCGAAACGCCTCGGAATGCCCAAATGGCTTAAAATAGGCTGGAGACTTTGCGTGCCGTTTCCACCGGCCCACTATCGAGCATTGCTCATCGTCTAGCACACACACACACAGAGTCAGAGTGAGGGAATGGAATTTCAGCTAGAAATTTATCTACGCTAATTTCAGAGCTAAACTTGTGTAATAAAACCGCATCATCGACTGCAATTTTCGCTGTTCGCGTGCCGTTGCCAATGCTGTGAATGCAGCTTCCATCGCATCTGGTCGATGCTGCTCTGCGGACCACAATTCTTTCTTTTCATTTTAGTTTCTTTTACAATTTTTTTTTTTTTTTTTTTTGAACTCTCTAGCCGCAGTCTTCGCATGAACGCCTTCAATTTCTCATAGAACTCGCATCGAGGGGGAGCCTGGCGTTTGGTTTATGGTTTATGCGCCGCCGTTTTTGGTCTATTAAAATGATTGCAGTATTTACGTTGGGCTTTTCAGCCATAATTTGTATTTGCTATGCTCATCATCATCATCATTGAGTGTCCAGCCGATCGATTTTTGGTCTTTTTGCATTCGATGCGCTTACTTTGTATCGTTGCCCAGCCAGAGTCAGGCCCAGACTCCAACTTGGAGTCGCAGTCGCAGTCGCAGTCTGAGGTAAGCCAAAATCCAAGGCAGCGCCGCAAGCGTTTAGCTCTCAATGCTGACCCGTTCTCTATGGTTTTCTATTGTTTATCTACGACGCGCCAGGCCCGATGCCAGGCCCATCCAAGCCCAGGCCCAGGCCTGGCCCCCTTTGACTGCTTCTCGCCTGCGTTATGCGTTAATATTTCTGGCTTATCGCCTCCGGCGTCACATTGGCGTATTTACAATGATTATTGATCGCTTAATACGAATTGCGTTTCATTTGTTTGGTCCGCTGCTGTCTGCGTACATATGGATTCGCTGTGATATGCTGCATCCACTGGACTCTGGTTTCGATTTCTATTTGTCTTTTGCACAAATATTTGCCTCATGCGCTCCCATGATCAATTACAGCTCAGCTGAGCCGTCTTCAGCCACTGACAGACGGCTGACAACTCGCAGCTCGCAGCTCGCAGCTCGCAGATAGTGTCAACGGCATCGTCTCGACATCACAATTTGTCTGCGCCATGTGAAAGTCCAATACGTTGAGCGGCAACTTTCAATTTCATGCAGTTGATGATTATGATATGATGATGATGTGCGCTGCTCGCGATACTTGGCTCTCTGTGCGCTTTCCATGCACAAATTCATTTGTCGTTGCTTTATTTGCCTCACATTAGCGTCAGCAGCAACTCCAAGTGAAACCATATAAAACAACTCAATGAGGTGTGACGACAAGTTACCCTATAATATTGCGATTTTTTTCAGTTTTCAGATTTTACTAATATATATTTATTTTTTTCTATATATATATTTTTCTTTTATATATATTTTTCCTAAATAAATTTTTCCTTAATATTTTTTTTTTTATATTTCCTTATAATTAAGTATTATAAAATAAAAAAAATTATTTTTATATCAAAACTTTTCATCTCTCTGTATATCGAGCTCTTGGGCTCAGTTAAATAAATATAAAATTTATATTTAATTAATTCACATTACACTAAACTCTTTTTTTACAGGGTATCTTAATAGATTTGTGTATCGTGGCAAATGGAAACTACAAATTGCAGCATGTGGAATGAGAGAGAAATAAAGTGAATTCAAAGTCAAGAGCCACGCCTGCAAGTTGCCCGAGGACAATGAACTCAAGCACAGCCCTTTTGGGCCAGGCCAGCAGGCAAAGTGTAGCATTAAATAACCTGTTTAAGTTTTTGGCGTTTTTGTCCGCACTTCCGTTTGCCGTTTGCCGCAGAAGGCTGCTAATTTTGACAGATTACAAGGCATTGGCTGTGGGCCCCGGGCGACGGGCTGGGTAAGCCACCGTCGCCGCTCGCTTTAATCAATAGCTCGCTGCCCGGCGCTGCTTATACATATTTGGCGATGCTTGTATTTTCGACATGTAGCTGCACATTGAACTGCCATAAATTCAGTGGGCTTCAAGCGATGCTGCTGCCCAGTAAGCCACAGTAGTCACCCTGCTGTTTTCAATTACGCGCAGGAACCCTAAACTCAACCTCCGCGCAGAGGGAAAATAAAAGTTGCAAAGAATTTATGAGCTGCATGGGCGAAAGCATTTACGAATCTGCATGCAAAAAACCAAAGAGCGAACCGCAGACGACGCCAACGATTAAGCGCCCCAAATCAGAGGCAAAGCCAAAGCCAAAGCCAAAGCCAAAAGCAACACAAATATCCGTAACCACAACCGTAAACGTAACCGAGACCGCGGCACCAACAGCGTCAGCAGCAGCACCAGCACCGGCACCAGCACCAGCTATAAAAAGACCCCGGCAAAAAGTCAAATGACAAATGCTCGCACTTAAGAGTTTCGGTTAAAATGTCGCTGGCCAAAGCCGAAAAGCAAACATAAAGTGTTGAATGCTAGCGGAAATCACTTGAAACCGAGTATAAATCAAAGGAAACAATAATGGAACACGCCAGGACTACAGAAAACAAAAAAAAAGAAAAAGAAAATAACGAATGAAAAATATCAAGTGGAGAAATGGAAAATGGAAAATGGCGATTGCAGCTTCCGCTTGGCAAACAGCAACAAGAAACTGATAAAAACAAAGGAATTAAAATATAAAGAAGTGTCTTTAATCAAAAACGCATTGAAAAAGCCAGAGACCATAAGGAGTAATAAATGAGTGGAAAATAGTGCAAATGCATGACAAATGTCGAGGCAAACAGAAGAAGCAAACGGCATGCCTGAGGATGCAGCAGGATGTCTGCCGGACTGAGTGAGTGATTTATGGGCAGCTGTCAACGTCTGTGCCCTGAACTTGCGTCTGCTGCACGTCTGGACAGGCTTAATTGGTGCGGCTTCCAGCAACCGTTATTCCAGCTGTCATTACCCACCGCATTGCCATGCAGCGCAGGACATAATCGTCCTTGGCATACCCTGGCACAGTCTGCAGTTTGAGTCTGTTTGATACAAACTATATAATTCGTGAATTTCCTTCATTTCCATTCCAAAGAAGAGTTCATATGACGTCATTTATATGCATTTACATGCATCTTCGATCCAGGCAATTTCATTTTATTGCTCAGTCTGCTCCATTGAGACAGTTGAGACAGATAGAAGATAATAAGAATACAGTTTATAATTCCCATAGACAACATTTGCCTAACTAGACACTAATGGGGTAGGGCTGAGCCTACCCGATTGCCATTTAAGGGATTATAATTTTTAGCATTGCCCGAGAACTTCAAGCGCAAACTTTGCAGACAGTTTTTGTGCCATTTTGGCTCGACATCGGCGGGAATTTTGATGGTTTTTAGTTTTTAGTTTTCAGTTTTCAGTTTGCTGTTTTCAGTTTTTATTTCATTTTACGGCATTTGAATTCAAATGTGCTTTTAAATCGGCTTAGTTAGACGAGTTGCTTTCAGGCGCCCGACGGCTTAAATTAAATGCGCTCGCGCGAATCCTGACAAAAACGAAATATATATCCAAAAATCTAAAAAGCTTTTACCCGTCAAAGGTGCTTAAACAATTTTTTTTTTGTTTTTTTTTTTTTTGCCTTAGGGGTGTCAACTTACTTTAGAAGGGAGCCTACAAAAACTTGTCCGGAGACCGGATGCAACATGAACTGCAAAAATATGCCTAATCTAATCAGCGTCACTTTCACGCCCAGTACACGGCTGGCGAGTGAGTTTGACGCATCTCGACTCGAAAATGATTGTTTGTGTTTGACAAATAGACGCAAACGTGATGTGTTATGGCGGCAAACAGCAAGAGACTAGCCCACTGCCAAGTGATAAGCGGTGCTTGCCGAGCAGCCAAGTGCAGGTGGCACGGCACGTATCGAAATGTTTTCAGATGCATTAAAATGCAATTGGAATGCGTTGCGAACAGAAGAGGCACTGGGAAAGTCTGTGCTATTAAATTGATCAAATATCACTCAATAGATTTTCCACATTGATGGGATTGACCCCTACAGCATAGAACACCTCTAGTCACTAAATATGAAAATGTTAATGTAAATGTTAATGTTAAGATAACATAATCAAAAAATATATATATAATAAATAATATATATATATATATATATATATATATATATATATATATATATATATATATATATTTTTTTTTTTTTTTATAGTCATATAAGGTATATTTAGAGAAAATAAAATATTGATGATGTATATATATATATATATATATATATATATCAATTTAAGCAATGTTATACATCATAAATATTTTATTTTCTCTAAATATACCTTATATGACTATACAAATTTAAATTATATATCCTTCTATTCACATCCTGTGATCTCCTGATCTACTTGGCCGGTTTCCAAGAAGTACAATACTTACGTCACACATAATAATCAGACAGACTAAATTTAGTTGTTGACTTTCAATCGAATTGCTCAATAATCGCAAAAATTGCTTGCCAAAAATAAACCGGCGCTCAATTAAGGCTGACAAAGAGCTCATCATCAATTATATGGGAACAATTGTGCAGAACAGTTTAAAGAGTTGAAAGAATGAAAACAAAAAACAAAAGCAAAAACAAAAGCTATGCGACATAAATATCTGTTGCTTATAAATAAAAACAGAAAGTTTAAATGCTGACACAAGTTGACAGCGGCGTTGGCCACTTAATCAAAATTCAGACATGAGCAAACAATTCGCATTCAACTCTGGCGCAGATAACAGCAATTAGCCCCTAGCCCCAGTGCCAGAGTGAGTGCCAGAAAAGCCCCAACTAAGAGCCTGACGATAGTGGCGATTTATTTGCCACCCCAGATAACAGCTGGCGAAATTGCCTGTACAAGCATTAAAAGCAACTCACTTTTAATACAAAAACTTAGTAATATCTATTAGCCAGAAGCGTTTGGCGTGCGTCCGCGAACTTGTCGTCAAATAGTTGTCCGGTGCGAAGGCCAAGCGACGGGCCGTGAACGAAAACCGAAAAGCCCAAACGAAACGAATAAAACATATACATAAATAAAATGGATATCCTTGGGACTCTATTAGGATTATCTTTCATTGGATTCGTGGCAGCAGCAAGCCTAAATTTAGGAACCAGTGAAAAACAGTTGCAATTCGGTTAGTTTAAACTGCCAGAGTTTTGTAAAAATATATGTAGTATATAAAACCAAAATCAGAATGAAATTACAATTTGAAATAATATTTATTAAAACAAACCAAAACGTGGACCTCAAACTATAAATATGTGTAAAATCTAAATAAAAGAATAAATTAAAAATTTGCTAAACTTGCTATTGACTATTGGAGAAAATAAAGTTCATGAAATGAATTTAAAGATAAATGAAATATATAGCATATATATGCATAATCAACTAAAATATTATATACAATTAAATTAATATATTCTTAAAAATAAATTATGAATTAAGAAAATTGTTGTTAAAAATGGAAAATATATTTTAAATAATTTAAAAATATATTTTAAATAAAATACAAATTTAAATCTGTAAAATATATGTGTTATAACTATATATATTCTATCATGTAACAGGAGGTTCCTGTTACGTGCAACTTATATTATTATACTATTAAAAGCTAGAATTGAACAACTTTGATTTGCTTTTTAAATTTACAATTACATTTATTTTCGCAATAAATTTGGAAAAAAATATTACCTGACTTACAGCATGCATTTCACTCGCCTTATCAATAAGCCCACCTGGCAACAAATAAAATCAGTGTTAAGCCAGTGCAATACATTGTAAATCAATATAAAAAAAACTTTCTTAATGCGCAATTAATTCTATGAAAAAAAGAAAAATTTTAAATAAATAATAAAATTTTATTTAGATTGAAAATTTAGTAATTTATAAAAAATAATGAAAGAAACTTTCATAAGAAATTTTATTTTCTCCAATTGTAATAATTTATAATAATTATAATAACTTTTTCCCCCAACGACTCCTTTCCAGCTGGTAATGGCTCTATCATCTCTGCTTCCAGCCCCAACTTCAACGTCTCCCTCAATCTGTCCGAGTCAATGACGAAATCCTGCCCCTCTCTGCTGGATGCAGATTCCTTGAGCCAAACTGAATTAATTAGTCGACTCACAGACCTCTGCCGCTACGATCGCCTGGAGGCTCCCATAACAGTGAATGCGACGGGCGACATCGTGCCGATTGCTGTGAATGCTCGCTTCTACATCTATGCGCTGAGGGATCTGGACTCGACCGAATTGCAGTTTATGTTTCAAGGATTGCTGCAGCTGCGCTACAACGATATTCGCCTAGCCTTTGGCAACTACGCTCCAAATCGGGCGCCCATTGTGGGCGATGGCTCGTTGTGGAGTAACCTGTGGGTGCCACATATCTTTCTGGCCAACGAGCAGAGCTCCAATGTGTTGGGCACGGGTGAAAAGGATCAGCTGACCACCATCTACCCAAACGGCACTGTGCTCATCTCCACGCGCATTCAGGCCACGCTGTACTGCTGGATGAACTTCAAGAAGTTCCCGTTTGACCAGCAGAAGTGCACCACAGTACTTGAGAGCTGGATGTACAACACTACGATAATACAGCTGCACTGGGAGCCCTCGAATCCCGTGAGTTTTCACTCCGAGCTGCAGCTAACGGAATATGATCTGTACGGCTTCGTGTACAACGAGTCCATCACCGTCTCTGATGCCTACTCGATGACGCATGGCGCTCTGTTGGGCAACTACAGTGCGCTTAGCTTCACGGTGCTGCTGAACCGTGAGGTGGGCTACTATATTATAGACTACTTTGTGCCCTCCATGATGATAGTGGCCATCTCGTGGGTGTCCTTCTGGCTGCAGGCGGATCAAACACCGGCACGGACTACGCTCGGCTGCACGACACTGCTCTCCTTCATCACTCTCTCACAGTCGCAGGAGAACACCCTGTCGAAGGTCAGCTACGTGACCTTTTCGGAGGTGTGGTTCCTGGTCTGCACAGGCTTCATATTTGGCAGCCTCATGGAGTTCGCCTTCGTGAACACCATCTTTCGCCGCAACAACAATCTGGAGGTCAAGAAACGGACCACCAAATACATTGTGCGCTCCACCTTCGTGCCCAAGTCGAGGCGCAGCCCGCGCAGCTTCAACCGCAACTGCAGCACCCTGAGCGGCTGCAGCAAGACCTCTGACGGCAAACAAAAGAACACAGTGATCACCATCGAGACGCCCATCATAATAGCCAATGGCCTGAGCAGGGAGGACTCGGCAATAAGCATGGAGGACAACGACACGAGCATCAGTACCAGCTCCACAGCAACGCTGACGGAGACGCCGAAGGAACAGCCGCCGCAGACATTTGCCACAATGACGCCCAAAGAGGTGTCGCTGTGGATCGATCACAAAATGCGCTTCATCTTCCCGCTCGCATTCCTGGTATTCAACGCACTCTTCTGGTCGCTGGTCTACTCCCTGTGACCAGTGGGCACCAGTTGCCTGGGGAATGCAATGCTCAAAGTTCAAATACGACAAATCGGGAGCAGGCGAAACTGTGCTGTGATCATGCCACAGCCGTGCTGCAATATAACAGTTTTGTCTCTATCTTTTAAGTAGTCTAGTTTATGTGTCATATAGTCATTTAGTATTCGTATTTATGGATTTTATATTAAACACTAATTTGTGTACTCGACTCGATCGACTCGCCGAACGTAGTGGGGGCTTGGGGCTCCGTTAACTAGCTGCCAGACTGCTGCACACTCAACACCTCCGACTTGAGCCCCACGCACGTACGGAGCTGATAAATTTGTGCTTATTAGCCAGGCGGAGGCAATAAAAATAATGCCACTCGAAACAGGCTGCGGCAACAAGTTGCACAGACACACACGCACACACTCAGAGAGAGAGGGAGAGAGAGAGAGAGGTAGAGGGATGGGAGGGGGAGCGAGCCACTCTATTTGTATCAATGAAAAAATCATAATGCCAGACAGCCCCCAAAACGCTGGCGCACAGAGCACTTGGACTGGCTTTCGGTGGATACCACACAGCTCCTCTGCCGACTGCCGACTGCCAACTGCCGCTCATGGCTGCTTTTCAATTTTTAATTAATTGCCTATGATGAGTGTGTTGAAAAACAGTTGGCAGCTCCTCCCACTCTGCCGCTCTGGAAATTGTTTTAAACTAGCGACCTGACTACTTGATAAATTAACGGCACATGCAACACGTAAATTGTTTTTAAATTGCCTTATAAATGAACTTCAATTCAACTTGCCATAAACAATGAAAAAGTTGCGCATTTTATTGCGCACTGGCAAATTTCATTGAATACCCTATACTGAGCGAGTGGGATTAACCCGACCAAGTCTATGCAATTTTCTATTTAAATTTTTTATGGACTGCTCGATCACGACATTATTGCTTTAGCTATCTTTAGAGTCATTAATATTTATTCAAATAATATTTATTAATATGTGTTGGAGTTACAGCGCATCTGTGGGTCGTGCACTCTCGAAATATTCTATTGCTCGGCTGTGAATTAATTTCAAGTGCTCATAAGTCAATGCAGTCTCAGTCTTGGACGTCATCGTCAGCAGAGAAAATTTGTTATGCAAAGCCAATATCTGGCCATCAATCTTGCAGCGGCTGCAGTGACTGCCAAACTGTAAGCGGCCGACAACTCGTTTGGCTGCCAGCTACTCCGTTGCACTGCATCTGACCGCGAGGTGTACATAATGAGATGTAATCTGTCAAAATGAAGTGTATCGCAGGCCCACAGCGACAGGCTCTTATAGGAGCTCTCCTCACCTCGTCTCGTCTGGCAGGCTGACTGGCTGGCTGGCTGGCTGGCTGGCTGGCTGGCTGCCTGCCTGGTTGCTGCTGGCTGCCTTTTGATGGATCCAAGTCCACTTTGTGTATTTCAGCACAGTTTTTTGCGTCTGCTGCACAAAACTTTTGCGGCTCGGCCAGTTTATTGAACCCCACTGCGAATGCCATGGCGAGGGCTGCTCGATGCCAATGCCTGTTGCGCAGCACGTTTACACGCCAGGTAAATCACACCCCATTTCGTGCAGCGGATGTTCCCATGTCACCTAGCTAAGCCCCGCAATATGACATGATAGATGCCTCGAACAACTGCCAACAGCTGTTTGTTGTGTATTTATCAAACAGCACCCGTTAATTACAGCCCAAATATGAACTCTCAACAGCAAATTTTTTATTGATGGCTGCCTCAGCCAATAATGGGTCAACATGCTGCACTTAGAGCTCTTCGACGAGTAATCCCCGCACAGCTAGCTCAACCCGTCCGTCCGACCGTCACAGAGTTCGTTTACACGCCGTCTATTTGCTTGGCTTAGCTTCCGATTCCCGCAGCTGTGAGAACCACTTGCTGGCCCCTGCTGTCCGCTCCCCCGCTCTCGCGCTCCTGTCTCCTTAGGAAATGGGCTGCATAATAAGCAAGTGCTCGAGTTTGGTTTTGTTTTTCGTATTCTTCTGCTGGCATTATTTTTATTTTTTTTATTTTTTGCTGGCCAGTCCGCACATGAGAATTACAGACATTTTCATTTATTATTATAGTCGGGTCAGCCCCTCCCCGGCCACAGTCCGGACTGCTGTATAATTTGCAGTTAAGTGCTCAGCCCGTTCTCCCACATGTCCCCAGCTTTTGAAGCATGGAAAAAAGTGCCGACCACCAGCAAAAATTATTGTATAAATAAGAAATATAAGTAGAAATATATGTGAGCAGATAAGAGAAGACAAAGAAAACTGAGCACTGAATGTAATGCACTCCTAAATACCACACATTTAAAAGTACAGGGTATATTGCGCTGGGAATGATATTAGTTTTCAGCTTATGCTTTGCTCAGGGAATTATCTCTTGTGTTTATGGCAGCTTATTGGAATTGGAATCGGAGATAGAGTAGTTTACATATAGCTACTCGATGGATAAATCCAGAACAGTCTGCAGAGTGTGGCTGCAGTCGGGCGGAGTGTGTTGACAATGGCATGTTGAGTTTTATTTTTAGATGGTGGGAAAATTCTATTTCAAGTGGCGTTCAAGAGATTGCCTATCTAAACAAGCACAAGTAACCAGAACAAGCAACGCCACCACCAGCACCACCACCGCCAGCACCACCACCACCACCAACAACCACAATGCTTATTGTTGTTAGTTTTTGGTTAGCCAATTTTGAGCGTGGCGCTGGGTTTGGTACCAGTCCAGTCACGCTCTGTGGGCGCTGGTTCAGAAGTCAAGTACAACAGTCGTCCATTTGGACGAGGCGTGCGAATGAGCTCAAGCCAGGCCAGCGACTAGCCCCGCATGCAATCAATAGCTCTCTTATGACTAATAGATGCCTTAAATAACTGGCCAAAAGGGATAATTTGGCCAAATCCATTTGCAAATTTAATGCTTCTCCACACAGATTAAGTTGCCAAGCGATGCCATATCGGGCCAAGCTGCTTGCCTAATGAGCCAGCGAGGCAGCGAGGAGGCAACGTCGTCGTGCCAGCTGCCTCGATTCCCTTTCCCTGTCCCTGTCCCTGTCCCTGCCCCTGCCCATGCCCCACGCTGATTGGCTTAGGTATTTACATGCTGCATGCCACAACCTTTTAACAAATTGCAAACAAAACTCGGCCGCACAGTAGCTGCTAGCTGGCCTAGGCCTTAAGTGGGCGTGCATACGATATTACGGTACTAATAAGGCGAGGCCTTTGCAGCTAATTTAATAGAATGTCGAACGTGGAACGCAATGCGTTAATGGCAGGCACCTTGCCGTAGACTCTGCAGGCTTTGCCTTGACCATGATCATGATCATGATCATCATGATGTTGATGTTGATGTTGATGTTGATGATGGCGCCTGTCGATTAGGTGCATGCAACAGCAGCAGCCGGAAAATCAACAACTTGGCCTGTTTAGTGGCGCCTCATGTTGCCAGAGATACGAATCATTCACTTGGCTAAGCCGCCTAGAGCCAAAACGTTTTGCACGTTTTTCCAATGAAGCTGCACCTCACCTGCACCTCACCTCTTACTCATAATTAATGAAAACAACTTGTAAGTGCAACTGGTTGTGGCTGTTGGCGATGGCTGTGCCTACCGCTCCAAGTCCCATCTATTTGGCTGGCTATTTAATTTGGCAAATGCTTGCAGAGGGAGCCATGTGACAGCAGCGCCAATCGCTGGGCCAACAGTTATTAATTAGTATCTGCTTATCGCCGGCCCAACTCGACTGCTACATTTGTCATAGATATATGGCGGGGGCGTGCCCCATTTGGCCACGACGCGACGTCAACGCTTTCCACAAACTGATCTTATCGGACCACTCCGAAGCCGCCGTGACATTATCTAAACTTCCATTCGGCTGGAGTGGCTTATGCAGTGCTGCGCAATATCTCGTATGCTGTGCTCATCCGTTATTTATGACCGCTGTGTATGATATGTATATAATGATGGGCTTTAGTTTATTTCCTTTGTAGCTTGAAGCACATTAACCCAGTTGTGCGGTTTTATAAGCAGTGGTGCTTAACGTTGGGCAACCTTAAAGCATAACTAAGCTGCGCTTTAATTAGACACGATATCGATACACTAAATGCAGCAGCGCGAGGCCAGCGCCAAAAGACGGCGCGGCCAATGCCACAGTTGCGGCCAACCCAGCCACAGACGCCGCTGCCAATGCCAGATGATAATCAAGTACAACGTCAACCTGCCGTGGTTATCGCACCAAGTGTTCCACGGCAACCGCACGGATACGCTTAAGCGCAAATCATTCACGGCTACCGCACGGCGCTCAATGAGAAGCGCGGAGGGAGGCGGCATTGTAAACTAGTCGACAATAGAGGGCGCTATTTGCATTAATATTATATTTATATAAGTAAAATATTATATGAGCACATTTTAGATAATATTATTAGAATGATCAACTATCCAGAGACTTCTTGAGATATATTTCCTGACTTTGCATAAATGAAAATTAAATTAAACGAGTTTAGTTGAAGTTATTTACCAAGTAGTAGCCCGCAGCACGTGCACACTTAAAATTGAGTTGCTTCCTTTGATTGTTGTAGTTCGCCTTTGTGAATGATTGTGGAACTGGTAGCCAGTCGTATTTTATAAAGTAAATGCAGCAGCACTTGAGAATATTTTTTGGGTCCGGCTGTGGTATTGGCTGCCGCCGCCACCGCCGCCACCGCCGCCGCCGCAGAGCAGGCAAAACTTTTGCAGCATGCAACTTGGCGACTTGGCCATTACTTCCACTAAAGAAATTAAACATCAACAGCACAACACACAGGCACACAGACACAACAAAGTTAACTACTATGCGAGAGCAGGCAACATGGAAAAAATTAGTTAAAAGATAAACATGGCACGCCAGCAGCGCCCAGACAAAGCCAAAGAGGCTGAAAGATGCTAGGGGCAGGAGTATCTCTATGTGTATGGAAGGGGGCGGTTGGTCTCATCGTGTAGCTTTTAGCTTTGTCTTGATTATGTGGGTTGTAGCAGTAGCAGCAGCAGCAGCAGAAGCTGAGAAGACGCTCCAAAATAAGATACTTGCGGTTAGCAGCGTAGCTCTAGCCGTATCCCTGGCAACTTTTTTAGTTGCTGTTGTTGTTCCGGCCAAGGTTCTCTCTGTTGGCCTCGTGTTGCACAATGGCATAGCACAGCAAAAATAATTGCCTCAAGCGCATTTTTAATATGGCCAAATAACAAAGCTGCCTGGATAATACGGCAATGCCAAATGCTAATTAAATACAAACACGTGGCCGCATAACTCAAACTAAAGTGCATTATTGCGACTGGCACAGACAGTCGGTGCCTAAGACTTATCCAATGCTTGTAGATTCCCTACCGTTGCGCGACTTGTGGGCGGCTGGGTGCCCAAATGTTCATCATAAACACATTTTAAACGCACTTCCAAAAGAAAATAATTCACAAAGAGCGACCTTTGTAGCTGAGCCTGTGCGCGCTGCCAAACATTTTTGTCGTGCTGCTGCTTTTAATTAAATTCATAAATCAGCAGGAAGACTGTCGGAGGGACAGACAGACAGAAAGACAGACAGACAGAGAGACAGACCGACAAACAGGCGAACGGCAGCCATGTAGAGAAAACATTGCGCAAACAAGAAATTCTTAAGAAACGGTAAACGCGACGACTTCAATTTCAAATATTTTTATATTTTTTATTTTTTGAATTTTTGTATTTTTTTTTTTTATTTTTTTCTTGTGCTTATCTTGAAATTGTGCCAACCTTGCAATGATTTCCGCTGAGCACGCTATGCTGAAGGACCACAAAGAACCGCACCGGACCGGGCACTCGATTGCATCTGCTGGACGTAAGCGTAAAAATTGTCAGGCCACTTGATGCCTGAGTGAAGGCTATTGAAATGCGAGCTGGTGCTCATAATTTGTCTTAATTGAATGTTTCTCGGGTCTGGGCGGGCAACGAGGCGGGCGGCCAACGGCAGCAATTGCAGACATCACTCGGTCGGTCTTCGGTCTTCGCCCTTTGCTCCTTATGTAGATGAATGTCAATAGCGGCAAAATATTTGCTTTTCATTGTTCATGCAAATGCAAACGTAGACGTCTGCGTCTGCGTCTGCGTCGCGTCTTCAACTTTTCACTTCATAATGGAAAGTTGCGAAAATATTTTGATTAGTTTCTCCGACTCTGACTCGCCTTTGGCTCGGCTTGAATTTGAGTTTGCCTCTGAGACTGGGACTGGAGCAGCTAAAATAATTAGTCTGCTGAGAGTATTGTTTGTTTGCATTTGCGTGAAAAGACAAAAAAAAAATCAAATTGTGGAAAACTTTTGTCTATGAACGTGCACTTTTCAGCTCTATTTATCTAAAGCAGCTACGCAGCCTTTGTCAGTTTGAAGTGCAGTATTTGCGCTTAGTGCCACATTGAAAACTTTAAGCTGAAATAAAATAAGTTTGAAATGGATTATTTAGCAATGGATTTGTCTATGTGATATATCAGAAGGCCTCTTGTCTAGAGACAGATATTTGTAGAGCTTAGACCAATCGGAATGATGTATCATATATGAATTTTGTATTTAAATTTTACTACTAACATAAAAAAATGCTTATAAATAAAATGTATATCGAAATATAATCGAAATAAAAATGTATTTCATATATGAGTTATGAATTTGAATTTTATTAAGAATTTAAAATATTTTTTATAAATAAAATTTGAATAACAAATCGAAATAAATTTACTAAAGACAAAAGTATGTGAATCACAGGAGACACAAATCTAAAGAGGCTCTTAAATAATTTCATGAGCACAAAACCAAATCTCAACCAAATTTCCAAGTTGTTTTCGCTCCTGAATTTATGGTAAAAACTTTGTCAGCCAACAACAATAGCAACGAGAAGCTCACACAGAATGACACCATGGAGACGCATTAAGCACCACGAGCAAGTGGCAAATTGTGGATCGCTGTTGTGGTTGCTCCCGGCCAGCTGTTAATGGCAACAGTTGTCAGGCATCACGTAGGAGTTCTGCCCAGTCAAGGTGTGGCGGGGCGGGGCGGGGCGAGTGTGAGGCGAAGCCAAAATAGCTATCACTGGCTCCATACATAAATAAATGCTGTCAGAAGGTACATTTGATTTTATTTTCTTTTAAATCAAAGTACAAAAAGCGATAAGAGTGCTCGGCTGTAGGGTGTGTGGGTATTGGCCAAGACTATATCTATATCTGTTGAATGAACCCAGGCCGCACCACCGCACCACTGCACACCTCGGCCGGCACGTGTGGAAAATACATTTCCAGCAAATCTAGCAAAATAAGTGGCGCTCTGAGTGTACGCTGGCATTTCTCAGCTCGCATGCACAATCTGCATTTCAATTCAAGAGGAAGTCAAGTGGGCAAATCAAGTGGGTGGCTAGCACACATACACACACATATGCACACGTACACTCACCCACTTGTATGTGTTGAGTGTGCAAAGTTTGAATTGCGATGTGTAATGAAGCAGTTGAGAACTATGTGTAAAATAATTTGGTTTGCGAGCGAAACTGGCACAGCCCTGACTCATTAGAGCCCTGCCATTAATGAGACTTAAGAAAAAATGGCAAAAATAAAAGTGGAGCAGCGCCATGCAAGCGAACAAAAATAAGGCTTTAATATTAATCATGCGACCCGTTGGCCGACTCCCTAATGAATGCGCGCTGGAGTTAAGTTTAAAGCCCCAGCAATTTGCCTCAAGTGACTCTGCAGCTTTGAGGCGTGGCACTTGTCTCCAAAGTTGAAGTCAAGTGCCGAACTTCAACAGAAATCGTGCACATGACTTTGTGCTGCAAGCAGCCCAAAACTGTCTGCCTTTGAGCCAAAGTTTGTCTTACACTTGTCTGCCCGTCCAACAGAATGGAACTTTTTCAATAAGCCACAATTTTTGGCAAGCACTCGGCCAAAGTTGGCAGCGTCAGCCTTTCAACTTAATAAAGCTAATTTCCGGTGCATGTCCATCTAACTGGCAGCTCATAAACATACTGTCATATAGCGGTGCTTTGCTCGGACAGGCAAATATCTAAGGTGTGCCATTAATCAATGTTGGAAATTTATATGCGATATGTATGTAGTGTAGTGTACGCAGTGAGTGACAATTACTAAGCGGGACCCATGTCAAATTGTTCATAGCAAATATGTCAATGGCCCCGCTGTCAGTTTATCAATCAGGCCAGGCCAGGCCATGCGCTGGACGGCCACCGGTACACGGTGCCCCTTGTCGATGTCGCTACAAGCACTGCCAATTGATTTCAATTCAATTTTACAGATTGCAATCGAAGCTATTAAAGTGTACGAGCTGGCCACGTTGGGTGCCAAGCTGGACCCAAGGACCGGGCCCTGACGATGCGCTCCACACGTAACTGCAATTTGGTCGCAGCGCCCCGGGGGCACAGCATTAATGAGTGGCAGCATGCAAAGCAATGCAAGACATGGCTAAGGCTGTGGCAGGGTTGCTGTTGCTGTTGCTGTTGCAGCTTGCCCCAACTCGTTTTCAGCTGTCTCATACGTAGCACGGAAGCTGCTGCCTCTAATGACGGCTATTACATTTATCGTCTTGGCCATTACAATAAAATAAGCAAGTATTTAGTAATTATCCAATTTGAAAGTTACTACAAATCAGGCAGCAAACGTGCAACACTCGACAGTTCACAAGTCGAGTCGAGCGTCCCATCGACTTGCCACTCCTGCCTTTATTGGTTATTCGCCAACAAGAGCACTTTGCTTAACTGGGTCAGTTTCTGCTCGCTGCCAGCACAAAAGCCATTGAAATTGCACCCAATATGGCGAAAATAACAGTGCCAACAACAGGCAAGCACAGCAGGACGACAATAGGAGGACGAGGCGCTGTCTATTGCTTCCTTTGCCGCGTTTCAATTTCCACACACTCGAACACTCCAAACACATTTTCAGCTTTGCTTTTCCCATTTTTTTTTTTTTTTTGGCTTGCTTGATGAAACGCATGCCATTTGCTTGGAGCGATAGTGATAGTAATGGTGACCTCCTCTGTGCAGCAGCAAAGCAAATCTCATTGTCAGCAACAGCTACCTTTATCAATCGTCAGAGCTGCTCATATTTCAATATGATTGCTGACACTCAAAGCCACGTGAGCGCGTGGCTACAAAGGCTGGCTTACAACTCAATTTATTTGCTTTAAGCGACTACTAAGAGCAGCACTTTGTGAGCTTAAGGGACCAAATGGACATGGGCTGGCCAGCACTCATTGTGCTTTTTCCTCTTTCAGAGAAAACAAAGGACGCTGCTCCAAAATCAAATAAAAAGACAAAGGATTTTTCGGCGGGTGTCATTTTTATCAAGCAAGTGATTAAAACTTCTTACTGAATTTTCTCTGTTTTATGCGAAGCTTAGGGCACTTGACAAGAGAAGAAAATTGGCTGTGAAAAGAAAAACTCAACTGGAATACTTTTAGTATGATTTCCCGGGAAAATTTTTGGTAATAACTATGTAATAGACAGCTATATATATATAATATATATATATTTATTTAACTAACTTTCTTGCTCAAAGTTTCCTTTGACCTGCATTTGATGCTGCTTCAAATTTAGTGTGATGTGAAAAGAGAGAGAGTGAGAGAGAGAGACAAAAGAGATGACTGCAGTTTTTTTTTTTTTAGGAGTTTGTCACTTACGTGAACTGACGTTGGCTTTGTAATGTGGGATCTAAGAACAGTTGTGGCCTTAGCAGGCGTCAGCAGAGTCATAAAAAGTCGCTTCTCTTTGCGGGCTCATAAAACTTATATAAGACACATATATAGTGTGGCTTTTGTTGTTGTTCTCTTGGACAGTTGCCAATAAATGTCAGATATTGTGAGTGCCAAAATATTGTCATAAACATTGGAGGTGGCTCTTTAAACTGCGATAAAACGTTCAAGCGCATCAAATAATTTATGTGCGGTGATAAGAAGAAGACCACAGGGCAGTGGTCGATAAAAAAAACAACCTGAAGATTTATGATTCGGCAAACAGGTGAGGCAGCTGAAACCTGATGCGAGCTGCGGCGATTGCAGGCAACGGGACAAGGAGACAGCTAACAACTAGCAGTTGGTAATCGTCAATTGGCCATCATGGCCACTCAAAACAACTCAATCAAACGCCAGCGCAGCAAATGTCATTCATTAAATCGAACAAGCGGCTCGAAATGGCCAAAAGCCACAGGCCCGAGAGGACAAAGCAGGCCCAAAAGGCTGGCGGGCAACTGTTGCAGTCAGCCAGCCAGGCAGCTAACCAACCAGGCACAAACAACGACAGGCACGACTAAACTGTAACAAGGAACTGTTCTGCAGCGGACTGCGGGCAATGGGCAGCATGTTGCATGCAGCTAGGCAGCTGCTTGTTGAGCAACTTTCTAAATGAGTGCACTATAAATCACGACAGAACCTACAAGTTGCTGCCTTGTTCGTGGCTACCAGAACAAAAATTAATTTAGTCATACGGCCGGACACTTGTGGCGGCAGCCAGGCGCTAGATTAATGGACGGCAGTTAGAAAGTATTGTAGCTAAGATTTCTGGCCAAAGAGATATGCGGCAGTCATGCGCCCAAACTAAATCAATGAAGCGCACTCTTTAAGTTTATTTATTTTGTTTTTTGTGGCATGGGGCGTGGGCGATGTCAGCAACATCAACGACATCAGCAACAACTCGAACAACTTCAGTTTATGCGACTCGGCTGTGAGTACGACCCACGTGCCCCGGTCCACTCAGCAACAATAAGAACTTAAATTTTTATTCATGATCAACAATGCGGAAGTTGCAGAAGGCAGCAGGCAGCAGGCAGTAGCCAGCAACCGAAAACAAAGGAAAATGCACTAGCGAAAATTTGCATTTTGTATAAACTCGATTCGTTTCACTGTGAGCCTGGCCAGCATCATGGCAAGCTTTAAGCCAACAGCACTCTGCCATCTGGGTAGAAAACAATTTTCAGCTCTTTGCATATTTTTCGACTAAATTTCATTGCATTCTGAATCTGAGTCTCATTCTCATTCACATTCACATATCTGCTTAAATGTTTCTGCATGTGCATTTTGACCGAAACTTTGGCGTCGTCTTAACTGTTTTCGTCATTTCCGTTTGGCATTTGCTGGCTTCTCAGCCACAGAGCCAATGGGCCTCGATCGACACAGCCGAGACATGACTCCTACTCCCCTCTTGCAACATTTAATGTATTTTTAGACAGAAATTATATTTAATTGCAGTAGAAGTTCTTGGGAAACGCTTCCACTAATACGCAGTCAAAATGACTTGCATTTATATTTTAATGACAGCAGCTTAAAAACCTTAAAGCTTAACCGTGTAGTTAGCTCAGAGTTTTATTTATATATATCAGAGTCAGTTTCAGGTATTTTTAAACGAATTAAAGCGGGAGAAAATGTACTTTAACTGAATTAATTTAAATGGAAAGCGGAAAAGTTATTAATAAAGCTTTAGTTATATATAAGCTTAAGTTATATATATATATATATATATATATATATATATATATATATATATATAATAAATAAATATATATATATATATATATATATATATATATATATATATATATATATATATTTATTTATTTATTTATACAGCTTTAAGTTGTATATTAGTCACTCGTAAATTAGTTTATTTTCTTATGGGATTTAAATGGCAAATTAACGCAGCATAGAACTTGATTTATAGCTGAATAGCTTCAAGTAGTAAATACTTGAAACTCATTAGCGTTCAATACTCTTCATTTTCACTTAATATATAATTGTTTTCTTTTTCAGTTTTTTGTTCGCTGAGCACTTAATTATTGCGCTTTCTTTGCGCCAATCGTCCAAAGTACGATTAATGTTTTTCCAACAGCCATTGACGTTCACTTGTAGATACAGTTCAATCTGTAGCCAATCCCAGAGACCAGCTCCAGCACCAGCATGCCACCCATCGGTGCTGTTTGCTTGTTTGTTTGGAGCGCATTGTGTTTCAGGGCTGGGCTTCATTTCTCGCCGGGGCTGTCGTGCGATTGTTTGACTTTATGTCGCTGCGTACCGTCACAGGCAAACAGCAAGCAGTGGCAAATTGTAATTTAATACCTGCAAAAATTTGCAATACAAAGGCGCTTAAATGAGGTGTTGCAAGTTCATGCCTGTCCGCTGTCCCACCGGCCGACTGTGGCTCTGCGTCTGTCTCCTGGCCGCTTGGCTGGGCTCGGGCCATAACCGTCAGCTCGGGTTACAGGCGGAAACAATTTGCAATGCGATAGAATTTCGTTGCAATTTCAGCAGACAGACCGTCCTCCTCGGTCTCTCTGCCCGAGCTGCTTTTTCTTTTTTCCTTTTTAATTAAGCCAACGAGAGCACCATGTTGTGCATATTGCAGATACATATTTTCTTTAATTATGCACAAGCAGCCTCTACATGTGACACAGATATTTACCAAAACATTTGTATTACTTTCTGCAGTGCTTCAGAAACTTTATATATGCACACATCAATGTAGCTGTAGCTGTAGCCGTAGCCGTAGCCGTAGCCGTATCCTCCAGGAAATAATTCTCAAATTTAATTATTAAACTGACGCTGTCATTTGCGCCACTTGGCAAGAAATAGTAACTGGCTGGATGATAGCTCGCAACATTTCTTGCTAATTTAATCAAACACTCTGCGTATGAGTAATGGGACTGCCAACAAGTCTACTGCCATCTAGCCAGGAGTATGTGCCTGAGCATGTGTATGCTTGTGTATATTACTATATAAATATTTGCAACACATTTTGCAATTGCTCCAAGTGGCATAGTGACATTTGACTACATTGAGACCTCAATTCATAAACGCACAAGTTGCGACCCATTGAGACAGGGCGTCGTCGTCTGCTCCCACTATGCCCAGAACTGTATTAGGCGCACTCACACACACATCTAGACTGGGGACTGACTGTGTTAGCCGGCGGAAAGCGACATGTGCTAACCATGTTCATAACTGTAAAATATTTGCACTGCAGGCATAAATGTAATTTCATGGTGTGTCATTTTCAACCCAGTTGCTCCCAATGGACAAGTACTTCAACATATTCCCCCAGCTGTCCCAGCCCCTGCAGGCTGCAACGCATATTTGTTATACTATTGCGATGCGAGCAAAACATTTACGAGTAGATTTTGATTTTACTTTTGCTCCAGATGCTGCCCTCCCAAGTCGACTGCGACTACGGCGATGTTATAACATGCCAGGTTCCCAGTACGTCATTTCGTTCGCCATTTGACTTTTCATATTTTTTGGAGCAGAAATTTATTGTGACATTTTGCAATATAAATTCCAAGAATCAAACAGAATTCTTATGCTGAGCATATAATTACAACATTTTTGACAGTCGCAGAAAAGGGAAAAGCATAATAAATAAAAAAACATTTTTTTTATGTATATAATTTTAATTTATATTTCTTATTTTAGCTAATTTATTGCTTATTTTTTTTTATGAAAAAATATATGTCAATTATATTATGTAAATAAATATGTGAATACGTGCCCATTAATAAATCTTAATAAAACTCAATTCATTAAAATTAAAATAAATAAATGAAAAACAATACAAAAGTAATAAATTAATATATTCAATTTTAAATATGGAAGATAAATTTTAAGCCGTCTGTCACAGAAATTGCCTTCAAAATACCGGCACATAATTAAAATATTGATAAGCAAATTCCACTTAATTTATATATTGATAAGTGTTGAAAATAATGCGAAAATTTAAACGCGAATCGCCTTAAAGTCGAAGCAAATTTTACTGCTGTCAGGGCAACCAAAAGGTTGGCAAGTTGCCAGGGCAACTGAAGCGAATTTCGACCTATAGACACGCCCAACTACCGGCTGCCCCAATTTGAGTTATGTTAAGTGTATAATAAAGTTTATGCCACGAGCTGGTGCAACAATAAAATTTGCAGTCAAGAAATTAATAGCTCACTGGAGGGCAGTGCTCTTGCGGCAGACCACCCACAACTCCAAGACAACAAACAACAACAACAACAAGAAGAGTTTGCACAGATATTTATTACACTTTAGCAATCGTAATTGTCATTGTTTGTCTTGGCGTCTGGCAAATGTCGTTTAATTGCCTGCCCAACCGTCAGAGAGAGAGAGAGCGAGAGAGAGGGGCGATGGCTGTAAGCTATTGCATTGGAGGGTTGGAAAGGCTTTCTGCTTAACTCGGCTGACGGGGTGCGAAAGTTAGTCAGTCCATTTAAAAATAGACACGCTCAAATGCTTAAATAAATAAACAAAATATCAGACAATAAAAATTTATGAGCCTCAATTGAAATACTGCAATTTCAATGGCAGACGATAAAAATATTTACACCACGATAGACAGAGAGAGTGAGAGGGAGACAAACACGATACCAAGTACTGGCTAAAAAGTACATGCGAGTGGAAACTACAATCCCCGATGAGTCAATTTGTACAAAAGGCGCCACATGACCGCACACATGACTACAACTACTCACACACACACACACACACACACGTGTTGACTATAGATAGTCGCATACACCTACATATATATATATTTATCTGGTGTGTTTGTAGTTTTTGCTTTCATTAGGCATCGCCAGTGTAAATGGTATTTGCAAAGGAACTGGGTCAGCGCGGCAACAAATGTATCTCGATTTCATTTCGCAGCGCCTGCAGCACAAACGCTTATCGCCAAATGACAATCTGCAACGGCGGCAGCAGCAATGGCAAGCCATAAGATACTTTTGCATATGTCTATTTGCACTGCACGAAGATGTCTATCGGCTGCAGTTGAAGGTAAACGATAAAATTGCCTGGCTGGCTGCGTTTCACTTTTGATATGTCCATCGGCCATATACGGAGTACCCTATATGGGTCATATTTCGTTGCTGGAAAGCCTTAAAGGTTAAACTCAAGCGCTGCTTGGGCCAATAGGCAAATAACGTCCAGCTGTGCACAGCGGACTCATTCACAGCTCAGCTACTGCTGTAAGGCTATGTCTATGGCTATTTCTCCAGGCCACATGCTGTGCTCTTCTCTTTCATTGATTTCATATGGGAAATTATATTTTGAAGTGCCATTGGCAAACATTAATTTCTTTCTGCTTTTATTGTTTTTTTGGGGCAGACAAATTGGCTGTAGGAAAATCAAGATAAGTCACAAAATAAATTGAATTAAATAAGCTAAAGTCACGTTTTCTGTTTTGCAATTAAGGCCAGATCGGCTTAGAGCTTGGCTAGTAATAACAAAATAAATTGCCAAATCATTAATTCATTGGCCAGGTTATTAGTTATCCACGAGCTGATTTCTTTGACTGTCAGTAGAATAAATACTTCAAGAGAGGCTGGGCACCGCACTTGTAGTTGATTTGCGATTGCAAGGGACCGTAGCTTATCAAAGCATCTCGAAGATACACGTTCTAAGAAATTGAATGAACAGCTTGTTCTTTGAGGTTTCAAGTAGCAAATTATCTTGTCTCAAGTTGTCAGCGAGAGGCAGTCAGCGTGAGGCAGCTGAAAGTCAGAAAAAAAAGATGTATATATTTCATCAAGCGCAACTATCTGAATCTAAATTGCTTACAGTCGCATCTTTGTGTGGGAGACACAAAGATACACTCCTGGTTGCTTGGCAAAATAATAATTTACTTAAATCATTCTATACTGCAATTGAAGCTTGCTGCAAAAGACACTTTTGCCTTGCCCGCCCTTCAGCTCGTCAGCCCGTCAGCCGCTCAGGCATTCAGCCGCTCCCTCGTTTGTCGCTGGCAATTTGCAGTTATATTTATTTTGCATTAAAGTGCAGTGTAGCGTGTGCAGCTCATTAAAATTGGTTTTTTGTCAAGAACAGACACAGTCGCAACCGAAGCACAAAAGGGAGACGAGACACAGGCGCACAAAGAGCCATTTGCTGGGGCTTGCAGTCTATGGCGCCATTGTATGAAAATTTCTTATTAAGTGATCAATAATCATTTTGTTCAAATGCCAAGAGCACTCCATAAGCCGCCCACATTGGTCGGCCGGCATAGAACACCGAAACCAGAGCCAAATTACAAACAATTTACATAGCTGCCCTCGAGCGTAATTCGTCTGGTCTAAAGACTGAGATTCGGTCCGAGCCTGAGTTGCCCAGTTGGTGGTGGTGGTGGCGGTGACGGTGTTGGTGGTGCTTGGTCCGCATTTATTGCCTGTTGCACTTTTCTGCTCCAAATGCAATTTGCAGCCTTGGAATTTGGGTTAAATTACAGTAGATAAAACATTTCAGCTGCGGGCTAGCTGTCGAGTAGCCAGCCAAGTTAGTCGACTCCAAAAGAAATCATTATCGGCTTTACCTGGACGACGGCCTGGTGCCGATGTACAAACAACAAACAACATCACACCCAAACACTAAAATAATCAATTCAATTAAAATGCCATGCAACTGAGCAAAGCGAACGCTCCATCAGCCACGCTTGCCCCGAGACCAACTACCAACTACGACGCCCCGTTGATAATGATGGGCACTGCGGTGATGCCTTTCTGCATTGTCGGCATCAACTCTAGCCTTCTTTAGCTGCTAGCAATATATATAAGAACAAAAAAAAAAAAAAAGGAAAACATATAGTCCGAAGAAAGGGCGTGCTGCAGATCTGGCTGGTCGTTCACGTCAAGTGCCTATCTGACTGACTGCACCGCTCTGCGCGGCTCAGCTCAGCTCTGCTCGGCTCAGTTCTGCCCTGACCGGCTCATGAAAAATTCATTCATAGTGTGGAATTTCGCGCTTAAATGTAAAATAGTTTTTCAAACAAGTCGAACACAAAGCGCATTGTGAACGCTGCCGACAAGGCGATGTTATGAAAGGACGCTGCGAAAACATAGCATAAAATACACGATGTGTGTGAGTGTGTGTGTGTGTGTGTGTGTCTTCCTCTCTAGTAAACAGGATTACGATTGCAACTGCGTCTGGGACTGCCACTAAAAAGGGCTTGCCAGCTGCGTTGCCGTTGCCTTTAAAAGCCAGCGAGTTAAAGTAGCGGCATTACAACGCACCAGCTCGATTAGCATAAATGTATAAATACATACATAAAATCGGGAAATACAAGCTAGGTGGGAGCTTAAGACTTTCAGATACCCTATTGCCATACCTTAATGAGGTATGACAATACTGATAATTATTTAGCTTATATTATTCACAAATAATTTTTGTTCCTTTATTTCCTTCTTATTCGGCCTGAATTTAAGTTCACCAGCCAACTAATATACCCTGTCATTTTAAAGCATTAGCAGCTTCGCTATGCTACTCCTCGCAGATGCGCTTCAGAAGCTGCAGATACAGATACGTCTGCGGCGATGCTTACGCCAGCTAAGCAGCCACATACATAGCCAACTCCATAAAGATCTCGTCGCATTTAAAGACACCTCATGTGGAACGAGCAAACAGCCAACACACATCCGCACACACACACACTCAACGACACACACATGCAAATAAGACATCTTGATAGATAAGCTGGGCGTGTGTACGTGTTTAACTACAGGCATCTTGTCAAAGAGGCTGAGAGCTAAGCAGTCCTCACTCAGACAAAAGCCACCTCCCTCGCACTCATCTCGTAGGTTATGTGGCACCATGGCGTTACGCCCCGCAATCAGCTAGCCACCCTTGGAGTGTCTTAATAACCGTGCAAAACTCTGGCAATTCCATTTTTACTGGTGAAGAGTTGCCTTTTAATTTCGCAGGTGGCCTGTGTTATATGACGGCTGTAAAAAGTGGATGAATTGCTTTTGATGTTTAATGTTTCATGTTGGGAATTTGTCATTTTGTCATTTTGCCATTTTAGCGAACAAACACTGCAAACATAAATTGTCAATTAAAATGCAATTTGTAATTTGATGAAATACATTTGAATTACGCGCCGCTTAACTAACCATAATCACTGTGACTAAACGGCGACCGACCCATGGTTAGCATTTAATTAATTTTCCCAGCTTGGCTTTATGTTTTAATGAATTCAAATGAAATTTAAATGGTTGGGCCACTGGACAATGCACTTTGTTGGCTGATTCAGCTTTTAATTTATGCAATGCCATACGCACACACACACACACACACTCACATACATTATGCATACGCAATGTTGCGCAAATATTTATTAGCTATTTGTTGTGTCAAGCTCGGAGATCCAACTGCAACAGCGGCAACGGCAAACAACGGCGATCAGAAATTAACAGCTAGTCGCAGTGTTAAGATGCGTTTAGATAAATACTTGACACCAAATCAATCATACGCACTGTTGTGCCAATTGGTAATCCAAACATAGGAAAACCTCTCCCTTATTCAGGTCGCCTTATAGAGAAATTGTGCAGCTCTTAAGTGTGACTAAAGTAAATATTGAATCAGGTAAATATAACTATATAAGAGAAGAACGTATAAAAAGCAAAAGTTTACTCTAATAGCAAACTAAATGTTAATCAAGTCACTTAAAATGCTTGTTAATATTATTCAATAATATAAGATAGACACAATCTGAAGGAACATTTTGACACATGTCACTTAATCGATCGTAAGTGAATAGCAGAGTTTCCAGATCATATAAATATTAGTTTGTGAAAAGTTAAGTAAACTTGATCAGTTGATTTAAGTACTTTGATCTAAGCAGTAAATATTTATCAAAGCGAAACAGTTGTTCTAATTAGACAAGTCAAAGCTGAGCATTAAGTTCGTTAAACATTCTGATCACTATTTTGTGTTATCATTGTTGTGTTATCAACGGGTGAGACCCGCCCAGATATTGAGTAATGAAAATAGTTGGTGGTTACTATCAGCTCGCTACCTCATCAAATACTTCTCTCTAAGTACAGCGCTCGAAGAGCCACTAGAGAGTTGAATGAACTGCTCCCTAACTAAGCACCACTTGAATTTTAGTCAAATCTTAGTAGGTACTCGTCCAGCGATTCGCACAAAGCTACAATTTCAAGTGAGTGGAGAGCTGAAAGCAAGAAGCGCAACTCAAAACCCACTTCAATATAGTTGGCATATTATGAGTGACCCGCAGGCGAGCACCTCAACCTCAACCTTAGGCCAATGGCGAGGCAGCGCGAGCGTCCAATGCTAAGATCAATGCCACTTTGGCCATGGTCGACGTCGACGTTGCCAACTTCCTGTTACGTGGCTAAGGCACTACTACGACTACTACTACCCTATTTATGTATATGTGGCCGTAGCTAGAGCTCAACCCGAGTTGTCTTTTTCTTCTTTTTATTTATTTTTTCATTTTCTTCTTTTAAACACTTCCTCATTTCGCTCTGTGCCTTGGCATTTGGCGGCTATTCTGTGTCAATTCCCAGCACTGTGTCTGAGTGTCACCAGAACCAGGTAATGCCGCAGCTGTAGGAATGGAATGGAATGGTTGAATTGAGTTCAGATTTCTGTGCTTCAGCTCCGTTGCCTGCTGGCTGAGTGCCAAGTGTAGTGCAATAAACTCACTTTTTTGAATAGCTGGCAATCAAAGATCTGAATGCAAGATACGATGACATTTACTCGCACATTCAATTGCGCTTTTGATTTGAATATTTACATGCCTCGAATGCTCTCTCGCCTGACATACGCTCGTGTCTTTTTTGTCCTTTGTGTGTGCCGAGTGCTGCATATCGTAAAGTATATTGACACAGTCAAATTGGCTTACAGTGAGTGCGGCTGCCATTGGGTCTGTGGCTCAGTTTAACTGGCTCCAACTCCAGCTAATTGATTTCACTTGCCTTAAACTTTAAGTTGAGTCGATCATTAGGTGCATTTAACTACTCGAAAAGTAAGCTAATGCTACTTTAAGTGGCTAAGCCTTGGCAGCCAACTAATTTGCCTAATTGATAAACCATGCCAGCCATAGAATATCTTAAGCCTCAGCTTAGCTGCAACTTCGACCTTTGTTTGCTCTGCACGTCAACATCTTTTGAGGCGGCGCACTCAGGCGCAAGTAGACGCACTTCACTTGCAGTTGCAGTTGCAGCTGCCTCTGGTGCAGCGGATGAATATTAACATCCATACAAATCTCTCAAAACAGTATTATGCAGCAGCTGCCATATCCAGACGGCCAACTTCATTGAGGTCTAGCTCAGTTCCTGCCTGGCTGCTGCCAGTAGCTGCGCCTCCTCTCTCTCCCGCTCCTCTGCTGCTCCTTTGAGAACCCATTAATTGCAATCAATTTCGCTGTCAACACACACTCCAAATAACTGCAGGATATTTATTTATGCGAGCAATACCCCGCCGCTACTGCTCCTGGTTGCCTCAGAACCTTTTGCAACTGAATAATTACCTTATGACACATTATCATTATTATTAAGCCTGCCCCAGCCACAACTTATCATTTTCACATCAGCTTCGGGCCATACAAGTCCTGGAATTACAGTCCACCACGAAACGCCAAGTGGCCACTCACCTACCCCCTAGGCCCCATAAATACGTGCGGCCAGCAAAATTATATAATTATTTCAAGTATTCTCAATCGGACTCGGGAACGAGTGTGTGCCAAGTGCGTTATCGCAGTCGTAAACCTGTTTCTTTGTTGCTTTTGCTTTCGCTTTTATTTGTATACGCTATATGCAACGACAAAGTCAGGTATAACTAAGTCAGGTTAAGGGCAAAGGCAAAAAGCACCCATGGAGCCAGCAACACAGTAAGTTAATAATGCAATTTTACTCCATAGGGTATTCAATAGCTCGTGCTCAACTGAGATCAATTAATGAATTTTCATTAATTTTAGCTGCAATGCGTCAAGCATTGCTTTTTAGGCCAGCGCCGATAGCCAAATACATTAAGCCCTGTCCTTTGCTGAACTGATTTCAGTTTAAAGTGCAAATATTTGCGCCCTGCGACGCTCAACTGCGAAAAAAGTGCCATTAATGAAATTGTGTGGTGCACAAAGTGTTCGCCGCACCACTCGATTTACATGTGCGCAAAGTCAATATATTGCGTATGTGCATCCGCCAGGGCTGGAGCGGCACGGCGAACTTTACATAGAGTTGCGCACGAAAATATAAATAAATAATCATTAATGAGTTTTCAAAACATTTTCTATTGATAAATTATGGCACGAAAACTCGCCTTCAATATGTGTTTTATGTGTAGCTCAAAGGGAAAAACACTTTTCCACTTTTCTATACACAGTTTCTATATCCATTTTACATATACAGAGCAACGAGTACCATACAACAAATACAATTTGTTGCTGCTGAAGTTGTTCGTTGTAAATATTTGGCCTGGCCGCCCACAAATGCCCGCAAGCCCACTTGCCCACTTGCCCACTTGCCCACTTGCCACAACAACAAAATCAACTTGGTGGAGCAAAAACCGCAGCGCATGGTTGACTTTCAGTAGCTCTGCCGGCAGAGAACTACGCATTTCAACTGACCAAGGGTCTGGCGGCCCGGTGGTACGACTCGATGTAGCTGCGCAGTTATTGAATTGATGGGCGCAGCAAGTGCTTTAATGGAAACTTAAGTATCATCGTTTAAAATGACGCAGAAAAGCGCAGTGAATGAACCCAACGAATGCTGGTGACCCTTCACCGTCGAGCATTGCATTCCCAATGCCAATTATTATTCCGATACCCTGTAATCAGCAAGTGAACTCGAATTAAAAGTATGCACTTTTCACTAATCAAATTTGCTATGAAAATTAATCACAAAATTGTGAAAGACACGCATCAGAGGTGTCAACAGAGGTTTACATATATATGTAGAAGCTACACCAATTTTTCTAACCAACAAATAATAGAAGAGCATATCATTCATAATATATATATTTGTATATAGAGTCTTCATTTTTGTGTCTACGCCAATCTATCTGTTTCTATAGAATATACTTGATATCTTCAGATTTACAGCTCATATTTTTCTACAGGGTATCAATGCTATCAAGCCCTCTTGAACGTGGGACTCTTGCCGCTCATTTTAACTATATATTTTTGGTGCACATTAATTTTATGCACTTTTTACGACAACTCGCATAGAAATTATGTGCTGCTACCCTGTAAGAGGCATTGTGAAAAATGTATTACAAGCATTAGGCGAAGTCAGGGCAAACATTCAACTAAAATATGCAACGCGGCAGGAAAGTTTGGGTGGAACGGAGAAAGGGGCCACAATCACGTCATGAAAAGGGCATAAAAGTCAGACAAGTAATGAGCGAAGAGCGCAAAACCGGAGCATATTAAATATGCACCAATTAAAAATGACAACTGCGCCCTAAAACTCAACTCGGCGAATCATCAAAAATTTGTTCAGCAAAATGAAAATGCAAGGCAAATGCAAATATTTAAAAAGGTGTCGAGTCGAGGCTTACGTGAGGAATTACTTTCGACACCCTTTTTTACGAATTTTATTTTTTGTTAGCTCTGAGTAACTTTTGCATGAACATCAACATGCTGAGCTCGTAAAAGACAAACAACCCATCAAAACTGACGTAAAGTCCTGAAGTTCACAGTTCTGGGCTAAACCGATTTGTAAATTTATTTATGCACGGCTTTAATCCAAACTTTGATTTCCCTCTCATGGCTAATAGAAAATCCTTTCAAAGGACAACAGAACATCGGCTCTTAAATATTTAATGGCCACCACAAAAAAGCTTAGAACAGAAGCTTTTTTTTTAAACAGGCTTCAATTATAGGCGCACAATTGATAAAAATCCGGTTCATTTACTTTTAACTATTAATTTATCGCATTTACGCTTGATTTACCAAATAATGGGAAATTAATTTAAAATCTGCCGCATAAATTAAAATCAGAAACAGCAGGTGAAAAATGAAAGAGGAGTGAAACATGTTAATTACACATAATCGTCATTAATTAATTATAGCGATAAGCGGCAAATGACTCTGTGCAGCGCGCACTGACTTTTAGTGCATTTTAATCAGTGGCGTTATTTCATTAATAAGCTCCCAAAGCTGATATCATAGAAAGCGAATAAATTATATACGCTCGCTGATTTATTCAGCTACAACAAATTGATAGCACTTGACATGGAATTTCAGACTCATACAAGATATACAATATGCTAAGCAGCAATTAGCTGTCTCAAATCTGATTTATCTCACTTAGCTAATTTATATGCAGAGATTATAGTCTGTATTGGCGCTGTATTATATAAAGGGAGAATGAGTGTCAATTGGATCTAGAGAGATTAGCTGTGAAAGAACTTACGTTCGAGTTGTAGGGTATAAAATTAATTTGAAGGTAATTATATATATCAGGAAAAGCTGAAACTCTATAATTTGTGGGGAAGAGAAAGAACTTATTCCAGAAACCTAATAACTACTGCCTAGCTATAACGGTCTTTATGCTATGCTTTCAGAATGAAAATATCGAATAGTAATAATATAAAAGAAAAGGAATAAAATATCTAGAAGAAAACATAAAATTTTGTATATTTTAAGAATATTAGTTTCTAGTCGAATATTTATATTTATGAGTCCTGCGACAACTTCCTCTGCTTGATACATACATTTTCAATTAATAATTTAACGGACCCAAGCGCTCTGTCGCGCACTCTCACTTCCTCTAACAACAATCAATCAAAAAGAAATTTTGATATATCTAATGCTCGAAGTAATGACTGCCCGAAAAACGCAGCCTGGTTTTCTTTTCCTTTTAATCAACAAGCTTGCGGAAGTGTATTATTTTCAACTCCAGCTTAGGGTCAAGTTGAAGGCGAGTTTGGAAGTTGTGTTGCAGCCGAAGAGCATTAGCCCAGGAAAATGATAAACAATGTCTGGGACTGTGTCGCCGACGCTGCCTGTTAGACATTTATAATTACAACAAAAAAGTGTTCCTTATTTACTTTGTGTGGGTTGTTTTTGTTTTTGTTTTTTTTTTTTCAGCGCTTTTTTTGCAATGCCAGACTTGGTCCGCCTCTTATGTGCTGGATGTGAACGCCCTGTTGGCACATACAAAAAGATGATTTATGTATTTAATTTAATGCGGTTCTTGTTGTTGCTGTTGGTTTTATAGAGGACACTCACACACTCACACACACACACACACTCACAGTGTTTATTTGTCAGGCGACAACGGGATAATAAGAGAAACCAGAAACACGAATCCGGCAGACAGTCCGGGATGCTCCTTGTTGTACATTATTTCCTTTTGCCGGTTTAACGGCATTTTGCTGTTTTAAAGGCATTAAATTGTCATTGCTGTTGCTGTTGTTGTTGTTGCTGCTGCTGCTGCTGCTGCTGCTGCTGCTGCTGCTGCTGCTGCGCCCACACACAAAAACCATAAAAATGAAAAATGTGCGTCGTGACTTTGCCATGCTCTTCTTCTTCTTCTTCATCTTTCATCTACTGCTGCTGCTGGTGCTGTAATTATAAATAATTTGCTTGTTGTTGTTAGTACATTGTTAAACATTAATAAGTAAATAGACAAGAGGCCAACAAGCTTAGCGCAACGGAACTCGCTTCAATTATTCAAAAATCCAGCACAAGCAAATCAAATTTTTGGCCACCCGCCAGAGCCACAGCCATAGCTTCTGACCAGGCGCATGTCCTTTGGCCGGATAAGCTGAAAGTAAATAATTAGTACTTGTAAAACATTAGCAGCACACACTGCTGCACAGCTATAGAGCTGGCAATTACCATAAGCCCCACACAGATACTCACACACTCACACATGCACATGACCATTAAACGAAATGTGCCCAAAAAGAATGAACGAACAAGGATCAAGTGCAAATTTTTGATAATTAAACATTCACAAGCGCCAAAATGCTTAACACAAGCACAACGGCTGCCAAAAAAGTGGGCGTTACCCGGTGCCGTGCCACGCCCATGCAATGTTAACAGTGCAGTCGACTGCTGTGGCAGAGGCGAGCATGGGAAGAGGTCCTGAACTTATGCCGGCAATGTAATTAACACACAAAAATTGAAATCTGCTGCCGAACACATACACACACACACACACACACACAGTCATACATACACTTAAGCACACACGAGCAACCTAGACGGCTTCATTGGGGTCTAGCAAGTGAGTCGCAGAGAGTGTTTGGGTGTGTGTGTACACGGTTGTGCGTGATTGTATTTGTATTTGTGTTTACATACACGAAGTCGCAACAACTGCCTTTCTTCTCTCTTGTTTTTGTGTTTTCGTAATTAAAAATCAGCTGCAGGATATTTTCGCCATTTTCCCAGCGATATTACAAGCAGCATGTAAAACATAAACAGCAATTTTCACCAAGAACTTCAGCAGCCGCGAACGATAACAGCCTCCCCGCCGGGACTCCCAACAGAGCCGGATTCAATGAGAAGTTAATGGTTATTAAGATATGCGTATTTCAATTGAATTTCACAATTACCATTTCGCTTGAAATGTTTTTATTGAAATGCTTTTCATCTTAAGTGAGGCAGTAAAATAAATGTTGGGAAAAAAGATTTAATAATAAATTGAAATTGAAGTCAGGTATTAAGACAGGTATTAATAATAAATTAATAAATTATTTTTATGTAGAATCGGGTGGGTATATAGAGAGAAAGAAAATAGTTAAGCTAAGTTTAGTAATTATTTTCTTTATTTTTATTTATTTTTATTTTTTTTCCATTAAGTTATGTTTAATATTTCTTGAAATTTCACTGCAGGGCATTCAAATGACTGTCAATCCGTTAAACAATCGCTTATGAAATGAACTTGCCTTTAAACCTCGCTTATTAAATTTATAATAAGCTTAACTACATGATGAGCATTTTAAGTCTGAATGAGCGGAGCTGACTGTATAATACTCGTTTCCAGTTAACAGCTATAAACGAGTCTATTAAACTATATACTCGAGAGATTTGCAACGACCTCAGTTCTAATATTACAAATATATAAAATTCATTTCATTTCATTTCAACTCCACTCAAGCCAATATACTCTGTTTCACTTTGTGAGCGTGTATGGATACAGAGCTTTCAAGAATCAGCATAAAAGGATTGCCAACGCTCACTGCGTAAAATTGTATGTCTTGCAGATGTATGCAAATATGATTGAATCATTTAAATAAACTGTCTGCCTGCAGCTGATTGGAATGACAAATGGATCAGTGCCAAATGGGTTGAGGTCCTGTTGGGCTTGTGGCTGGAAAATCCGCGCCATTAACAAATATTTTTATTATACTCAAATAACAATTTCACGTCTGCTGCGTCCGCGAACCGAATTCATTTTACGCCATTTATTTGCCAATCATTTACTTTGTATTAATTAAATATATGGTTTGTTTTACACAAAACCGCATAAATATTTATGATGTTTTACTTTTATATGTGTGCTGGTTCAGTGGATTGAGGAACATATATTTTTGAGCTGTAATACAAACCCGCAAAGCCAACAGATTTTCCGTTTCGAAGACGCACAATCGCCTGAACTGAAATTAAATGAAAAAGGCTTTGATATGGAGTTTTTTTTTTTGTTTGGCTGTGGCATGTTTTTGACAAATTCACTTTGAAAGCAATAATAATAACAACAGCAACAGCAACAAAATCCACAAGAGCAGCAAAAGGCCTCTCAAGTACTATATTCATATTGATTTCAAACGAAACTCAAAATGCAAATGACAGATTTATTTTTCATGCTGTCGTTTCGCCTGTCAATCAACTTGGCCAAGGTGTTGATTGATGTCTAGACTCCTAGAGACAGCTGGCTGAGCCCGTATGCCCCATTGCCAGATACTCCCCAACTCTAAAACTGAGCTGCAAAAACATTTCATATACATATGTACGTTTCTCTTTTTTTGACAGCTACGCATTCAGTGAGTCTTTTTTCGGTTCTGTTTCCATATTTGGATTTGTCTCGATGTGGGTGCAACGCACGCCAAATAGAACGCCTTCAGTAAGCCTGGGCACACTTGATTGAATTCGGTTGGTGGGGGAATGGGGGAGCAGAGCTACTAAGCTGGGCATTAGCAATGCTTAGAAATGCAATGACGCATGTAGCATTCCATGTTGAATAGGATTATGTTACAATATTACAATAAGCATATACATGTGAATGCATAGTATGTACATAGTGAAATCATGCTCATTTGTCTACCATCCAGCTAAGGAAGAAGAGAAGCGGAGTGAATCAAATACCTTGTGAAATGATTTGAGAGCAATTGAAGTGCCTTTTGCAGTCGTGGTCAAGAATAAAATAGATAAACTAAATAATTTGAATAGCTAAAATATAAAACTCAATTATTCTTTATGTAAGAATAAAATACTTTTAACAAATGAATATTTTGAATACAGAATAAATTCATTTGACAGATTTTAATTGAAATTGTAAAATGTTTATATTTATTTGAAAATATCTTTAAAATCTTCATAATAATAAATCGTACTCGGAATGTTGTCACAAAAACCATTTAATTTTCTATTATTGAAGTTTTCTTCTCTCATATGTCGTTGACAGTTTACCGACTTGCAGTCAAATTTGAGGCTGCTGCAGCTCTGCCATTAAAATCTTAGCCCAGTTTTCATTGTCTGAGCAGCCAAAATGTAACAAAAACACCATTCACAGGTGTAAGCAGCATTCACAGGTGTGCGCCAAAGCTTTTGTTTGTCAAGTAGAGTAATTTGTTTGCATGTTTATTCATGAAAGCGCGCCAAGAGCTCAGACAAGAGGCAGACGCAAAATAAATACATACTTAAATAAAAAAGAGGAAATTCTTCAAAGCTCTCTTTCGCACTGCCAACGTTACTTTCTCACTTACTCCGACACTGCGCTGGGCTTTTAATAATTTAACACTTCTCTCAGCGCCTACAGCAGCAGCAAAATTGAAAGCTTAAGCGGCTAAAACTGAATGTAACCTTAAAACGGGCGACGATTCGCGCTGTCAGCGAGAGCAGCCCTCAAAGAAACACGAGTTCTTAAATGCGGCCAGAAACAAAGCGCTTTAAATATCCCGAATTGGGGGTTGGACACATTGAAATGCGAGGCTGACTGAGGCTGGCTCAGGCGGGCTGCGGCTGCTCATTGGCCTTAGTAGGACGCTTAACCCCATAAGGCGACGAGATAAAAGAGGCTAAGCTTTATTTATTATTCCACTAAGGGCGCAAGACTTGACAGTTCCTCTAAACCAAAATGAAAATTGTACTTGAGGGAATTGTTTATGTGCTTAGCCACTTTGAATTGTAAACGTATGCTTAGACTTAGAACTGTTAGGCAAATAACTTCAGTTTGTTCTAATGAAATTAATCATAAATATTTCAAAAATGAAAAGACAAAGTCAAGGGTCAGAGAAAAATGTTTTTCGACTTTAACTCGTAACTATTTATGATCATACCTGAGTTGAAATTGAAATAATGGCAATGATTCAGTATTCCTAGCCAACAACGTACATTCGTTCATTTTTTCAGAATAATCCTCAAATCGAAAATTCAATTAAAAACTTTATGAACACGAGTTTGCAAAAATCGAAGAAAATATATTTGAAAATGCCTGCATATTATTGGGCTCTAGCTGTGCGGATGTGTAACGAAAAGAACTGATGGCATTATTGCAATCACACACATTGCGAGCTTCCTGTTAGCCAAGCACTCCCTGAGTCCATTTCATGGAACTGCCTATATATGTGTCTGTGTGCGGCCGGCAATGCCATTAGAAGGTGGGCGAGGTAGTCTCATGCAGTGCCTGGGGAGCTCGCACAAACGAAATAATCCAATATACATATTGTATTGTGCGATAATACGCCATACGGGTGGAAATACTGTCTGCCTCTCATTGAAGCCAGGCTGAGAGTTTTGTTTTGTTTTTTTTTTTTTATACATTTTCTCGCTTTCCAGTGTTTACCTTCGTTGCTTTGCTGGCGCACTGCTGTGTCTAGAAATATCGTTTGCTACGCTCCTCGAGTGCGTTTATTTAAATTTTTTGCAATTTTTGGGCAAATTTTTAGGCACAGCAAAACAAAGAAACGCAATGGAAATCATTTCAATTTCAGGCAAAGAATTTACATACTAGTATATGAATGGGTATGTCTATCTGTGTGTAGCCTTTGTTAGCTTTGAATGCGAAAATCAATTGAAAGTCAGAATTCATACAAAAATTCCAGCAAGATAAAATATTTTTTGTATTGCATGAAGCCTTTGAGTTTGGTGGCTTTAATGAGAGCAGATAACAGAATCCGTTAATTATACTTTTAATAATCCAGTTTATGTTACACATTATTGTAATATTGAATAATTCAAATTAAATATGGGAAAAATACCTCACCCATACTTGTGCCGTGTGTGAAATTCAACATATGCTGGGATTGCATTTCATTTGTTTACTCATTTTGTCAATCTCTGCACAAACTATTAGAAATAAAAATTTATTTTGATTGTAAGTGGCAGTCGGGCCATGTGCCAAGGATAACTGCCGTTCAAATGTTTTGGGTAACTCCTCGAGTTTGTGGTCCATAACTGTTCGACTGCCAACTGCTGGCCAGCCAGCCAGTCAGCCAGTGGGCAAATGTCCAAGATTGTTGGCGCTAATGTTACCGTCTGGACCTTTTTGCACCCCGCCTCCGTTTCTATGCCTCGCTCTCTTAGCTGGACTGAGTGTCTCCTGGTGCTGTTTGTTTTTATGTGACAATGCAAAGTAAGTGCACTTGAGTTGTTGCCCCGGCCTACAATCAGCTGGCAGCTGCTCAGTGCGCGATAATTAACATTTGTTACGTAGGTCAACAGCAATACACACACACACACACACACACATACGGATACGTACGTACACACGCACACTTGAACTCACTTCATATGCTACAAGAGTAGTACTCTATAAGTGCGTGCAGAGAACTGTATAAAAGTCAGTGAGCTTTAAAATTGGCACGGCCTTTCGCTCAATTACGGCAGTATGAGGAGCTCCATTGGCTGCCGGTGGTGCTGAGTTGCCTTTGCACGGCCATTAGCCCGAGTCCGGGCTCGGGATCGACGTGGGGTATGGCCGTGGGTATGAAAGAGCTCCGACTTCCGTTCCGCTTTGTATGCATGCCATAATTGTTTGGCTACGAAAAATAGCAGCTCGCAGATGCCAATCAATGAGAAGCCCGCTATGATGCCGCAGATGTTGCCAATTGTACCTGGAAATGAAGCAGTACACGCCGCATATATGTATATGCGCTTGGGTATTTGTATTTTGTTGAAAATTGTAATATGCAGCAGACTCACTGAATATCTCGTACCAGTCGTTTTTAATAATCTGCCGAAAGTATTGAATGTGCGTCTCGGCAAAGTAAATACGCACAACGGACAATTGGGAGCTGTCATAGCCATAATTGTTATTGCCAGGGCTGCTGCAAAATTAAACTCATTTATAGCGGCTAAAGGAGGGTAAACGTAACCCCATCAGGGCACCCTGAACTGAGATTGAGCTAAACAAAACAATAATCGAAACTTTTAATCGAGAAACTTTAGCAGTAAAGGAACTATGACTTCAGGACTATTGAAACATAACATTATATATATATATATATATATATATATATATATATATATATATATATATATATATAGAATAGAAAATTAAAAATTAAAAGAAATTCTAAATATATCGTATACATAAATATTTATCATTATTTTATGCCCGCCTGAAAGTATGCAAAGATATTTTTCTGTCTGAGATTGATTATATACTGATGTAAAGGACCTCAAGCCTTGGCTGAAAATTGTCCTTGAACCGTTCTATTGTTCAGCTCTAACTACTTTCTACTTACGTCATGTTTCTAAGTCGATTGTGAAGGGCAAGAGCTCCGGCGCCACGAACTTTGTAGCGTATCTCGCTACAGGAGGGCAGACAGTGTGGACAGTAGAGCGCATCTTCCATCTCATGCTCCAGGCCGGGCACATAGTCGCGACTGGTGATGACATTCAGCCATTTGACTGAAATAATATCATGTCAGAGACCCAATCGACTTCAACAATTGTTTCAGCCACCGCCTACTCACACTTATAGTGCTCGAGGCACTGCATGTGCTTTAGCGTGCAGAAGACGCGTCCCGGGGCGTCTCCGATGAAACGCGTGGGTTGCTGAAAGGGCAGGCACTCGCACAAGTTATATATGCTGCGGGCGCGGCAGGCGGAGATACATTTGCTGAAGGTATATCGACGAGTGAAGTTCTGCGGCGGCTCATCCCAAAAACGGCATTTACGCTATGAATTGATTGGACAATGATTGACAGATGTCTGCAATGCATAATACACACGCACCAAATCGGGACTCATGCGACGGGCTTCCGGCAGGGTCTCCAAGATTTTTGGACGCACTGGCAAATAAGTATGTCGACTTGTGTACACATGACGCATGGTAACACCACCAGATTGTGGATCCGGAAAATTGTGTCCCTCATTGATGGCAATCTGGTGATGGAGATGAATGTTAAATACACATTTGCAGAGCTTCAAATCGCTTCAAATACCGAGAAGCCATCGTGTTCCTGACTCTTGCAAAATCTATCGTCAGCGGCGGCTTTGAGTGTGAGCACCAGACCCATGTCCATTCCAAAGAAATGTTGATTATGCGATCGCTGCTTGGAAAAACTGCAAATGAATAATAAATAATAATAATAAAAATTAAGTGAACCCAGCAGACAATCCCCGTGAGATTCACTAACCTTCCATTGGAATTCAAGCTGCAACAAAATCCATAGCTGGTAAGAGATTCTTGGAATGCGTGCAGGCAGTCGAATGGCTGACCTCCGAAACGGCAGGATACCAAAATGTCGCTGCATTTGGGCGTCAGATTACGCATGCGATACTTGGAATTGAAGAACAAGTCCTGTTCTCTGGTATCCACCCGGTCCAAGAAACCCTGGAGCCGCAGAACGCGGTCGTAATCGACTTTCTCTTCGACGCCGTAGTACAAGCACAAGGCATGCAGTTCTTCGAAGAAATAAGTGACATTGCGTTGCTTTGGATCCTTGCCGCTGCTGCAAAGGATTACCGAGGGATATATCCAGAAAGGGGCTTAACACAACCGAACTTAACTTACAGCTCCTGTGCGTAACGCCAGACGGCGCGCTTGGATATGCGATTCTGGGAGCACACCGTAACGGCGGGCAGGGGCACTTTGCTGACGGCGTACAATGGATCGTACAGCGTGGTGACCAGCTCATCCGCTGCGTCCTTGTACGTGCCCCACAGGAAAGCAATTAGAATCGTCAGGGCAGTTATGTGGCAAATAAGCCAAAAGAATCTGCGGCAGAGTCGGCTAATTGAAAGGGCGACCCAAAGGGGAAGCGGAGGCTTTTAAGCTTGGGCCGCGCTACTTACCGCTCCTGAATGCAACGACCGTGCTCGACTAATTTGCCATAACAATGAAATGACAGGTTTTGCAGCAAATCCTTAAACGCGTCGGCAAATGACAATTTTCGCGTTGCCGATTCCTCTTCGCGGATAGCCGCCATTAGAGTGAGTGGCGCAGGTGGACGAGCTCGTGGCTTGGCTATCCACCAGGCGGCGCGTCCCACCACCAAACCTTTGGATGACAATGGGGCTCCAACCCGCTCTGCATTTGTTGTCATGTTTGGCACTCACTCAGCCGTTTGTGGATTGCAACTGTTGCGGCTGTCTACGCAGTACGCGCCTTTTTGTAGGCAGCTCCTCTAACAAATGTCCTGCCCATGGCATTGTCATGGCAGTGGGGGGTGAGCGGGGCGCTGATGCCTGCTCATTTTAATGAAAATTTTGCAGTCATGTCGTGCGTGTTGTTGTAATTAGGCCTCGTGTTCCAACTTATTGCCAACAAATTAACTGCGACATGGCACGTGGTGTTCAGCATTGGTACTCCCACCAACAACCTCCCACCGCCCACCACCTCCACGGGCTGTTTATTCAGGCAGGCTCTCGATTCGTCTTGGCAATTTCCCTTAATTGTCAACAATTTAAAATGAAATTAGTTAAATGCGCATTAAATGTCAGCCAACGGAAACAACATCTTCATCATCAGCAACGCCATCATCATTATCATCGTCATCATAATCATCTGGTGTGGCGACAAGGACAAAAGCAGGTCATGTCCTTTTTTGATTTTTCTTCGTCTAGCTTGGCCCTCCAAAAAAAGAACCAAGAAACCGCTCCCGTGGCCAGGATTATGAAACAGGCAAATGAAGCCACGTGTTGATTGTGAATGAAGATATAGGAATTATTTTATTTCGGGAATTCTGAAATACAGCTGGAGCTTTAAGCAATTCCAAATAGAACATGCCACACTTGATTCCCAACATTCATGGGCATATTTGTAGCTTTGTCGAACTCAGCATCTTCGCCCTGTTGCTAGCTCTGCTGCTCTCCAATATGCGAGAGCAACCCAAGTAAATGTACTTGGAAAAGAAGAAAAGCGTCTCGAAAATGGCCACCAATGAAAATCCCATAAATATTGATAAAATATTGCCAATGGTACCTGATGGGAAATGAACATATTAATTTCAAATAAATGAATAAATATTCAGTCACTCACTGAAGATCTCAAACCATTCGTTATTCAGCAATCTCATGTAGAGCTGAGCATGGGGCTGTCCAAAGTATACTCTCAGGACGGACAAATTGGCGATCGACTCAGCTTCAAGTTCGTCAGGCGACAGGCCCACCAGGTAGGTGTCAATGGGCAGCTCGTTCAGAGATACCCTGTACTGTACATCGTTGCAGGAAGGCAGGCACTGGGGACAGAACAAGGCCTCCTCTGACTCGCGCTCGAGGCCCGGAATGCGCAGTCTCTCAGTCAATACGTTGTTCCACTTGACTGAAAATCGTAATGGTCATGCTATATTAGATAACGTGAGTTAAGGACTCACATTGGTACTTGGAAAGGCAACCGACATGGCTGAGCGTACAAAAGACAATGCCTTCGAAGTTCTCCACCAACTCCAGGGGCATCTGAAAGGGCAGGCAATTGCACAGGGCGATTATGCTGCGAATACGGCATCTGGTAATGCAGTTGGGGAACGTGTAAACGGAGCTCTTTTGCGGCATATTTGCCTCTGTGTGGAAATAACACCGTCGCTAATCCAAAATGGAGTAGAATATAAGAAAAGGAAAACTGAGACAGAACAAAACTTACGCCGAATGGAGAAAAGGAGTACAAACTGCTATCGGTGTCTATTACTCGAGCATAGATCTTAATGTAACTCTCCTCTTTTTGGCCAGGGAACATTTCTAATGAATTTGATGACGTTATCAGTGGGAAATTATCCGCATCGTGAATTATAACAATGTAACCATTTGTGTTCAAGACTGGGGCTAGGTAGTCCGCGTGACTCGAATTGAGGACAACTGTCAGCCCGAGGGAGGCATCAGCTAAACGATTTCTGAAATTCCTCTTCTTAAGGCTGCACAATGAGAGATGGTGAAATAAAAGTTGTTGAGGATACGCCAAACCTACCCGTTGTTGCTATTGAAGGTGCAGCAGGGGCCATACTTGGTCAGCTTTCGCTGAAAAGCGGACTCGCTGAAGCAAGGTATATCCACGTTGTTCAGACTGCATTGCATGATATATTCCGTGCACTTGGGCGCCAGCTAGACATCTCGCTCCATAAGTTAAGTAGTTAAAATGTATGGCCAAGATGAACTCACCATATTCATGATGCGCCGGGTATCGAAAAAGGTTTCATTATTCCAGGTGCCGAAGATGTCCATGAACGCCTGAAAGTTAACGTGGTCATCGCTGTCGTTGTCCCTATCGTCGAGCACGTATAGCTTGCGTAGATGAATCAGCTTGTCCACGTAATAGCTCACTTCGCGAGGCGATGGATCGTTACTCTGACTGCTTGACAGGGACAGCAAGTTAAGACCGTGAAGGGGGCTGGCAAAGATTGAGGCTACTCACAGCTCGAGAGCGTATTCGGTGGCGGCCCGCATGGAAATGCGATTGTTGGAACATATTGACACTGCCGGAAATGGCACATTTTCAACAGGATAAAGAGGATCCTTCAGATTGATGACAAAGTATTGTGCAACAAATTGCTCCCAGGTGAGCAGGAGCACAGCCACCATTGACAACAGCGTGGTTGTGTGCACCAGCAGCCAAATTAATCTGCAAATAAACGGGCACGCAGGTGGAAGAGTGGGAGGATGGCCATTGTCGCCAAGATAAACGCACAAAGCGCACGGCCATGAGCAGTTTTTGAGGCAAACACGGAAACGGAAATGAAAAATGCGAACGCAAAAAAAATTTAAAATCCAGTGCACAGCGATGAGACGGTGACGATGACGATGATGGCAACGCCTAGAGAGGCGGAAAGACAAAGGATGCGAAACTGCAAATTTTCTATGGACTCCACGTTGCGTATGAGTAATGTGACGACAGTGCAGCAACGGGCTGCCTTTTTTTAACAGTCGCTTACCGCTCCGGCAACGTTAATTCCGATGCCAATAGCTTGCTGTAACCCTGTAAGGATATATTGCGCAGTAATTCAGCGATATCCAGACAAAAGCTCGACCCAAGCGACTCCTTGCGCCCAGCAGCGCCACCCGGTTTCCCTGCATTCGGATTTTTAATCCACCAGATGGCATTGGATGTTGATTCAATATTAACCATTGAAGCGCACAATTTTAACGATGATGTGAGCTATTCGCCTGTCCTCTGTCTGTGCTTGCTGCCAGCCAACTGAACGTCTTTAACATGCCATTCGTGGACCACTGCTTCAAGCAAACTGGGCGTGGCCATGCGCTGAGCCTTTAATGCAACTTTGTCATTAACATTTGTTTTAATTGTTCTTAGCAGACGGCAATCAAAGCTTCCACAGTAATTATTGAGAGTGAAATTAGAGCATACTTTTCGGCAGGCGCACTAAATATGGAGCCAGTGCTGCCAACTCCTTGTGGCCAGTTTGCACCAGTAACATTATCGTTATTAAATTAATAATAATATACTTATTGTTAAATAATGTTTGGCCAACAGGTCAAGCCAAAGTTAACTTTAATGTATTATTATTATTTATATTTATTAAACACGTTTTCCATCACAAATGCTTTAATAGGAGTAAAACAAAAAAACTGTTGCATACTTTTAGGCACAATCCTTAAATTAATTGACTTTAATTAAATTTAAAATATATTTAAAATATTTGATTAGAGTCTCTTTAACTTAAGTGCTTATATTAAATTTATTTTTAGCCTCCCGCTGTCCAAAACGGCTGTCCAGGATAGTTGCGGCTGCCCACAAAGGCATACTGATTGGGATTAATAACGCGAGCTATATCTGTGTAAGTGCGACCGTTACGCTGTGAGCGGTATCCATAGGCCGGGGAGGCCATGGCCATCGAAAGTAGTGTGAGCCAGGCTAGTAGAGCCAGCAGTAAACACTTTCCTTGCAGCGGAGACATTCTGCTTCTAGGGACTGTTATTGAGAACTGCACTACAATGCCGTCGCTTCGAAGCCTTTTATATACCAAGTAAGTCATCAGAATTGTCTTGAAATTCTGCTGGCTGATCGATCAGGTTTTGGTGTGTCAACAGCAACAACAACAACAACAACAACAACAATTGAAATCAGTTTCAGTGCCACGCGACGCATGCGACGCACGTATCGACATTGTCAAGCTCCTCTTCTCACAACAGGCGACGTGGGATCTTCTGCTATCATCTGGTAGTGTCATCAAAATGTCATTCACTCTAGGTTCGATCAGGTTTGAGATGTCGGTGTTCACGTCTTGACTCAGAAGCAATTATATACTCATACTTATGCTCGCATCAATCTTAGATTTCGCAGTCCACTTTTATGGCTATTCAAATGATTTGACTAAAATAATTTCATCAGCTAAAAAGTAATTAAGCATTTAGTAATTGTGATTGTCTAATGACATTTTTGGGTGCGACCATAGGGGAGCGTTTTAAGTGTGCTCAACTGCGTTATGCCACTTTTCAAGAATATAAATCTCAAGACTTGCGAAACCCCGAGGGGAACTCCTAGGTGACTGTGTGCCCTGGCTGCAAATCTTGATTGCAGACTGACTCAATCAAAGTGAAATCACAAAGTAAACTAAAGTACATATATGTTTTATGTATCCTAAAAAACCTGTACTCCAGTCATTCCACATATGAATTTCGCTTAATTTGCGAGTATTAAGTAAGTAGTATAAAGATAAGGAAACACAAAATTAATATGAATGAATGCGATGTAGGCGGGTCTCTGACCTTGAACTTATCGTTCTAGAGCACAGAGAATGTTTTTAAAAAGGCATGAACAATTGTAAACAAAGAAGAATAATTTAATCGTCATTAATTTGCACTTATATAAATTTAAATACACACATTATATGTGTAAATAAATACATTATAATGCTAAATATGTCTATCGTCCTCCTGGCCAATACGGCTGTCCTGGCAAGCTGTGTCCTCCGGTTGAGACATATGGATTGGGATTGATCACACGCGCAATATCCGAATAGGATTTAGCAGGCAGAGCAACAGCCACCGCAAACAGGACGAACAGAGCGAGCATCAAGAGCTTTCCTTGCAACGGAGACATTTTGCAGGTTTGGTTTGTGATTGAGAACTGCACTTCAGTTGCACCACTTAGAAGCCTTTTATATGAATATGCTGCCCGAAGAAACAAGGCACTCGATTTCCTGCTTACCGATCAGGTTTAAATATGACAATAACAACATAGGTATTTCTATGAAATTACAAATAAGATATGTATATCCCATTCTTAATTGTATTAGCCACAGTTTCCGTTGTAAATCTTTAGCCGATTTAATTAACATCACATCAAGAAAATCAGTCACATTGCGCTCGCTCAGCATGGAAAGCAGCAACAAAAACAAGTTTTAAATAGTCGCATATATGCTTGGATCGATCTTAGCTTTCAATATTCTAGTTGAAACTAAACTGTGAATGATTTGACATAGCACAGCATAACTATGACAGCTTTAAACGTTGTTTGCAAGTCTAATATGAGTTGCTAATGACGTAAGTAGGTGCGACAGTTGTTGGTATTTATCGTAAATGGAGAGGAACAATTACTTGGACACAAACGTTGACTATTAAGAGAATATTACTTTTAATTAGTTTCCTGATGAATTTAGGGGAGCTTATATATGCGTATGATCAAGCCATATATATGTATATATACTTTAAAAAATATATTTGAAAAAACATACGTTTCTCTTCACTAACCCATCCCTACTACTTGAGCTTTAAATTCCAATAAAGAGTCTCCACATAAAAATACGAATAAAAGAAGAATCAAGAGCGTGATTCGCGTGACTGTTACGTGACACTCCCATCTCTAAGCGACCTAGTCGCATTTCAGTCACGTCGCACCGATCAACTACACGCGGCTAGTACTTATGTCTATAGACTTATGCATGCAGCTGTGTGTAAGCAGACTCACACATTAAAAGACTAATTAAAACTAGCTGAAATTAAAATTGTTTCACATAGAATCACGTAACAAGTTGTAGATAGACTTAAATTTTATTATATCAAAACTTTCACAGATTAATTTGTTAATTTTACACAAATTTAAATTTAGACTTAAAATATCTAGCCCCACAAAGGCGAATAAGGAGCGCGCGGTAGATAGCGGCCCGCGCCAAGACCCAAATAGGGATCCGGCTTTAAAACCCTGGCTATGTCTGAGTAGGTGCGACCTTTACGTTGTCGATTTTTGGGCCTGTAGGACTGCTGCGAATATCCATAGCCTTTGCCATATCCACCACCATATCCGCCATATCCGGCATATCCATTATATCCACCATATCCGCCATATCCGCCATATCCGCCATATCCACCATATCCTGCATATCCCACGTTGGAATTGTAACCACCATAGCCACCATAGCCACCATAGCCACCATAGCCACCATAGCCAGAGCTGTAACCACTCTTCAGTCCTTTTAGCGCCTTTAGCTTCTTGAAGAACAAAGCATTGCCCAAGTCCAGGCAACTGCCCAGCAGCAAGGCGAGGAACATTACGATAGGAACTCTCATGTTGTTTGGATTCTCGCTGTGACTCTGGTTCCGTGCGGATCTTTTGTGTTCTGGATATAAATCTAGCCAGCTGGCTTCTATTTATACCCTGCGACTATAGTCTGGATGCCGATGACACATTATGCTCTTAATCGTTTTATTTTTGTGTCTGCCAGCACATAAAGCCACCTGGATCGTTGGAGATCTGCTGCCATAATGCTAATTTCTATTCAAGCAGCAACAATTTAATACATTACTATGAATTACTTGGACGTTGGAAGTTAACAGATGGATCAAGACACTTTGGTATGCCGAGCACGTCCGTGATGAACGCACTGTGAGGGAAGAAGCCGCTCAAGCGGATCCATGAGTCGGCGATCATCGGTCAACGGCTGCCCACATCTTGTTTCCTCTCAAACTCTTTTGGGCTTTTGTATACAATTTATAATGATCACATAATACGCTCCGTTAGAGAGCAAAGCCGTCGTGGCTCTCACGACGATCTCTCACCATTGATTAGCGCCGGTCGCAAGCAGAACAAGCAAAATAAACAAACCGAGGACAGGTTTTGAATACAAATCTGAGACGTCGCTCTTATCGGCGACCGTCAAAAAGCAAAAACTTTCCCCTCAGTTAGAACTCGCAGCTCTTAGCGCATGGGCGCTCAATTTCGATCCGGTCTGAAGTAAACATGACGCGAATACGATTACATTGGCCAACGGCCTTGATAACGTGTTTTCTATGCCTAGTTGGAATAAGTGCTGCCCAGTTTACTGCGGCTGTGTCATCGGCGGCAGCTGATGGGGCAGTGGCTACCGCTAGCGCCGTCACTGCTGCAGCACAGCTACTTGGCTTCGGCGCAGGCCTAACAGATAGAAGACGGCAGCTCCCACTATGGGGTGGTGGTGGTGGCGGTGACTGGAACGGAGGAGGTGGAGGATGGAACCGTGGCGCTGGATGGAACCGTGGCGGTGGTTGGAACGGTGGTGGCGGCGGTTGGAATGGTGGTGGCGGTGGTTGGAATGGTGGTGGCGGCGGTTGGAATAATGGTGGCGGCTGGAATGGTGGCGGTAGGCAGCCTGCTCCTGGTTGGGGAAACTGGGGTGGACGTATGAGGCCACAACCGCCTGGATGGGGTGGTTGGGGTGGCGGAGGAGGCAGAAGACCTCCACCCGGTTGGAGGGACAGAAACGGACCACCACCACCTGGCTGGGGCGATGGAAACGGACAGCAGCCACCAGGCTGGAGTGATGGAAATGGACAACCACCACCTGGCTGGGACGACCGAAATGGTCAGCCACCACCTGGCTGGGATGACGGAAATGGTCAGCCACCATCTGGCTGGGATGACGGTTCCCAAGACAATGACTATGATCCATCACGCCCCAGTTTTGGAGATGAAAATCAATTCCAATCGCCACCGAAAGACGACAGTGGGAATGAAGATTCACCAATTACCACGTCATCAACTACACCTGTGCCCATCACCCAACCCACCAAGGATTCGCTGATTATCGGCAAAAATCCACCGCCTCTAATTATATCACCCACTCCGCCTCCCAGATCTGGAGACACTTTGATTGTGGGCACAAATCGTCCACCTTTGGTACCAACAACAATAGCCACGCCACTTCCTCGATCGATTGAGACATCCCGGTTACGCGACATTGTTTTTCCCAACTCATCAAATTACGTCCATGCCCCCAGCCAGCAGATTCAATCAGAGCCGATCGATGTGCGCAGAAGAAAATGAGCTAACGCGGAACGCTTCTCCCTATACTAAGTAATATACTTAAATATTTATAAAAGATTTGCAATAATCACAAATAAAGTTGAATAATCGCATGGCTCAGTGCTCTCTGCGATTCGAACTCAAGTTCGGCTTTATATGTCTAGAGGCTATGAGGTCTACAAACAGGTTTTGCAAGCTGGTAAACAGCAACGAAACAAGCACATGGGAAAATGGCAATATTTATTTAAATTATGTAGAATATATGAGATGTGATTCCATTATTAATTATATATCAAATACATAGATCGTTTACCTAGCTAAAGAGCCCTTTGGTGGGCCTAATCAAGCCTGCTCCCTAAACAAATAATGAGATATTCATGATAAATATCAATCAAGACTATTGCTATTGCCTGTCAGCTGCCCATTTTCAATGGGTTCATTGTTCTGCCCGATCACAAGTCGCCTACGAGTTTCAACAAGTTCCGAGATAAGAACAAAACATTTATTGACAAATGTCCATCACTCAAATAAGTTATATAAGTGTTGCTTGTAGCCACCCACGCCGGGACCCGTTGCGTCCACTCTGGCATAGCCGTGGCCATGCTCATATCCATATGCGGGAGCGGGTCTGTAGCCGTGTGGATAGTGTCCATGAGGATAGTGTGGATCGGGAGAGTAGCCCTTCGCTAGTGCTTGTCCAGGTGCATAATAACCATAAGCAGGCGCCGACTGGGCATAGGGATTGCCTACATTAACGCCACTGCCGTGGACGTGACCTCCACCACCGCCATAGTAATAATCGTAGCCATGATCATAGCCCTCCTGAATGAGTGGGCCGGACGATGGTACTGGTCCATAAGGTCTCGGCTTGGGATAGTGTGGCCTGTCATCCAGGACGTCAAACAGCACCTCAGCCATTTTATCGAATGTCGGTTTTGCCTGCGCAGTGAGCAGAACTGCCAGCAGCAGAAAGCAGAATCCAATGTTGAGCTGCATCTTTGGTAGTGTTGAAAATTTAAATGACGCTTTTCCTTGCCGCGGATCAGGCTTATATAGCTGATAATCTGATAATATATATACGTGTTTACTGAATAAACAACCTTCAATAATGCTGATGATCCCCATCATTAATAGGTCAGTCGCGTGGTGGTGATCATGCTGTGAGTCTCACGGCTATGCATTGCCGATTTCGCTCCACGCAGTCAAGGCTTAGCCAAGCAAACTATGTATTTAGCCAAAACATAAACATGGGGAATTCCCCATAGAGTAGATTCAATATTTCCGATGCATTAAATGCCCTGTCATTTAGAAATTTAATTAATTCTATTCTAAGATTTTTATTTTATTTTAAATATTTTAATTAGTAAATTTCATTCATTAATGAGCTTAAAGCTTGCAAAGATCAAGAAAAACAAGTTTTAAAAAATCAATCAATTGTTTTTCTAAATATTATTCTCAGAATCGATCAGAGAATCTATACTTCGGATTTGCGAACATTAGCGAGTCCCATTATTCACTCCTCAATGAAACACAAATCATCTCAGTCTAGAACCTGACACAAACGATAACCCCGAGAGCTACAAAATTTTCTAATCTCGTGGGGTAAATATGCTCAGCATTCGCTAAAAAGGTCCAGTTTCACGAGAAGTTTCGCCATGCGGTGCCGCGTTGCCTTTGTCTGGGTGTTACTGGCCCTGACCGCTGTCCGGACGCACGCGTCACACTATTCGCGAGATGAGAGCAACGAGGATTCCAAGACCGAATTCAACTTGGCCTCCACTTTCAAAGGCGACATTGCCAGCAAACGTCACCATGAGCGTGCTCATCTTAACTCGCAATTATATCCGGATCTAAGGCAGCAATCTAGTGGCTCCGTTGACATTGACGAGCCGTCCGGTCATGAGAGTGGTGGCAGTGGCTTTGACGCTCGACCATACGGTATTGCTGTGGGTAATCCGTGGGCAAATTATCCTGCACCCATCCCCGGACAGCCACTGCCTTTTGGCCACCCAATACCTCCTAGCTCGACACCTGCATGTGGTCGCCCTGCTCCAGGCTTCCCACCAAATACTATACCAAATGATTGTCAGCCAACTGCAGGACAAGCGGATTATCCTCGTTATCCAGCCAATGGAAACCCGCAAGCTCTCGCTCATCCTGGAGGCAGTGCGCCAGGCGTGTATCCCAATTATGGAAACCAACCGCCTGCCTATCCGGTACAACCCGCGTACCCCTATCCAGGCCAATACTTACCACAATATCCTTCCTATCCGCCGACAGCCCCACTTTATCCCAACTATGGGCCCAACCTGCCCGTCATAACCCACCCTGGAATGCCGCCCACAAGCTATCAGAATCAGCAGAACTATGCACCTCATGCGGCACCTGGTCAGCGTGATCGATGGGATCACAGCTTCAAAATGAAAACTGAGTACACCGAAGATGGAGAGCACAAGGGACCATTCAGTGTGCTGAACAATCACGGCTCGCAAGGCTACGGCAGTGGTTTTGGAGGCGGCTACAATGGCGCCTTCAACAGGCCAGGCTACTGACAAACTAAAAGCCAGAAAGATTATAAGTTATGGTCATAAGTTAGGTGTAAGCCAACCTCACCGTGTCAGGTATAAGAGGAGCAGCTGCTGCGCAACCGTGTGTATTTTAATAAACTTGATTTTTTGCCCACACCCAAGCAAACTAATTAGCAATATACCCTGGTTGCACCTTAAGCATCAGGAGCGGCAGCTCGAAAAATAAGAGGACGACATCAACACGAGGACAACTTAGCCTTTTGTCCTATTCGTACATAAGGCACCCTGCCTTGCGAACCGGAAAAAAGAAACATGCATTTCAGTTGCCTCACTATTTTGTTGAGGAAACACACAATGAACTTCAAACTACCTGGCTGCAGGCAGCGCTGGCAGCCGAAAAAAAAATGAAGTACAGGCGCACAATGGAAGGAGGACAGACGACGGACGACAGGCGACCGAAGACCGAAGACCAAAGACCGACAAGGAAAGGTGGTAGAAAACGTCAAGGAGACAGACAGGCGGCGGCTGCTGCTGCTGTTACTCCTGCTGCTGCTGCCTGCCCTTTTTCAGGCTCAACTGCAGCGGCATAAATTGGTTATGTATGCAGTGATTTGTTGGACAAAGACGATTACGGCAACAGCAGCGAGCAGAGGCATCGAGGTTGATGTCTTGCGGCGCATGCGCAGCCTGCCAACCATAACCCAAAATAATTTGGCGCTAAAATGTGCAGACGGGCGCGCCAAAAAAAAAAAAAAGAAAAGAAAACCAGAACCTAAAATGAAAAAAATAGATTATTGATTTGTGTTTGTGTGTGTGTCAACCAGACTCACCTGAGCGAAAACAATAGAAACTAGAGCTGTCCTAAATGGCTGCTCAGCTGTAGGGAGGCATATATATGTATATACATAGATACATATACACAGATCTTTATAGATTCACTTAGAAGTTCTGCAAATTCCCCCATATTGATCATGTAATTTCATGAATGGACATTAAAAGTGTTTATTGGTTTCTCTTGGCTCGGCAGCATACCTGCATACATACATACGTACACATATATATATATATATATATATATATATATATAGATAACATGGAATACGAATACATACATAACTAGTTATTTAGAGAATAGAAAGTTCTTTTCGCCATGACAAACTAAAACATTGAGTCACGAACACGGGCACAAAAGAACATCCTTTTACAACAACTACAACTACAACATAACATACATAAATGGGAATGGGCCATCAGCTGCATAGGGCGTCTGGCGTCGGTTAGTTGTTAGTACTACTAGACGTGTAAAAATCCGAAGTTGAAGGTATGATCCATGTCAGCTTTGGTGTCCACCATCATCAAAGGGCGCTGGCGATGCACTTGCTTAAAATATGTGTAAAATTTATTATGCGGTTCTCCAGACTATAAATAGCATACATTTAAATGGATGAGTGACAAAAGTGGCTTAATGGGTGGTTGAGTAATTTGATATATGTATATGATGTGTATATTAGGAGAGTAAACAATAAACATGAATTGAAACAATCAGCTTGCTAAACATAATATTTATGGGAAAATGTCATAACTGTAAGCCAATAATAAAGCAAACAATAAAAAGTACAAAATAAATCGAAATTAATATGAAATAAAAATATAATCGTCTTTGCATTATGTTTGATATTTTGACTGATAGGCATCTCTAAGGGTTTAATTGATTGAAGCGTCTTATATTTCTAGTGAAGCGTAACAGTTGTTGCTCTTTATCAATTTGGCTAATTGGCGTTACAACAGAGCGATGCCCACAATTGCGTGGTTCATGTGGACAAGTTACTGTCGTTCAGATCGAGATTGCTTTGGAATAGCTCGGCGTTGCTGAGCAGCGGCACCTTGGCCACCTCGTGGAATATCTTATGTGAGTACTTATTCCTTATCGTCTTGATGGTGGCCCGGGGCTTCCTATGCAATCCTGCATTCAACACGGGCACCACTTCAGCAAATTCGGCCAGCTGGTAGCCCGTGTGAAAGATCAGCGTTGATGTCCAGGTTTTGTTGTGCAGGTTGGCGGTGCCGCCGTGCATGCGGAGTGCCATAAAGAGAGCGGCCGACGCCATTTGAGAGTCGCTCAATCCGATGGTGGCATAGTCCATAAGCGACAGCTCCAAAATGTAACGCGCCAAAGTTAGTGTCGGCATTTGCACCTTGGCACAGCGAGCATAGCGACGCAAGAAGCGATAGGAGAGCGGTATGCCGAGATCGTAGTTAATCGTGCGCAGCGTTTCCATTTCCATTTTGACCAGTTCGTCGTGATTGTAGGCTCCATCGCATATATACAGAAAGTCCTCAATTAGCGGCGGCTGGCGTTCATCATATTTGCATGCAATGAAAAAGGCAGCAGCCCCCAATAGCTGGAGCTTTTCCTTGTTAATAACCACTCGGCACAAATAGAGATCGACAATTTTAACAGCCAAATAGAGCGTCTCGTGGTTAAGTTCAAATGTCTCCTGCACCTCGACCATCCAGTCGACCAGCAGCGTTCTCATCCAGGTCGTCAAATGTACCTGTTTTGGCATATAGTCGTTAATGAGAAATTCTGGCTCGCGCGTTTTTAAATAATTGAAAATATCCCTGGCATAGTTGGACACCTGGAAGGGATCATCCCAATTCTTGCGATCAAAGTCCTCCACATCAGCTGGCACGGGGGTCACAGGCCTTGCCACCGCCGCAGCTGCCTCTATAAACACCGATTGTTGTTGCATTATTCCTGCCTTTGGCTGTTCAGTCTTTAATTGTAATTTAGCAGAGCGGCGACGCGCTGCCTCGAAATTGCCGGACAAGCGCATGGAATCGCAACTGGAGATGTCCTCCAGTGCGGACATATAGAGGCTCTCTTCAGTCTTATTAAAGTCATTTGATATGCGCCGCACCTTAATGGCCGCTGCCGGATGTGGTGCAGCCAACTTTGGGACAACAGGCGCCTGCGCAACGGCAACTTTTTTGTCAGCAACTACTGTTGCTGGTTTCTTTTGTAGCGGTGGCAGCTTGCGGGTCCTTTTCATGGCCATCGCCTCCTCAACTCTGTCCAGCACTCTGTGACAGTTCTCCAGCGTATCCTCTGTCTTGGTTGAGGCGCGCGTCATTATTTTGTTGGGCACTGCAGCAGCAACTGGAACAGTGACTGCGGCTAAAATATTTGCATTGTCATTATTCTTTGCATCCAGGAGCGCCTGCAGTTGCTGTGCCGTCGGTTTTTTGGGCAGCTGCTGTTGAGTATCGTCGTCACCCGGATGTAGCGTCATGATCTTAACATTGTTGGTCAAATTACCCAAGGCCGAGCGCTTGATCTTATCATTCTTGATGGGGCTATGATCGGCTTTACGCTTAGAACGCGTTTGCATATTTTCCGCATTCTGATCGATGCCATTGTTCGGCTGCCGCCGGGTCAAACCCTTTCCCCGTGCGGCTGCCATGGGCAGAAGTGCGTTTAACGTCGCCTGATTGCTTGCAGCAGTTCGCGTAGTACCTTTAACTGGCGCCATTTTGAAATTGTTCTATGTTTGCGCTGGCTGTGTTGCTGCTGCTGCTGTTGTTGTTGTTTGTATCCTGCTACACAGCGACTGCGTGCGCGATGTAATTGCCGTGCGCTGTATATTTTCTATTTGAAATTTTGGTACTTTGACTTATTTGCGCGCTCCGTTGTGATATTTTAAATGTTCAGTAATTTAATTGTGAGTTATACTTAATATTTGTTTTGTATTCTTTTTGTATACTGAAGCGTAGTTCCCTCACAATATCACTTTTCACTTGGAATTATGGCGCTTGGCCGCTCTGCTCATAACGGCGCTTGCAAAGATACAAAAGCGAAAAACAGCGCCAGCTGCAGATGTCAAAAAATATGAAGTTAGTTGCAGCGTCTGTTTGTAGGGTTGTCATTGTGCGCGCACATATTTACCGTTGCCAGCACGCCAAAGTCGTTCGTGATGTAGTCCAGAAACAAGAAGCCATTTCAATTTTCAACGATCTGGCAGCACTGCCTAATATCTTATGATGCACAGCAATGCAACAATGAATTTGAACTTAACGTCTGTAAGGTGATAACATAAAATGCTCAGGTATTGATTATTTAAATAGTTTAATTAGACTAATCACAGACAAAAAGAGTTAAAATATGTGTCTACTTCCAGAGCTTGATAACACCGTCGCGGGACGCCGACGCTATATAGATCTGTCCCTTATCCTTGCACATAAGCAAATCAGTGATGGCATCGTGATGACTTGCTTTAGGCATATCGGGTCCCGATCTTGGACTCTCCTCCATTGAAGTACGCATCTGTTGAGAGTCGCCTGTACTGTTCTTGGGAATGATTTGCTCCTCAATCACCTGGCTGCCGTCGATCAAACGTGCACTGAAATACATGGATATGTAAAATATTAAATCAGTTTTGGGGCATACAATCAATAGAACATACCAATAGTTAAAAGATACATTTGCCAAATTATCATTTGATGAGGGCACTTTCAACGCCGAATTTCTAGGCGATCCAATGTCCCAATACCTAATACGCTGATCCGAACTACCTGTCAAGATGAACGGAGATCCGTCGACCACTCCGCTCAAAATACCACAAGTTTTTGCTGGATCATTCTGAGTGGTATTGGTTAAGACGGGCGCTGGACTTGCCCACAGCACTGTTTGCCGTTGACTGGTCTCAATATTCCACACTGATACCTCATTATTGGACTGCGATGCTGAGATCAGATATGATGGCTCAGTCGGATGGCAGGCAACTTTTCTTATCCAAGAATCAGCTGGATGCTTGATCTCAGTTATGGGTAGGCGGAAACGCAAATCCCAGCAGATATGCTTGCCACCACTGGTGCCCGTTGCCAGCCAGGAGCCAGTTGGATCAGCACAGATCGTGGTGATAACGCCATGGCGCAACTCATTCTGTAAACGCCAGGCGCTGTGCTGCATGCGAGTATCCCAGGCCACGATGCCACCATAGAGCGTGGCGTAGATGATGACACTCTGTGCCGACTGATCATATGCATGCATGTCCACAACGGGACCATCATTGAATTCACTGCAAAGAGCGAGAGAGACAGTTAGGTCAACAGCAGATTCCTGCAACAGCAGATTCCTTCATAGCTACTTCTGGTCCAGGGCCTGCTGCAGTGTCATCTTGGTGGAATTGCGGTCAATACGCATTATAAGCAAACTGCCGTCTTTACCACCCACAGCTAGAGACTGTCCAGCGTCGCAAGCAGCCAATGCATAAACGGGCGTATGGGCAGAATATACCTGACGCGACTTGTTGATGCCCTGATTGCCATTCAGCTTGCTGCAATCCCACAATCTGACAGTGCCATCAATACTGCCGCTGGCGAACAACGAGCCATCCGGCCGAAGTGGCGCTAGCTTAATAACCGACTCGGAATGCTCATGCAGATGTGCAACCAGTGTGCCACTCAGGCGCCAATTCGATGGATACGGGGTGACCAGCTTATCATAATTGCAACGTTGCGAGAGGGCCAGCACATTATAGCGTCGCTTGATTTTAAGAGTCAGCGATTCCAAGTCCTTGCAACACTCCGACGAACGTTCCAGTGAATAGTTACGATCCGGCATGGCATATTCGCCCAATGAAGTGGCAGCACTAACTGTTGCGGTCGGAACTCCCAGTAATATTGCGCCGGGTGCAGGGCTGCCAGAGGTACCAGCAGCTATGTGTGGAGTTGCACCCGCATCTGAAGCGGGTGAAACTATCGCTGGCGCGTGGGTATCATGGCTAGTTCCTAAAGGAAAGCAAAGCTATGTTCACCAAAAATATTTAAAGTTGATTACTTTCAATTCTTACGATTATCCAGTGCCAATTTCGTTGTCTTCTCCGCCAGCGGATATTCATGGCAGCCAACTTGCTTACGACTGACCACGATCCGTCCATTGGCAGAGTTGGCATCATCGAAATCTTGCTGCGCCTTATGCTTAAGGGCTATTAGAAAAGGTCGCATTGCCAACAGTTGCATCTCAATGGTCTCCGTCAATCCCTCCGAGATAAGTCGTCGAAAGAGCTGTAGTGTTTTGGAAATGTGAGTGGTTCAATTAGACCGACCAAAATTACCAAAGCACTTACATTGAGCAGCGTCTGGCCCATGTCATCAAACTGTGGCTGGGCTCCGGGTCGTGTGATCCCTCGCCAACGTGCGCGATCTCCAACAGAGCCTACAAAGTATTGAATGTCATCCAAACGTTGCACTCCATCGTAAACCTGTCTGCCCATTTTGTCATATTGTGGCTGGGCGCCATTTCGTGCACTTTCACGCAGACGCGCGCGATCCTCAAGGGCACCCACAAAGCATTGAACATCCTGGAAGCGCAGAACACTATCATAGATTTGCCTAGGTATGGCCGGAAACAAGCAATCTAGCAGGATGTGCGGTTTATCTACTTGTATGAGCGGCGCCTTCAAGAATCTTCCGATGGCTGGCATAATCTTACATTGCACGTCGATGGCGCTCAAATTGCGTGCCGTGGTCGCAATCATGCCACAAATCTCATGACGCACCCACAAATTTGGATGGCACAAGTAGCAGGCGGTTTCGTTTACAATGTCAGTTACGGTGGGCTTTCTTATATGCCCCAACTCGATTAGAATTGTCACCGCCCGTATGGCCTTCGCAATGACAAATTCCTCGCGATCTGTAAACCCTTGCTGCAACAGTGGCACCAGTATGTCCGATGCTTGCCAGCCCACGTAGCCGGCAACTCCGGCAATGTTGTCATAGAAAGCGCCGCGCAGATTCTTGTCGTCGTCGTTGAGAAACGTCATAATGTGCGAGAGTATCACGTCGTTTGCCTTCTCCTTGCCAAAGAATGCACACAGGTCACATATGCCTGACTCCATGAGGGTCTGCTTGACAATGGGTTGCGTGTCCGTCAACAGACTAAGCACCGCCTGGCGCACAATATCGTGCAATGCATTCAACTCCGCCTCGTAGCGAGGCGTGGGCATTTCATTAGGTGCATTTCGCTGTGTTTCCTCCAGAAAGTAAACAGCACTTTTGGCCAAGGCTGCAATATTGCGAGCAAAGGCCACACGCACAATAACAGCGCTCGATTCGCTGGCCAGGTCTGCGATGTAGGGCAGTATGTATTCAGGAAACACATTGGCATCGCTACGAGGAATGTCCTTAACCATGCTGAGGCATGCAGTCAGCGTTTCGATAGCCTGAACTTGCACCTTAGCGGGTGACTTTTGCGCCAGATTCAGCTACAAAGAATACACATGTATGAACTATGAATTTGATAATTAATCGAGCACTTACAATGTAGGGTAATATACGATCCAGTATTGTCTCCGAGGTGGTATACTTTGATAGCTTTTGCAGCAAGAGCAAAGCAGCGATTTTGGTGTTAGACTGTTTAAGACCCCTAATGCAAGAGGTAACCACTGTTATGATTAATATAAGGCCATCTTGCTCTGGCGGCAACCGCTCACACTTCACGGGGTCTTGCTTCTCTCTGTTCTCTTTATCTTCCTCGCTGGGCGTTAAGTCCTGGGCTTGCGTCAGCACCTTGATGCAGTGTCCAATATCTTTGTGCAAACATTGTATCTTATCGTCAGGTGACATAATTGGTGTCGATGAAAACATTTGCAAATATGACTGCAGAAATGAGTAAAAATATTCTGGAAATAGTTTATCACGCTCCTGATCTAAGTAATCTTCTGCACTCTTCCGATTTAGCGAATTAATGTCAATCATGGATGCCAGTAAATTACGCAATCTCTCATTCTCAATGCCAGCCAAATGCTTCTCTACGAGATCTCGTTCGCCCTGCCTGTATGCCAGCAATTGTGATAGCTCAAATGGAGCAGTGCCCTCTGTCCATAGCTCGAGCAAGGCACATCTGCAAATATAAACATATATGATAAAATTCCTCAAAAAATTATTGTCTACTAACCCAGCGGAGAATATATCCATCGCGGGCTGCAAAGTGTTCCCTGCATATGATGTGGGGACAGGTATTATTGAATCCGAATGAATGACGGACATATTTCCATTATATGGATCATCTTCGGAAGACAGAGTCTTAACAAAACGCTCTGGAGCTATATAGCAAGTGCGTCGTCTACTCGTATCAAAGAAATATGTGTAATCTGCTGGATTATCTTCTGGTAAATATGTGGGCTTGAATGAAGCAAAGTCCGACAACAGAATCCAATTCCAAGAAGTAATTAATATATTCTCTAGCTTTATGTCGCCATGGCAGATTTTTTGCTTGTGACACTGATTCAGGGCGCATAAAATTTGGAATGTTATCCATTTCTTTTCCAGCACAGTAAGAAAGGGTCGCGTGGAGACACGATCGTATAGACTATGTTTAACATACTCCCGCATTATGTAGGCTGCCTTGTCGATAAGCTGGGATGGAAATCGATTATCGCCTGGAGTGAACAATTGATCATGGCCTTACCTCCACTCGCTGGAAAGGCAAACAATTCACTGCATTGGCAAGTGTTAAAGATTTTTTGATGCTCTCCAAGCGTTCCTTATGATCCTCCAGAGGTAAAGTTGGATCATGTTTAACAAATACCTTGACAACTATCAACCCCTCTTCGGTCTTAGCTTTGGCCACTTTGAAAAAACGAGTACTTCCCATGCTACGGGTGGTTGATAAAGACGTCATATATACTTATGCATAATAAATAACCAGCTGTACAATATATGTACTTACTTCAAGTCGAAAATGATTTCATTGCCAAACTGGCCTGAAAAGTAGTGTTCCACTGCATAGATCTGCGATGGTGCAATGCCAACCAATTGGTTACCCATTTTGCTAGCATTTGCACTTTATTTTTTGAGTGAAACCGACCTTTTATTTATTTTTGTTTGTTTTTAATTAAGAAAATGCAACTCCCACTTCTAGTTGGAATCTTTTCGGTCAGAGCTGTCAGGTTCGCCTATTTCTTAGTGTTGGCTAACGAAATTTGAACAGCTGACTTACGGTTGATAGTCAAGTACATTATCGATTGTGAAACAAAACTCGCGCTAAACTATATTTTCAAAAAAAATCCAGAGATAAGAAGTGCAAGTGTCAGCAAAAACAAAAAGCGGTCATTCAAAGTGCAAAGCCGCAGCAAAATCAAAAATCGCACATTCAGCAAATTTACCCGCTGCTTGATAGCTATATAAATTATGGTGTCTGTGCATTTAATTACTAGTTCAATTTCGACTTTATTAATTTTCACATTATGCGTGTCTCGTGCATTCTACTTTTTGCGTGTTTGTTGGCTGTAACTCAGGCCGGCACCTGGCGTCAGTCGGAGGATTACAGTTCGAGTGATGAAGACAGACCCAGCTGGACGCATAGGCACTCCGAAATGTGGCCCTGTGACGTGGCTGATTATCCCGAAGCCTATATACTCATACACAAAGTTGAGAAACGTTTGCAGCGCATCGAAAACGAGCAGCTGAAAAAGAGAATTATTGATTACGTCGTGGGCGAGCTTAGGGACTGCAAAACAGGAAATGACATGGACGAGCACTGCGTAAAACGTTCCATTGGCTATGCCATGTCCTTCATCAACCGCCACAAAAACCAGCAGCTGTAACGTTAATAAACCAAACGTTTTATGTATCAAATTAAATTACTACAAAATAAAGAAAACAATATGTAAGTGTCAATTGTACAAAAATTGGTCTAGATTCATGATCTATCAGATAGATCTATCGAAGCTACCCTACACTGGCTTATTTGATTTACTGTATAAATACTCCTTATACCGTTCCTTGCGAGCATCTTCTAGCCTATAGCGACGCATGATATCTCGTCTTTCCAAAATCGACATTGTTATATCTTGGCAATCTCGCGAAGGGTGACAGAAAGTCCAGCTGCCGAATATGGTGTCAATGCAGCCACATCTACGACAAAACCCCACAAAGGTACCTATCAAATTGGTGTTCACGTTCTGGAAGTTGACCGACATGGGCCCACCTAAGGTGTTGATCGTTTGAGCTGTGAATATCCACTCGGTAATATTTTCGATCATGTCGTGTTGGCGTGGTGGAACCGTCTCCTCGATGGTTATATTAAGTGGTTTATTCAAGCCTCCAGATATGAACTGCTCCCTTATTTCCTCCGGAGTCACTTTCACACACTGCCGCCAAAGTCGATTGGTGTCAGAACGCCGAAACTTTGGCCGTATGCAGGTGGGTTTGAGCTCCTCCACAACGAGCTTATGCTCGTTTCTTATGTTGATACGTATCCCCAGCAGAGAAGACTCCCAGGAGCCTGTTAATTCACAGGGAGCACCTGATAGAATAGAGTTTAAAGAAAATATTTGTTCATTTCAAACCTTTGGTCTTTGCTAACCGTCAGATGGCTCGGCAAAGCAGCAAGGTAGCTTGTCTGTTGATCCCGTATTAGAGCTGGCGTCTTGCATGGCCTCCAATCGACTTAGGATCTTTTGCAATAAGCGCGTCATATTATCGCCCGTCTGTTCTTGTTCGGCGTTTAGCTTTGATTCCGCCGTCATTGGTACTTGAGACCCGTGGGTCTGGCTTGCTTTTTAAAAAACTTTGTTAGACAAGTGCATGGCCGAGCTGCCAACTACTTACCTAGGGGGGAATACCCTGGATACATGCCAGTGGCACTTGGTTGTCCACTGGACGAAGCAATACGTTGAGCCATCTCCACTGGCGACACATTTAGCTGTTTTGCCATCTTCTCAATGAGTCTACCACCGGTCTCCTGTGGCTGCCTAATTTTTTGCACCAGCACCTCCGGAAATGCCAGTGGGGCGTTCGAGCCATCAAAAGGGTTGTTTAAGCCGCGTTTCAGAGGTTTTCTTCCAATTAGCGACCGATGCTTGGGCTGAATGACTCTGAGTATGTGGTTAAGCTTCTTTTGATTCTTGATAAATGAAGCCGAATGTGTGAAATTGCTTCTCATTGGACTACTCTCCTGGCTACTTTTCACGCAGACTACAGACTGGCTAGGTGCACTCTTGGCTGCCGGCATTATATGCTGTTTAACTTGCCCATCTTTCCGAGGGCTTCCGGGCCTCATTAAAGGTACGTCGTTCCAGAGCAGCTGCCTGTGCTTAGAGTTGGACAAATAATAAGGCTTTAGGCCACCGTTCAGCTTGTTCTCCTTATTCGCGTGTTGTCCGCTTGTCTCTGGCACGTCCACATACACAATGGTCTTACCTGCTTGGCCACCTGCCGACGCCTCAGTCAAGTTGTTTTTTATGCCGACACAATAGCAGGGCATTAGGCCATTGGAGATTGTAACTGTATCGCCTTCGATGGCCATGTTTGCGGGTCTAGTGGCCTCACAATAGCACGGCGTTTGTTCTTTAGTTACCGTCTGTCCGTCACTATCGACGGCGATGATTACGGACTTCGCTGAATCGCAGTTGCATTGGGTTAGCATATTACCGTTAACAGCTAAGCTACCTTGGGCACGTAGGTTGTGTTCACCCTTTAGGGACTTTTGGATACTCTTCTGTGCCTGCAATATACTATTCAGTTTTTTCTTGTACACTTCGTAGAGGCCCCCAGTTTTCATATCAGGTGACACCTTTGGGGCCAAGCGCTTAAAAACATTCGAGGACTGATCGCTTATTCTTTTGTCTTTCTCTCTACTCCGGCTAGCTGGTGCTAACTCGTCGTTAACATTCAATTTGATTGACCCTACAAGACTTTCCTTTTCCGGGTTCATTTCGTCATTAATGGCTTTAACAATTTCATCAACGGGATTCGACTGCTTGAGCGTCTCGACAACATCCACGAGTGCGTTTAATGCACTTAAGCGAAAATTGGTAGCCGGAATTGGGTTCTTCTGGCCAAGTAAGGTATATCCCTTTGACTCTGGTGTTGCCGATTTCCACACATTCAAATATTTCTGATAGACCCTATTTAGTTCCGCCAACCGATTCTCCATTTCATTAATATCAACTTGTGGCGTTGCGACTATGTCTGTCTTCTTAGGCTTCTCCGCCTCTGCCTTCGAGGGCTCATCCATTTTGAGTATAACCATGCCGTGAGCTGCTGGATAAGCCGATATCGGCTTCTCCTTACCACTGCGTTCGTCCTCCACATCCTTGAACTTTTCGCCACGCTCAGCTTTACTGAGCTTCACTGCGTTGCTGTGATCGGTGGAACTTATCCTTGCTTCCTTCTCTCTTAGCTCTTTTATTAACTGGGATGCTTGCTCTGTGTTATTTACTATAGAATTTTCTTTGAAAGGTATTATAGTTTTACTAAGAGAACTCTCGTCGTTCTCTTCTGCTAATGCTATTCTTTTGCCCACTTGACCCACATCAATTTTGGCATTGCTGCCGCCGAGACCATCCTGTAAGAGCACCCTGTAGGCTGTGTAGAGGCGGGGTATATCAACTTTGTTTCGTTTCCATCTTGTCGCCCCGTTGTGGAGGCTTAATGGTGCTTGACTACCGGCGTCTGACTGCTGGATCGCCAGAAGCAGCAATAGGTATACAGTTGTTATTCGAACTCCGTGCTGCTGATCATGCCAGCCAGACATTTCATTTTGTGACTGGAATTTAAGTTGAGCATCTGGTAGCAGCAGCAGTAAATTTCACACTTCAAATTTCATAAATCGACATTTAGCTCAACACAAGTTGATTTTGATAGAATATCAGTTGGCGAGAAGCCGAGAGCCCCATAGACAGAGCCACCATTTATTCAAACACCAGTAAAGTTAATGCGCAATTTAATGATAATGTATTAATGATAACAATTTAAACTAAGAATTTATTTTGGATTTTTTAGTTCATAATCGTCAGAGTTCTCAGTATCAACGTCAGCTATTAATTTACTAATATTCAAAACACTGTCGTTGATCTCCATGTATGGATAGTAGACGTTGACATGTGGAACGAATGACTCTTTAATGACCTGCGGCGATGTCCAGCGTAGTAAATATTGTGGACTTCCCAGCTTCTCATTGCTGCCTGTTAGTTGACCAGCTCCAAAGGGCTGTTGACCTACCATTAGACCGGTGCACTTGTCATTTATGTTCAGGTTGCCCACATTGCACTTGAATATCTCGCATGCTTCGCGGATAAACTTTGTATCTGTGGCAAAGACTGAGGCCGTTAGGCCGTGATTCACTTCAGTGATTTTGTCCATAATCCTGTATAAGTTCTCATCCTGATAAACATAAACACACAGTATAGGTCCCAGCAGCTCATCTTTGCACAGAAAATCATCAAGATTTTCAACCAGCACAATAGTGGGATCCACATAGTAGCCCCGACCCTTGGAGCAAGTTCCGCCAATTAGCATTTTACAGTCAGAGTTGTTATGTATATACTTCAGATAAGTGAAAAGGCGATGATATGCCCTCTTATCAATGAGCGCCGAGTAGAAACAGTCACAGAACGTGGCGTCGCTAATAAACAGCCGTTTTGTAATCTTCAGCAAAGGTGTCTCAATCTTCTTCCATAACGACTCTGGCACGTACAGCATAGAGCAAGAGGAGCATTTCTGGCCAGCATATTCAAACGCTGCTCGCACGGTACAGGTGATAGCCACCTCTGGATTTGCCGAGGGATGCACAAAGTGAAAGTTTTTGCCCCCACAATCGCCGACCAAACGTGGATAGTTTTTATAAAGGTCAATGCGCTGTCCAACCATCTTCCAAAGCATCTTCAGCACCGCAGAGGTGCCGGTAAAGTGGATGCCCGCCAAATCAGGGCTACTTGTTACGGCCGATGAAAAAATCGTTGGCTCAGCTGGGATGAAGTTAACAACGCCCTCAGGCACCCCTGCTTCCCGCATGGCCTGGAACACATACCAGTTGGACAACACCGCAGAATCTGAAGGCTTCCATAGAACAGCATTGCCCATTAAGGCCGGTGTATACGCCAAGTTGCCAGCGATGCTGGTATAATTAAATGGACTGATAGCTGCTACAAAACCGGAAAGACCTCGTAGTACCATATGGTTTCGACATGCTTCTGGTTGCCCGTTAACTGGCTCGTAATTGGCTAAATCACGTAGGAAAATGGGATTAATGCGCATGAAGTCCACTAGCTCAACGACATCCATCTCCGCTTGGCAGAGAGTCTTTCCCTGGCCAAGCATAGTTGCTGCCACAATCTTAAACCGATATTTCGTAGCAATCAAATCAGCAGCTTTCTCCCAAATAAACATGCGCTCCCTTAGCGAGGTTTTGTCCCATCTTTGCTGTGCTTTAGTAGCACAATTAATAGCCCGGTCTATTAACTCCTTATTGGCGTGAGAGTATCTATAAATTTTGGACTTAAGGCAGTCAAATACATAATTATTTGGATTTGTATTATCCATACCGTGCAATAAAATGTTCTATATTATAAGGTATTATCTGAGCAAGATCACATTTTTTAAAAATTTCCTTTCCGTCTATTACGATTGGAACAGGCTCTACTTTATTAAGAATTTCCTTAAGTTCAGTTTTTACTTGAATACGTTCTTCAGAGCCCGCCTCGTATTTTAACATGCGCTCATTGTGTATTGGTAACATATTAAAATGTTCTGTTTGGATATTTTCTACTGGATGTAACGTTGAATTTGAATAACATCGGTTAAATGCAGACAAATCTAACGACAATCTGAAAATGTTATCGAAAATTTAAACTATAAATTTAAGGTGCTGAACAACGGATGCGCATATCACTGCAGTTGCCGATGAATCGATAAGTTCATCGGCACTTTAAATAGAAACAGCTGTTTGTATTGACAAGTAAAGCTGCTTATTTATGCAATACAGCTGTTGCGTTTGCTTAAAAATGCAACTTACGCGAGTTTTGCTGAAGCCTCGAGCCTCAGAAGTGCTGAGCGCTTATTTAAAACAATGCCATGAACCATTTTGGACATCATATTTTGTGAAAGTGAGCACAGTACGAGCGATTGTCTACAGATATATAAAACCATGAATAAAGTTTAAGGATGTTAAAAATGACCAGCGCGGAATGTCGCACTTCAATTGGACACTCGATACTGGCACAAATTACCATATATTACGCACGGCTTGCTATCCGTACATGAAATACCACTGCAGCAAACGTGAGGTACAGGATCTTTCGATGGAGGATAAATTCTTCCGCTTCCTAAAAGTTATAAATTTGGGTGAGTGCGATCCAGAACAAGAATATCTAAGAGTATCAATCCGTATTTATCCCAGGGCTCCCTATGCTGTTCTATGGACTTGCGGCCATTCGTTTAATAAGCCATAAAGAAATGGTTCGAGTCAGCGATGCGGAGGAGGTACCAATTTATTTTCTGTATGCCGAGGATAAGGGGTCTAGATTTTGAATTTAACTAAAAATGTCGGAATTACTAATTTTGTGCGTAGAACTTTTTTCTGAATATATACAAATGTTTATTGTTCAACAATAACATACAAACCTGACGACATTTTGAAATATTTTCAACAATGGTAAAGCAAGCACTACAAAACACATATCTTAGTTCTTGCAGTCAACTGTGGGATTCTCACAGGTATCATCGTAATTATCTAGCAAAAGTGGCTCCAAGGAAGCTGCAAATTGACTCAGCGAACAGGGTGGATCACAGTTGGGTATGCTGAGCTCCTTGGGGAACTTGTCTTCACTATTAAAATAGTATACCAACTGAGCAAAGATCAAATATATTAGAGCACAGTCTGTCAGAGTAGCAATTGAAGTATTTCCTCAAATACACTTACCTTCACTTCGAAATCGCCGTCCGCGAAAGATTTGCTGTGATGCAGCTCAAAGACCAGTGCTGAGGCATACTCTGGCAGCTTTGACGTCTGATCTAAAATTCCCATAGAGTTCATAACATTGACGAGAGTCACATCATGGGCCGCATACAGAAAGATCTTCCGATCCGGATTCAAATTCTTTTTGCGTTTGTTTTGCATTTTCTTGAGTATCTCAGTGAGGAAGGCACCGCCTTTAATACGCTTCATTAGATGTGTTTCGGTAAATAGAGCATAGCTGCGCTCAGCCAACGATCGCATCTCCTCCGGGTATATATTCTCCGTCCAATCAGGCAGGGCAAGGCTGACCTCCTCTTCCGTTTTCAATGTGGTGTACAACATTTCCACATCGAGCACATTGGAAATGTTCTGCAAAGTTAACAAAATGAGTTGCTGAAAGAAGCCTTTGGTCTGGCCTAATCACCTTGCCCGTGTTCTTTGTGAGTAGCTTATATAGCGCCTTGTTCTCCTCGTTCAACTTATCTAGCTCTGGTGGGGGGGTTTTGTACAGCTTCTGGAGTATGCTCTCATATTTGATGCAGGGCTTTTTCTGTGCCAGCAACTGAAAAACAGAAAGAAAAAAAAAACAGTCAATTACTATGCAGATTTGCTGATTTTGCAGATTTGAGTGAAAACTTACAATGTCATCGTTGCGGGCCAGGGTGTTTATGGCCACTGGCTGCCAGGGAATGGGCAGCACATTGTTGTTATCCAGCGGTGGCATCAGGCCGGCCAACACGCTTTGAGCGCTCATCTAAAAGATAACTACCAACTGATAAGACAGACAGTTCTCTTATCATCAAACAATTTTGTTTGACTTTGACGCACCACACAGCGTTCCGCGGCGGAGCTTAGAACATGCACTTGCTGCTGTGTGTAAATGCTGTTCGATGGCAACAGTCGATAATAGCGCATGCGCAGATTCTGGCCCAATTTGTATGACTGCAAGCTGCCCTTCTGCGAAGACAGAAAATGCACTTGAGAGCTTTCACCAACATTGAGATTCATATATGCACCTTACCTGTGTGAGTGCACCAAGGCCCTCCTGCCAGTCGTGCGCTGCATGCGGATCATTGGGGTAGAAGCCGCTCGGATTCTTGGCACCATGGCGAAACAGCTGTAGAAATCAAACAAATCACATACACATTAGCATATGCAAATGACATACTTGAAGTGGGCATTCTAATTGGAGGTTCGGCTATTGCTCACAATTGATATCATGCGTAGCTTTTTCAAGCCCTGCTCGTCGTTGCTGTCGCCGAACACGAAAAAGGCCATCATAACGATACATAATGCGCTGCCCAGTATTATGACTGATATTTTGGTGCCACGTCGTGATTTACAATCGAAAGGCGACATTTTCTATTAGTTTCCTTATATTTTCTTGTTGTCTGCTGCAGTTTATTAATACATATATATAGGTGTTTGCACTACAACACTTTGATATTTTCACAACCTAAAAATAGTATTTGTTTATTTGTTGTACGAACTGTTATTGCTTTTAACCACATTAGAGACGTATTCCCCACGCGCACATCCGACAGCTGCGAAGACTACGCGGCAACTGAGCAAACAGTGATAGACGGCTTGACAGCCACGAACACAGATGCAAATCCACTGAGAGCAGGAGAGCCATCGAAACTGAACGAAGCACCAAGCAGCGAGAGAAGAAAAATACCCAGTTGGAAATCGTTGTATGACCACAATACTCCCACACACACATTTAACGGCGTCAAAGAATAATCGCAACTGAGCAAGCAAATCAGTGGGAGAGCGGGAGAGACATTGAGTGTAAGAGAGTGAGAGTGCAGTCAGACATGTGCTGATAATCAAATTTGCAACCGTTGTAACCAGTTGGAAATTGAAACCGCCAACGTCTAAGCTTGTTGAGCTTATTAAATATATATGTTTTTAATTATTTTTTTTTTTTTTGTAAACAGGCTTACTTAAATAAACGAAGAAACAATGAATGGTTACACTAAAAAATATATATGTATGTTTCTTTGTTACATGTGTGTGTTAGAAGAAAAAAAACATATATACATATGATCAGCATCAGGACTCTTAAGACATGTATCATTTTTGCCGCAACTGAACCGAAACGATTAATTGATATTGAAGGCTAATCAAATATGTTGTTCAAAGCGTTGCAGTAAGCCTGCTATTAAATCATAAATAGAAAATCTACGAAGTGGCATCTTGGTCGTCTTCGGAATCACTGGATGGCTCCTCCACCAGATATCCCTGTTTTGCGCGATATATATTTTTCTTGCTTCGTTGCTTATTTTCGGGCTGTGGTTCCGGAGCTACGGCGTCTGCGTTACTCGACTCGTATTCATCATCTTCGGCCATATTTGGTGTTTGATCTTCCTGCACGGGATTAGGCGACAAATACGAGGTATCCGGCGCCTCCTGCGCAGCGAATTCTAATGTGGTCTGCTGTTGAGGGCACTGCACAATGTCGTAGATAAACTCACGGTGCTGATTGTTATCGCTAACCATTGCCAAATGGTCTTGCCGATTAGACAGATAATTGTCAGCACCGTAGCAATCCATTTGAAACGGGTAGAGTTCTGATTCGTAGTCGTATTCCCGAGTGTCGGGCACCAGGTACTCATAAAATTCCAGGATGGTAGTGCAATAACAATGCCTCGACATAGTGAACTCCTGCTACGTCGACTTCTCGTATATATGTTGATTGCTCTGCCCCGTGCCCTTTCTCCCGCCCGCAAGTCCGCCCAATGCCGTGGTCAATATGACTGATTTCGAATTACAATAGCTCCTGGATACACCAGCCTCTCTGGGCGTGCCCTGCTTGACAACACTGAGCCACAAACGCAAAAAGTAGGTACGCACCGCGTAACGCCGGAACAAATGGAGAACTGCAGAACAATTTCAAAGATCATTAGACCATAAGAGCCTAAAAGTCGCTCAATGGGCTTGGTTGCTATGAGAGACAATTCGTTGGCACTGAAAGGAGAGAAATAATTTTGAATTTCATAAAAAATTGTGAATTTTGAACTAACTAATGTGTCACTAGGAACTAGACGTGCTATTTGATTAAAAAACTATCTTTTGCAAGATATCCATTAAGAGACTATTCCGTAATTTATTATTAATATTATAGCTTAAGTGTAAGCACAGTCTTTGGTCCCACATCCTGTAGGCGACGTTGTCAACTGCCGCCGAGCACATAGCGTTCTGTATCCAGCTCCTCGTCGGAGTATTGCTGCTCCATGCGTTCGCATTCGCTATGCTTCGAGCATCGCTTATAGATCATGTATCCGCCCCAGACGCTAAGCGGCAGCAACGCCAAGCCCAGTGGCATGAGAAACAGAAGCAGAAACTCCCGCGGATCGCTGGCGTCGTCAGTGACAAGCTCGTCGCTGTTGGTGTAGTCCATCCAGTATTCCATGGTGTCATCCGACGGCAATACTGCGAGGTAGGCTTCCCTGATCTTGTGGCCGCGATAGCTAATTGCCACACACGCATAGTAGCCGGCATCCCTGATCCTGACGTTGTTTAGGATCAGCTTGCTGAGGTAGATCTGTGGGCTGACGAGCTTCTCCGGGGATGTGGAGAGCAGCTCATAGGTGCGTCCATTGTAGCGCACAATATGAGCACTAAAATTTGACATGCCTGCTGTGGGCTGCGGCGAGTCCGGCGGGGCAGACATATAGGCTGCATAGCCATGCCGTCGGAACCATTTAATGGTCAAGTGCTCCTCGCTGTGCACACGGCACTGGAAGACGACTCGACTATCCTGAATGGCTGTCTTGTTGCTGGGATAGGCATCCAGGAACTCCGGTGCGGCCAGCGAGGTGTCTGAAAAGAGCATGCACAAATTAGCTCAGACTTGAGTCCATTATGTGAGGCACTTACTCTTGACGTCCAGCTGATAGGTGCGCACAAGCTGCACGTCCACCGCTTGGGTCGCATCCCATACGTGCGGATTGATGCTGCACTTGTACAGACCCGAGTAGCGCTCCGTCACATTGCGCAGCCACAGCTCGGCCCGACAGAGAGAGGACTCACAGGGCAGAGCTGTCCAATCGTCGGCCGAATCCAGCTGGTAGCAGTTGTTGTCGCTGCATTGCTAAGGGAAGTACTATTAGCCCCATAGATGCCACTAGCTAAGGAGTATATCCTGCTCACCTTGAAGTACCAGTGGATTTTAATCTCCGCCAGCCTGCGCTCATCCAGCAGACCCGTTAGGTTGCACTGCAGCCGAACGTCGTAGCCGGCACGTTGCTGTATCAGCTCCGTGTTCTCTGTCAAAATATGCCATCAGACAATCAGTCAAGAGTGAAATCATAAATTGCTCGTTTAATTATGCACAAAATATCTTATCAAAAAGTTATCAAAAAAAAAAAAAAAAAAAAACAAATGATAAACTGAAAAGTTTTTACAAAAATTTGCAATGTATATAAAGTGCGCATAACTTCCATAAGAGGTTCGAGAAGTCAGCTTGCAAAATATTTATTTTCAAGCCCGTACACCCACCTGTGTAGTCTATAAAGTACGCAAACGTGGTGGACAGTCCGCATAATCCAATTAGCAACCAGATGGCGACAAAGCGCTGTAGCCGCAGGTGTTTTATTATACCTCTTGTCATCGACATCATTTGCATTTGTTTTAGCAACGTTTCGACACGGTTTCGCGCATTTCAGTTATCATTATATAAGTGTATTAAAGCCTTTAAGCCAACTGAAATAATGTGATAAATTTAAAGTTTGCCACGGTTCATTTGCATAACTTCAGCAAGAGAAACATTGTTTCTTTATACTTTGCAAAAGACACACGATTCTTCAGTTTATCTTCAGATATGTACATATGTATTCTTATATATATCACAACATATTATAGAAACACTCAAACAATTTAAGTTCAGCCATTAACAGCGAAATGATCGATTTGCTTTTTAGTTTTATAGTAAACACTTTGTGCTCGATCCAATGCTGCTCAGGTTTTTATATATTTATTTATTTATTTATTTAGACGTTGCATTTCTCAGTGTTGCTCGCACACATTTTTCACACATTTTATTGGCCGCTGGCGGCCGCTGAGTGTACAATTTTGGTTTTGTTTATTTACTTGGCCATTTAATTCGGGTGATCCACATACAAATAGTGCGAGTACAGGCACCCACCCATACACCCACACACACATACTTAGGTATATATATATATATATATATATATATATATATATATATATATATATATATATATATATATATATATATATATATATATATGTATATGTATGCACATTCAAATCCTTGGCTCACATACATATAATAGCGACAGAGACCCCATTTATACACAACAATAAATCATAAATGCGATAATGCCCATTTATCAAATCGCTACCCACTAAATGGGTGGGTCGATGGAAAGCACTTGAACCACGAAATTGTCTACGTTGGCCCTAATTGATACTAGGAAAATATGAAACTTATTCGAAAATATTGAAATAATTATTGAAAGGAAAATAAGACAAAAAAAAATAATATATATATATTTATATATATATGTTAGAAAATCAAATCATTAGATATCTGAACAATTTAAAAAATATAACATAAATATCTGGAGTTCAGCATATGTAGATATATATACATATATAATACGCTTTAACACTAATTTGTATGTGAATCGCTGCGATGCACCAAATCCCAATAAAACAGATTTGTCTAAACGAACCGACTAAACCGACGGATTGTCTGTTTATATAGCAGCCACTCGACGCATGATCCATTTGGGTGTTAGATTTATCACAGTTGCCCCCAATTTGATTGGCATTCACTCAATTGATTTATATGGTATCATTTATTAGCTCGTTTCATACAACAAAATATCTATTGCTTGATAGACAATTTGTTTATGGCAAGCAAAGCACTTTTGGAAAAAACAAAAACAATAACAAAATGAAAACTACGCGCAGTTACAGGCGCCCAGAACTAATGGACACACGATCGTGACGGACTTTGACGATCGACTGTTTGGTAACTTAGTTCTTAATCACTTCAAGAAGCACGTCAAATCGAAACTTGCTGATATGGCCAGTATTTTCTTCTTTTTCTATATATATATATATATATATATATATATACATATATCTATATATATATATAGTATATATTTATTTGATGAATGCGGCAAGCCAGCAGACAATTTGTGCTGATATAGGCGCCTTTTGTTACCTAATGCTACATCACGGAATCAATTGCGGCCCATAATAGCTAAGACATTGCCATATTCGCAAGAGGCGCGCATCCAAAACCAAAGCGTGCAAACATTTTATTGTACATGTGTTTCTTTTTTTGTTATTGCTTTTTTTTTTTTTTTTTAATATTATTTTGGAATAGATTTTGTTGGTTGTTTTTCAGTTTCTAGCAATTGTTATTGCTGTTGTTTTTCACTAGGTAAATAGCACTCGTACGGTATTGTAGGCACATCGATCTCTGGGATCGTATTGTGTGCGTCCGTACGATCGGCTGGCTATCAACAAACTACTGTAATACACGAATCGAACAAGTGTTACCCCCTTCGGAAGCGAGCTGCTCGCCGTTGTCGTTGTCGTCGTCGTTACCATTTGCTTGGGAACAACTAAATAAATGTGTTTTATAAGCAGTTTCGCTTATCGCCTATCAATATAAATGCGTAAATATACAGTAGTCGATATAGTGTACCGATATCGCCACAGCTATGTACATATCATGTACGGGAAGGCAATGCAATGATTAGGCTCCGTTCGTAAGCTTTATCGCTTGCCTCGGTCCAAAAATTAGCTAGCAGAGCGAGACATAAGATAAAATACATACAAATGAGACAGACCGACAGAGAGAGAGAGAGAGAGAGAGAGAGAAAATAAATATAGATAGAGCATGTAAATTTTATGCGATCGTATAATGGCTCGCACCCTCATTTGTCATTTGTTTATTTTGGCTGCCATAGTAAGTTCGGAAATCAATCCCGCGAGTTGCTGGACGGCTATCGGCTGTCGACTGTCGGTTGTCGGCTCTCGTTTTCCTTGGCTCTTATCAGTGCCATAACGAAGAGCGGGAGCCAAGCGGCAGCTTGACGGCAACCCGATGTCGTCTATAGATTGCTGCCGATGGCGTCAACAATGCCAGCAATTTGACCAGCCCGCCCGGCCATTCATCGAACGTTAGCCCAACAAATCCAAATTAATTCCCAATGGGCCAGTCAACAAAGCCAACACGGCGACCACGGCGCTGCAGTTGGTGCTCTGCATAATACTCTACCAATTGATAAGTTTCAACGAGCATGTGAAATGATTAGGGCATTATACAGATAGACCCTTAGCTACTTGATTAAATAATACATACACATACGCATTATGATAACAGACCTATCGGCCGAACATAACGAACCCAATTGGGTATTTGAATAATCCAAAGCAAACCTCAAATCAAACAATGCGAGTTTATTGAACTTTTACCAGTTTTCATTCCACTTTATATTACGATTATAGTTTAATGAAGATGTATTGAGTTGCTCTATAAAATAAATGCGAAATGTTATATTGGTCTTTGTATCAGTTCCTTGGGCTTACAATTCTCCTTTGGCTTCAGGTCATTCAGCTCAGTGGCATGCTCAGCTAGCAAATCTAGCATAACTTCTATTTTCAAGTTACACATGTTATTCTCCTCCTCTAGGGCACGGAACTTTTTGTTCAAGCGCAGCATGTCGTCCACGTCAGCCTTGTGCGTCGAATGCATCCAAATGCCATCGGCGAAACGCAGCTTCTTGTTGCCCAAGCTCAATGAGATGTTTCGAAAGTCGTCAATATCCTCGTTCACAACTGAAAAGCCAATATTACAGCGGTTCGTACGCGCTGGTATGGGCTTAGATTCAAACTTTTTATTGAAGAGTGGCATCTCCTAGTATAACTTGTCAAATCGAACAGAAAGCCTAGACCGATTCAATGTTTGCGTCTTGCCACATGTCGTTGCCACGGCAACTCCGACAGGGTGTCAGCTCAGTGAAAGCTGTCAATGTGACAGTAGAGACAGTTGCTTACAGCAATTAATGTAAATTTGTAGTTAGAACTTAGACGAGAAAGATTGTTTTTAATTTAGAATGTCGCAGGAGGCTTCACACTCTAAATTTCCAAGGTGGGAGCATATATATGTCTGAAGATAGCATCGAATTTAGTTGCCGAAGATAAACATTAATTTTTCACTACTTCTTTCAAGCAGTTGCGCCGGCAAAGTAGCCTTGGGCGTTGAACAATTTATAAAGGAAACAAACGAGGATTTGAAAAATTTTCGCGTAGAGCAGTCAGATCTGAGATCGCTCATTAGCGCCGTATTAAATGAGAATCGTCAGTTGACGGGCGAGCTGGGCAAGTATAGGAAAGTTGCGTGCTCCAGCAGCTCGGAGAAACTCCAGGAACGTTTGCTTTTGACAAACAATGCATTGACCAAAGCCATGTCTCAGATTGAGGCGCTAAAGAAGGAGAGACATTGCTTACACACATTGCAGGAGTGCTCACAGCGCACCATCAAGAACATGGAGTCGGAACTGGATACTTACCGCGCACAGCTCAATCAGGGCAGCACTGAGCAGGTGAGTTCTGTTTCAGGTAAAAGCCGCCGTTGTCTTTGTTGTTTATAATATCAAATTGTAAGTTCAGATGGCGCAAACGTACAACGAGGCTATTAGAGTGTTAGAGGCCAAAGTAACTGAGCAACAGAAAGAAGTGCGTACACAGGCAAAACTTATTAAGGTATTACACGAGCACAAGCAGCGCTGCGGTGAGCAGATTGATCAATTGCAAAGCCAGTTGAATGGCCGTGCTACTGGTGATGGCATACGGGAAGACAATCAAACCAAAGTCAAAAGTCTACAAAAACAGATCAGGGAGCTTGAAAAATCCTTAAGGCACGCTCATAATTTGCTTGATGAGAGTAAGAATCGTGAGATTGAGGCAATGCGCAAAGTTCAAGATGCGATCGCCATTAGTGACTCAGCTGTCTATGAAAAAAATGAAGCGGAGAAACGCGCTGAATCATATAAGGAAGAGGCCAGCCATCTGGCCTTGAATATCGGCAGCATCATGGATGAAGCTGCCAAACGTGTGGACACCGAAGTCGCTCAACTCAAGACAAAGCTTGCAGAGAAGGACAAAACGATTGCGTCGATACGTGAAAAGGTGGGGCGAATTTATTTTGTTGTTTAGTTGTTGTCATTTATATATATATATATATATATATATATACATATATATATATATATATATATATATATATATTCGTTGCAGCTAAAGAGCGAGAATTTAGAGCACAAGAAGGCAATAGAAGTGTTTGAAAATCGAAACCATCGCTTAAGTCTCAAATATTCAGAAGCTATTAAGCAGAACGAAGCGTTGGAGGCCCAAGTGGAGTCTTGCAATAATCGTCTAATGGAACTGGACCAATGCATCCTTAACGAAGAAACAAATCATTTACAATCGTGAGCACTATTACCAAAGATATATACTGTGAAATTTCAAATTGTATAATTTTCGTCTGTTTACAGCAAAAAGGATTACGAAGCTAACATACAGAAATATTTAGATTTATGCAAGGAGCTCAAAGTACACTATAAACAAATATTGCAAGATTTAACAAAGAGATTTCAATCCGTCATCATGGATTTACAGAAGAAAAACTGTGAACTGCAGGCCGATAACGACATTTTAAAGAGTGCCGGTGTCGGAGATGGTATAGGAAAGTTAGCATGAGTTTACTTATATATTTTTTAATTTATAGTAATATATGTACATACTTGTTAAATAGTGTTAAATAAATTTGTGTATAACCTATGCAACAATCATCTGTGCGTGACGACCAGGAAACAGACTAGGAAACCAATAGCTCGGCTCATTATCTGATTGTTTATCAATCCAGCAAAGACCTTCTCCCAATACTTTTTCTAGAGCTTGTTTTGTACGGTACTCAGTCCAACTGAAGAGAACAATAATTTTAGTTTTGCAAATACGTTGTCAAAGGCCGCTCACCCCAAGTCCTTAATAAGTTGATTTTGTGTAATACAGCCTGTTTCTGTATTAGATGCAGCACTTAGTATGTTGGTCTCCTCCATGCTTAGTTCGCCAGGAATAGATTGGACAATATATTTTCCTTTTCCTAGCTTGTGGACAACAAACCTGTAAATGGAAAAGTTGGAATCAACAGCTTCTAATGATGGGACGTATCATACCCATTGCCGAAAACGATCAACTTTTTCGCAGCCATCAGTATATCCTCCTTGGTTATTTCCTGATGAAGTGCACTTTGACCACGTGCAGCTATTAGACGCCGACGTAGTTCGTCCAATTCCATTAGACCACCTGTTTTATGATTAGCTGCCAGGCACACTTCCACAACCTGCACACTTAGTTCGTAATAAAAATCTCCCATGCCAAGCACACTCCAGAATCCTTTTCCAGTGGCCAGGGGATCCACCCCAATGGCGGCACACATTTCCTGAAATTGTTTACGGAACTGCGAGTTTTTACGAATATCATCTTTGTGTTTCATGGCGAACTCCTCAAGTTTTATGCGAAAGACTTCCATTTGTTTTGTCATTTGCTCCAATTGAGATTCTTGCAAATCCGCACCTTTGTCCTTATATTTTTCAGCAGCTAACTTTTGTTGCTGTATGGCTCCCAAACCCACTCGGCGGCGCATTTTTACTACAATTTGTTATTATTTTTAAGAATATTTTGCAGTCAGCTGTAGCAAAGAACTAACAGATTTATCGAACTGGTATTATCGTTCTTGTGAATAAGTTCATTTGATTGCTGTGTCAAGGTATTTCAGTAACTCATTAACAAATTCACTTGTGCAGGACAAATACTGTTTTGCACTTTAAATATTTTTAATTAATCTTAATTATACATATTTTTAAACAATAACAACAATATCGGAAAAGTGAGCACATGTATAGGTTTTTGTATGCATATTATAACTTTACTGTTTGGTTGTTGATTTAGTTACATTGTATTTGTAATATGAATATGCTGACTTAAAAATTGATTGAATTTAATCTCATTAAATAGCTTCAATCTTTTTTGGATAAATTAAGTGAATATATGTTTTTATAAAAACTAATTATAGAATGTAACCATTAAAAATTGATTAACTTTTTGAAAAAAAAATCATTTGTTAACCGCTTAAACACATCGATAGTTCGATATGTAGCATAAAGCTGGAATCGATAATAATTTTCAAAAGGACAATCCATGTTTATTACATCTCTAGTGCATTTTACTTGTGTTTTGCGCATTTTTTGCATTCACATTCTTTTATTAATTTCAGTTTAATTTCTCAGCCTGAGATTTATTTCGCGAGCGTTTAAGAAAATGTTAAAAATCCAATTGAAATTACGTCTAACCAATCGTTGCTTAGACCCACAGATAAATTGAAATTTTCCACGGCAGGCCCAGACAGTATCTATAACATAAACAACAATAGGACTACCCTTAAGACATCCGTCATCACGCCATCTCAAGGTTAATTAAGACTCCACATGTTGCAACTATAGCTGACACTTAAGTAAACAAAATGCAAATACTCTAAGTGCTTCAATTTTATCAATACTGTCGAGCTTGGTCAGTTGTCTTTGATTCGGCATGCTGTGCTTCGACTCAGAAAAGATGAACTGGTATTATCATGTACTGGCTCGTCGACCATATCTGGTGGTCGTTTCAATAGCCGTCTATTGCGTGGCCTGCATTATAGTGGCTTTCATACTAAACGATCTGCCAGATTTTAGTGACCCAACATTGGTTCGTATCTCATCAATCATACTCCAATAAACAATTTCTACGCATGCTCAAACTTTTAACCAAAACATGTATTGCAGGGCTTTGAGACGCGAGGCACTGAAATTGGAAAGCGACTCACTGCTTGGCATAATCTAAATCAAGAGATTGACGGTAATGGCATTTTGTTCTCGAATCCTTCTGATCTGCTTCAAAAGATTCAATATGAAAAGACAAGAGGGGTGCTAAGGCATCAGCACCCAAATCACAGGCGGCACAAAGATCAACATCGAAAACATAAAAACAATAAGCGTCGCAAAGAGCAGCAAAAGAAGAACGAGCACGACGGGGTAGCGTACAATATGATGCTCATCAACAAGCGGATAAAAGCAACAAAAAGTCCACAAAGTGATAAATGGATAGGCGACAGTGGAGTGTTTCGGGACTTTGAGGTGACTAATGATAGTAGCCCTTCCTTACTAGAGCCAACAAGACACAGTGAGCCAATTGAATATGGCCACAATACAACTTTTGTCGACGAAGATGAACATCGTGAGCGCGTCCAAACTAAGAAGAGTACATGGCGTATGCTTAAACAGGCATCGTTACCCTACGATGGTTGGTCTAACTCACGAGTCCGCCAGCCCATTGAGGGCTTCTTTTGTGATTCCTCACCACACAAGGCATACTCGCACTTTGTGGTGAAGCGCATTGGGCCGAATGCTACAGATTCATTATTTGATCTAAATAGCATGTTGGCCATGTGCCAGTTACAAGAGCAAATCGGAGCTGTGCCTAGTTACCAGGCATTTTGCGAGCCTGAAATGCTATCAACCAGTTGCTGCAGACCTTGGTCACTGCCCAACTACGCCACCCTGCTGGCAAATAAGAGTTCATGCTTTGATCTAAGCACAGAGGATGTTTCACTACTGCAGTCACTGCTGGTCAATTGCTATGAATATTACCATTTACTAAAACTGGACATTAATTGTAATGAAGTAAATCGCTGCCATGCGCCGGAGGAATGCACTCGGCACAATTTAGTATTTAATGTACTCAACTTTCTCAGCGACTATGACTTCATCAAGCCAAATGTGAGTGACTTACAACAGTGAAATATTTCTTGGATTAACAAACGATTAATATTTGCAGGACACAACTGTCTATTTGAAATACGCAATGATTTTTGTGCCTATTACTCGCTCCAATCGTATCCTTCCGCTCTTTCATGAATGGCAACACGTGTAAGTTGGAAATAAACTGAAATCCTCTGCATTAATCAAATTTACGCAATGTGTAGCGATCAATAGGTCCAGTAGGCATTTTACCGTCCTTTGCAGCTACCAATGCTGGAAGGCAGATATCCTCATAGTATGTGGTTAAACCGTATTTGCGGAAAAGCTTGCGCATATTTTGAAGAAAAACTTCCTCGGTCATATCCTTGGGAGGCGGTCCCTGGTACAGCTTACCATCTTTGTTGAGCTCTTCAAGCCGATTGTAATAATTGCCGTATGTGGTTAGAATATCCTTAGAATCGCACCTGGGATCGTTAATATCGGCTTGTATAGTTCTTTGGCTGTGCAGTGAAGCATATTCGTTCGGCGAGTAATCCGAGCCATAAACAGTTCTCCGCAAATCGATTAGAAAGTTCTCAATCTGGTCATAGCGTACTGGCGGGCACTCAAAAAATAGTTTATAGACGTGCTCGTTACACCACTTGGTGCGCATCAAAAATTGACGATACTCCTCGCGCCAGTCCATGGCATACGGCCATGTACGCGTCTTCAACTGTACATTGTTTACCTTCAGATTGTTCATACAATGACCGGAGATCAATGCGCCATCGGTTTGATGTCTAAATATCTTATTTGGTTTATAAATGCGCCCATCATGCATGTGATTAATAAAATCCGCTTTGGTGACTGTCTTTTTCTTAAAACATGTGGGCAGCAGAGAATTCACGTCCAGTTGCAGCAAACGCTGGTTTGATTCTGTGTTAATAGCCATTTTATAAAATTCAGTCAATATATATATGTGACAATGGTAATTTAATTTTCTAATAAGTAATATTGCGTTAGTTTTGGCGAGAGAAATTGTATGAATTGTTTTGAGCTCTAATTTAAAGTTTAACAGTGCTTGCTAGTATAATGTGATGTAAAAAGTTTATTTATGCTAATAATATCCAATTCTGACTTTTTTCGCAGCGCTCTGAGCAACGAATTGGTGGAAGTTGTTGCCATGGACTTGGGTTTGGAAAACGAACTATTTAGCGAGCTGTTACTTACGGACGTTTGGCTAGTATCACTGGGTGGACTCTTCGTCATGGCCTGCGTTTGGCTATACACTGGCTCTGCCTTTATAACTTGGATGGCATGTTGTGCCATTTGTTTCTCTTTGGGATTAGCATACTTTGCCTACACAGTGGTTTTTGAGTTCAGCTTCTTTCCATACATGAATCTGTTAGCCATTGTGGTTATCATTGGTATCGGAGCTGATGATGTGTTCTTGTTCCTCAAAATTTGGCAATGTGTGTTGGCCGAGCGTTTCAGCAAGAGCAGTACATTGAACACGCAATCGACATTACCCACGCCTTTGGAGCACAATGAGCATACGGAAACATTGGAGAATCTAATGGCGCTAACTATGCGACATGCGGCGGCATCTATGTTCGTCACCTCGGTTACCACTGCAGGTGCGTTTTATGCTTCCTACAGTAGCTCCATAACAGCAATTAAATGCTTTGGGTAAGTGATGTTGACTATATAGGAAAATCGATTTTTAATCATTTAATTTTGATTTTCAGAATTTTTGCGGGTACTGTTGTCGTTACCAATTATTTGCTCATGATCACTTGGCTGCCCGCCTCTGTCTCAATTATGGAACGGCTGTTTGCTAGCCGCATGTCCTGCCAGCAACATTTACCTCAGAAATTGCTTAACGCCTGTAAGAAGTCAATTAATAGATTTTGTGAATCATTCGAGGAGCACATTACTCAGAGCATTATGAACTATGCATATTTATGGCTTTTTATCTTTACCGTGTTGGGGACTTCAAGTGTCATCATTGTGTTCTGGTATCCGGGTCTGCAGCTGCCCCAAAAACCCAATTTCCAGTTATTTGTTTCGCATCATCCATTTGAGGTTTATACAAGGCTAAAGCATCTGTTTTGGTTTGAAAAGCCTCTTCAAGGAGTAGAAAACTTCAATATGAGCATGCGTTTCGTCTGGGGCGTGCAAGCGTTGGACGATGGCGACTATACGAACCCAAATTCATATGGCAACTTGCACTATGACAATAATTTTAATATATCAAGCAAACCGGCACAGATTTGGCTGAGGAACTTTTGTCAAAATATACGCCAGCAGCCATTTTATCAGGCCACCTTTGGTTTTTTGTTGCCAAATTGCTTTATTGAGAACTTCATAAGATACATGGAGCGCAGGTAAGTCATTTATTTCATATTATTGAAGTGCCCTATTAAGTAATTAATTTTTAGATGCATTGACGATATGGATAGAAGGGCCTTTGATCGCTCACCATGCTGCGACGCACAGTTTCCTTATGAGCCGCACATATTTGAGCAGTGTTTACCACAATGCATTTCCAATCTATGTGAAACAAGTTTTTATCAACACGGAAGAGCAGGTCCCAAATTTGCTGCTGCTCCCAGTCGTTCAGATGAGTACATTGAGAGCAACAGTAATGAGAGTTTAAGCATAGAGACTACATCGCCTCAATTGCTCGTCAAGGCAATAATTATTGAGTTCGATTCGACCACGGGATATAGCACGCTCTACACTAACATCAAGTTGTTTTATGAAACAGTCGAAAATTGGTTTCAGCAGCAGCTCAGCACGGCTCCCATGGGATTACGCGGCGGCTGGTTTATCAGTGATCTTAAATTTTTCAATGTTCAAGACACTCTTTCGCATGACACGATCACTGCTATTATACTGGCCATGGCCGCTTCGCTTGTGGTCCTGCTATGCTTCACACTCAATATAATCATTTCCATTTATGCCGTCATAACTGTCTCGCTGACTATTTTTAATACTGTGGCAGTGCTTATTTTACTTGGCTGGCAGCTTAACATATTGGAAAGCATTGCGGTATCGACTGCAATTGGCTTGGCTGTTGATTTTAGTCTCCACTACGGTATACACTATCGTCTCTCACCCTCAAAGGAGCGCAACGCAGCCACACAATTTGTGTTGTCGCGCATTATCGGGCCAACGGTTATGGCAGCGGCAACTACTGGTTTTGCCGGCGGCATTATGATGGCATCCAACATATTGCCCTACATACAGATTGGAGTGTTTTTGGTTGTAGTCATGGTTACCAGCTGGTTTTATGCCACGTTCTTTTTGATGAGCCTACTCAAGGTAGCCGGACCGCAGTATGGTTTCATGCAGTTGGGTTGGCCCTCATTCCGTAAGCGTCGCACTACAAAAGTTAACAAATTTTATGAACGGTAAGTGTTTACACTAAACTGATGTTTTTGCGTATTCTAATTTGTCTTTGTAATATTTCATAGTAAACCCAGTCGAATAATTGCCACTGAACAACTGCTAACACCCACCAGCTCAGCCATTGTTGAAATGGCCAATTCGGAAACACATGAACTGGCTTCGCTGAATTCAAGCAATCAGATTAAAACCATTTCAGGCACGGAAAGCAGCCATGCGCCGCTTTCGCTCCCTGAGGACTTTGAGCATTCATTTCAAACGCCAAACTAGTGCATAGCATCAGGGGGAATTCTTTATTTTAAAGAGAGCAAGTGAGTGCAAATATATGCACTTTCAAAAAGTATACATTGGCAAAATGAAACCAGTATATATATATATATATATATATAGTTATTATGTATATGTATTAATACATATGTACACATGGAGTTCATGTTAGTGTTCTGTATTGATATACAATAACTATATATACATAAAGTCGCATGTGCAACTACTTTGTTAGTATTAAGCATAATTCAAAGAGCCAAAGAGTTTGTGAAATTGTTTGTCACATTTTTTACTTTGCTAATATACTAATGTAGTTGATGAAGGAGGCGTTAAAATCACAATGATTTATACGGAGATATTGAAAGAATCACAATGATTTGGACTTATGCTTGAACAAACACTTTCGCAAACTAATTGGCGATTTGAATTACTATTTAGTGTGCTATTCCAAAAAGACTTCAAGCAGTTGCAATGCGCTTTTTTACTTAGTTGTTGTAATGTTTGGCGCTCACCTGAGCTAAGTGAGCTCAAAAATTTGTAAACTGAAGCAATTAGCGGAGAGTACTGGGTACGTCCATAACTATACGACTGCATGATGTCGGTATTATTAGTTTTTAGTGAAACACTTAAAGGAAAACAAAAAGCAGAGCGCGTCCGCGTAATCGTTTATGTCCTTACGTATTTAACTGTAATCAAAACTATTTATACTCTGAATTTTTATTAGCTGTTAAAACGGGCCAACCATGTTGGAGCCGGCATTATACTGTGTATGAATGTATAATTACCATATATGGTAGAGTTATATACATTACATGCAAGCATCTATATATAATGTACGTTGATGTACCATATGTGTTGTCTATCCTATTTAGTCGTAATTGTTCAAAACACACAGACACACAACACGCACAACACACTCACGTTTGTAATAACCATGTAACTGTGATACAGAAGGTGACAAATTGATAAACTCAAATTCTATGTTTGAACTGGCCATGGCCGCGGCCAGTGAAACAAAATCATGACGTATTGTACTTAACTACAACTGAAAACCTTGTACTTCCTTCATTGAACTTATAAAATGTGTTGAAGTGATTTAATAAATGTTACCTGTAAAAGAACTCAGTATAAAATATGTCTTCCATAACCCATCCCCCCATTCCATTCCCAGAGTGCAACAAGCATTTGAAACTTAATTATATTAGTTATGATTTAATTTTCAACTATGTTTCTCAATAATAATAATATTTGTGCTAGCAATTTATGAAATTGTGAATCTCTACACATTAGTACGAATTACGATAACATGTAGAGTGTAAGGAATTTTGACCTAGGGGCTAAAAACTGCACGCCACATTAGTGGCTTGAATGCAGCATTGTCATCATTGCCTACAAGTATTCAACGATATCGCATTTGATGGATATATTGGGACAGCTCTGTCCAACAACACTACGGCCGCGATAGTTGGGACTCTTCTCAGTGAGCAGCTTCCGGAATATGGGTAGTATGGCTGTTTCTCCCTCTATAAGCTCCGTTTCGGAACTGGCGCCATAGATGGAATGGTCGGTACGGTTGCGGTGCTTCCTTTGCTTTTCCGGCGCCACGTTCGGTGAGCTGTGATGATGCGCCGCATGTTGAATGTTCGCATTTCGATTAAACTTTCGCGTCTGCGTACACTGCTGCACGCTCGTGGGCGTGGGCTCTCGTTCCCGCTCGCTGTCCGTCTCACTCTGGCAGACGGTACCCTTTTGTGGCTTGGGGCGATGCTTATTACGATTCTTTTCCGAGACGGAGCGCTGAATGGGTGAGGTTGTGCTTTGCTCATAGGTCATCACGTGACCATGATGCTCCGAGCAGCGTTGTGGACTGGCATAAGTACGCTGTGACTGGCGCGAATGTTGCTTGGCGTGGGAGAGCGTGTGCGTGTCCCATAAATCACTCTGGGAAACAACGAAGTTGGACTTGAGCGCCGAGCCCATGCTGGTGCGACGATGGTCCGAGGCAGTGGGAGCTGTTCAGGCACACAAATAAATATATTTTCATTTCAATATGCCGATAAAAACTTACTTTTAATTACGCCGGGGGTGCCGGGCTTGCTGTGCGGACAAACGTTACTTAGCTCCGATTGCGATGTGGATATATTAGTGGAGGAATTCCGATGTGTGCTGCTATACTTTGGCTTGGCCGTTGGCGTTTGGCTACCGCTTTCATAGTGCCTGGATGCCGTTGACTGGCGGCGATCTCTCATTGTGCTGCAGTCGCCAGTGGAGCGTTTAGTGGTGCTGGTTACGCCGCTGGTTACGCTGCCAATATTGGGTTCTGTCTGAGCCGATACCGAATTGCGTTTCTCCAAGTGTCGATGGTGTTGATGTTGTTGTTGTTGCTGCTGTTGTTGCTGTAGTTGCTGCTGTTGCTGCTGCTGTTGCTGTTGTTGTTGCTGCTGCATTTGCTGCTGTTTCTGCAGATGTTGCTGTAGCTGTTGCTGAATGGGCTGCATCATAGCACTCGGAGGTTGCTCCACAATGGACTGCTTCTTCTTTTTGCTATTGGGTCAACAGGTTATACAAATGCACAGATGAAGAGCGGTGGGACTTACGGCGGCAAGGAAGGTGCCAGAGTTGTGGACTGAACCGATACAAAGGAGTTGTCGATTTCAACGTGTGTAGAGGTGATACTGTCCACGGATGTCAGCTCGGTAACTTCTAGGTGCAAGCAGTGAGCAATGCATGAATTTGTCCAGACAACAAAGTGTTCACTCACCTGTAGTGCTGGGCATCTCGCGACGCACCGGCGGAGCTGATAACTTAGTCATGTCGTCGCTCAGTATGGGCTCCAGATCTGCAGCTGCCCCTGTACAGGTGACTCCATCGATCCACTTGCGGGCCTCCGGACCCAGTTTGCGTATTAGCGCCTGCAGTTCGTTCTCCTTCTCCATCAGAGCCTTGCGGAAGCGACAATTGGTGTTCTTCACATCGCGCAGCCGCTGCTCTAGCTCACAGACCGAGGAATCGCGTCGATTCTTGGACATAGGGCGTAGAGTAGCGCGCACTCGCTTATCCACAACGCCCTGAGGATTGCGTTTCAATTCGACGAGCTGAAATTCGATGAACCAGTGCTTAAGTAAGTTAACAGCCAAAATTCACCGCACACAGCAAGGTAAGTAAGTTCTCAGGTGAAACTAGACTCAAAGGACAGCATACCAACAATGTCAATAGGTGTCGATATTCAATTATAGAGTAGAGCGTTTTCAGAGACTGACTGACATTGCTGGTATATGTGTATATAGTTGAGTATAAAGATAGTTAATATAGCTTTTAAAAGTTAGTATGTAGTGTTATGTAGCGTTAGCAGAGTTAAGTTAAGTAATTTAGTGCGTGGAGAGCAGCGCTAAATGAAATGCTGATCATTTGAAATGCCATCACTTCTGTAGGCGATGGATGGCATTCGAAATGACCAAACGAACGATATCGAACAACATTCAACATAATACGTAAGTACTCGTACGTTTCTTGTGTAGTAAGTAATATACGATTATGTGTTTATCAGCTACAAAAACTACAAAACTTCCTTACTACCAGTCTTACTTTCGGTACGAACACCAAACACAAAGTGGCTGTCGTACAAAAAATGATAAAAAACGAGAGTAAGACAAAAACTAAATCCTTGCGATCCGATAGAACCAGCGATATGGCCGCGCCGGCAATACAAGTAATGAACACATTATAAACGGAGAAGCCAATATGCTTGGAGTCATTTAGAGCTGGTATGGAGACGTGCCGGGTTTCCCAGGCCAAGAAGGCGCCAAAAACCTGAGAGGATAGCAAATTTCAAATCAAATTGACGGCATTCAACAAATCTGTCTGGATTCGGTTACCAATAGCAAGCCCTTATAGGCATAGATGATGCTAACGAATATGGTCATATGCTCCGACTGGCAGTACTCATTCTCGGGTATGACTAGCACATCATCAATGTTCTCGTGATGCTGTAAACATAAAGATTGGAATTCAATTCGCAAATATCGATGTTGGTCTTGCTCACTTTAGGTTCTAGTTGTTTGGTCTCGCGATAGAAGGGATCTGCTATCTGCCAGGTGGTTATAATCGCTATGTCAATGGCCAGCAGGACGCCCACAACCATAAACAGCTGATAGTCCTTGATTACTTTCTTGTTCAGCTTCAAGTCGGTGAAAATCGAATGGACACGCCAAGTTTTCGAGAACATTGCCCCGAAGGCCAAACTGAAGCCAGCCATCAAGATCCAAGCACGAGCCGTGCATATATAGGGAAAAGCTGCCACGCTGCTCAACGTGGTATCCAGGCCGAGGAATATAATGCTCAAGTAGGTTAGCATGCAGCCAATGATAATCAGATTGTTCAAATGCGGACTAGACATTTTGATGTAGCTGCAAGGAAACCCAGACTTGAGGGAATAAGCACCAATTGATATGGAGATCCTATGAACTTACCGTTGATTACGATATTTGATATTAAAGGCTAGGAACACGGTGGCTATGATCACGCCAATGACCGAGGCGCTGGCTGACACAATATATATGGTGGGGTTAACCTGGCTGTGTTCGATGTAGATTAGGGTGCGATCCTTGGGTGGCGTTTTGCCCACCCAGCGCACTGGCTTGCCCAGCGTCATGTCCAAGTGTGCTTGCTGTGAGTGATATTCTCCGATCTTTTCCATTTGGCCCAATTGAAATTGGGTGATCAAAATGTTGGCCTTGCGTTCGTTATTGTAGAAGCGTACGGGACCCTAGTTGAACGATTTGAATGAGCTGTGAGTAATAATGAGTAATTGCCGGATGGAGTCATACGCACCGTTACGCCCTCAAAGGAAGTATTACGCAATGCTTCCAGAAATATGCTCTCCCAATCCTTGACGCGATAGTCGAAATGTGTCAACAGATCCTCGCGTTTCTCCGCCACATACTGTATTGCCAAAGCGGCTGCCCAGATGCCATCATACGTGTAGCCATGGAAGCGCGAATATTCTGTGCCCCGTAGTCGATCATACTCAACCAGATACTCATCTGCCGTCTGCAAAACAAATATGGATTGAGGGATGGCCAATGAGTGGGCAATCGAGAGCTCTCTTACAATGCCTGCAACGGTAATGTCGCCGCTGGTGGAGAGCGGCAGCAAATCCACCAATATAGCGCCCTCCAGGGCGGTGGCTATCTCCTTGTCGGTACACTCGCTGTCCAGAGTCACATTCCACCAATCCGTTGTGTAGGTGGCCATGATCAGCCATTGGTAGGCGCGCCCATACATTTGTAATCTGCAGGAGGCCCATTGAAGACATTCGATTTTGAAAGACATTTTCAAGGCACTTACTTGAAGGCCTCGCAAAAGGCTTTGCGTGCAAAATGCTCATTGAAGTTGCCCAGAATTATGCGCACGTCTTTCTCGCGCAACTTCTTCAGAGATTCGGCCACATCGTTGACAAAACTTTGAGTCTCCACCACCTCCAGCTCCATGGAGTCCAGATCCGCTACCATATGATTGTGCGGCAGGGAATATCGTGGCTCGTTCTGGTACACGGTGCCCACTCTCGTCCAGTTGAATTCCTTGAGCAGCGCCAGACGCGGAGCATTAAATGCATTCTCCGAGGGTACTACGCGAAAGAAGTTGGGAAACGCGTCCTTCGTGAACATGGGATGGGTGTCCGCATAGCTCAGCTGTGTCAAGTGCCAGTGCTTGCTGGCCTTGGCTATGGGATCTGTGACGTGCGTGCAGGCGGCACCAAAGAGCATCACCTTGTTGGGACCCGAGTGCATCATGTCGAAAAAGGACTTCACACCCACCGCAGCGTTGCACTAAGAACAGCAGTATACATATCTATATAAGTGCTATTCTTATATGCATTCAATCTCATCCCACCTGTGTATCGTTCCACCACATGTGCAGCCTGTAGTTGGTCAATATCTGTGGATGCTCATTGACATGTCCAAGCGCCAGCTTCACGCTGGGCATGACGCCACGCCCAGTATACGAGTTCTCAACGCCATCACCATAGGGAAAGAAGCCCGCTATGTAGACATCGGAGCGCTTGGCAGTTCGGGATTGGACATGACTCAAACACAGGCCGAGGCACATCAACAGTGAAAGGATCAAATTTGGATGGGACATCTTGCTGTGCGCGCGAGCTGTAAATCGTTTAGACATGCTAAGAGGTGAATAGCCAAGTGGGGTATGTGGCTTAAGACGTATTGCGTTATAAATAAAAAAATTGTTAATGCTTCAAGGATTCATGTCTATGAAACAAGCTGTATATACGAATGATATTTTATACAAAATTTAGTATTAAAAACCTTTTTTATCAGATATCATGGTTTACAAGACCTTCAAATGCAATTGCAATTGCCTTTTTCAAAGTTAAGCCCAGTTAGAATAAAACTAATTTGGTTCAAGGTGCTGCTGCGCCTGACAGGCCCTGCGTGCTAATGCGAAAAATGTATGTATGTATGTATGTATATGTATATGTATGATGTATGTATGTGTGTACATGTATGTATACCTGTACTTCAGTACATTTAGATATTATATATATGTATATATATACCTCCATGAAGGTATATACATGTGTATAATAGCAAGTCCTTGATGCAAATTATCACAAATTGCAGTCATTAAATTATGCAGGACCCAATATTAAGGACAATAACAATATAATTATCGTTCTTTAATTTGAAATTATACTCATTTTTACACTGGAAAGCTAGAGATTTGAAATTTGACATGAATATTCGTGAATACCATACGCTATACGAGTTTGTTTTATTTTTTCGATAACTCATCCCATTCCCGAGTTATCGATAAATTTCGATAAATTTACTTTTAATTATGTGACCCATTAAAGCTAGAGACTTCAAATTTACTGTACAAATAGGTGTAGTGAATGCGGGCATTTTGCAATTTTTGGATTTTGGCTGCCACGCCCCCTTCGCCCACAATTTGCAAAACCGGTATTTCAAATACTAGAGACTTGTGCTTAGGCAAATACGCACAAATGAATGCCATAAACAAACTGTGAAAATTTCATTACGAAAGTCCATCTACAAAAAAAGTTATTAAACATTTAATTTCGCATATCATAGGCATATTGCAGCCCGAGCGCACTCGCTGCTCAGTTAGCAGAGCGCGTGCTCATATTACGTTCGTGTGCGTGCGTATGTGTGTATGTGTTGCTTGCAATATGCATACATATGTATACATATGTAAAATAATCATAGCATTCTTCCAATATCGGCTATTCGAAGGGTTCAGGGTATCTCCTAGTCGAGAGGTCTCGACTAGAGCTTCCTTACTTGTTTTTAATCATAAAAGAGTCTTCCACGAGTCATCTTTTAATCATAAAAGAGTCTTCCTCGAGTCATCTCTTTTATGATTAAAAACAAGTAAGGAAAATCGACTCAGCTCGTCGAGCTGATCAAGAATATATATACTTTATGGGGTCTGCGACGTCTCCTTCTGCCTGTTACATACATTTTCACAAAAACATTATACCCTGATTTCCCATTTTCAATGGGTTAACAAGAGTCACAAGCGACTTATCAAGAAGAGTCGCGGCTTGGGTATCATTTTCTCCCGACAGAATAATCTTTTACGATCAGAAAATGAGCGCAAATATAACTGTTTTCAATCGTCGCGCGATTCTTTTAAGACTCACTTATGCTCTGTTAAACTCAAAAATGCTGAGTGGGTAATATTCCACTGGCAGCGAAATCAAATAAGGGCACATACACGCCCAGACACCCACACACCACGCACCACAATTGGTTAACACTTGCTTAAGCTTAAACTCTATTTTTAAAAGGAAACAGCACCTACCAGCTTTATTAACTGATTCACTTAATAACTAAAGACATATTCGAAGAGTTTTTATTTAATGTATTAAGCAGTTTTCGTTGCGTTGGAAGTTGCGAAGGTCCGAAAAATTGTGTATCCTTGCAATTTGACAGTTGAGCTGACAGCAGCCAAAGGACATGCAAATGCGCATGCTTCGGACTTTGACAGGCCACGCTTTGGCCCCAGTTCGCATTGTGAGCGAGCTAAAAAAATCCGTAAACAATCTGACAACAGGTGAGTAGCTGTAGGGACTTTGTTTTGTTACTGTTATTCGCAGGGTAACGACTGTTTGGTTTACTGTTATGACCGTTGCCAGGGACTACGAACTAAGATAAGATATTAAAAAAAAAACACAATCCAAAAAACAAAAGGAAAAATTTGTGACGAAAAGCTGAACCCAATTACCGAATTGCAATCATGGAGGACTACGCGCCTAGTCGTTATAAAATGCAGGATAAAATTGGCGAAGGTGTCCACGGTTGCGTGTTCAAGGCCATCGATTTGCAACGCAATGTGGAGGTGGCCATCAAGAAGGTGGCATTGAAGAACAAATTCGGCAACATATCCTTAAATACGCTCCGCGAGATTAAGACACTTCAGTTGTGCAATTCGGAATATGTAAGCTCTGATCTGATGTCGGCCCATAGGTCTATATGTACGCAATATACTTTCAGATACTCAATATAATTGAGATATATCCTGATTTGACGGGACTTTCGCTTGTGTTGGAGTACATGCCCGACACGCTGTACGGTCGCCTGAAGAGTGAGGTGAATCCGTTGAGTCGCCAACAGGTGCGAAAGTATTCCCTAATGATGTTTAAGGGCATGTCCTACCTGCACGAGGCGGGAATTATGCACAGGGACATCAAACCCGCCAATTTGCTGATCAGTCATATGGATGTCCTGAAAATTGCCGACTTTGGTTTGGCGCGTCTCTACTTTCCCGACGAGGAGTCACGCATGTACTCCCCACAAGTGTCCACTCGCTGGTACCGTGCACCCGAAATACTCTGGGGCAGTCAGAAGTACGGACCTGCTGTCGACTTGTGGGCATGCGGTAACGTGTTGGCCGAGATGCTACGCGGTGTACCGCTCTTTGCGGGCACAACTGATATTGAGCAACTGGCCATAATCATACGCACGCTGGGCAGTCCCCGACTGAACGAGTGGCCAGAGTTAACGTCACTGCCCGATTACAGTAAAATTAGGTAAGCTCTAGAACTGTTTATACTCTTTGCTAATAACAATATCGTGCTGCGTGCAGGTTTCCCAACTCGGTGGGAATACACTGGAACAATTTGTTTCCAAGCTGCACTCATGCTGTTGAAATTGATTTGGTATCCAACTTGGTCGTTTATAATCCAAAGAATCGACTCAAAGCCACAGAGGTAAGTACATAAGCTATGCCGAATGTGGGATCTCTAAAAATCTCCGTTTCTTCTACATTTATTTTGCAGGCCGTCGAGCATAGTTATTTTGATTAATATAAGCTATATATATTTACGCAATTAGTTAAATTAAAATTATGCATTTAGGAGTTCTCTGATTCCTTGTATCTGTAAAATAAAAACAAAGTTAAGCATGGATGAGCTGCATTTGTCTACAACAATTCACTAACTTGCACTTCAGACACGTGAAAAATACAGTTTGACCTTCATCCGCCGAGCGCAGCTGTAAGGTGGCGTAGGACATTTTGTCGTTGCCGCACTTGGGGCACTTTCGCTCAACCACCGGACCATCTGCCTCTGCTTCATCGGACTCGTGGGTTCCTTTTTTGGAGATTTTGCTGGGATCGTAGCTGTTGAAGTGTATTGTATATTCGGATGTCTCCCCGATGTAAACTACGAAATTGTTTGGAATTGAATTGATACTTCATATTACATATGTAGTTGGCAGTCGTATATTACCATCTGGAGAAAACTCTTGTTTACAGTTATAACAAAATACGTTCCCCTTGATTTGCAGTGGTGGCAAAATTGATCCGCAGGACGGACAAAATCCCGGACGATTATTGAAAATTTCCATTTCAAACCAAAACAAGTCTATGTCGCACGTGCAAGTGGCCAGTGTTGTGAAATACGTAATATACATGCTGGTATTCATTAATAGCAACCAGCTTTTGTAAATATCAAAAAATTATTTACCAACATTTTAAACAACATAGGCCTTCGAATATAAATAAATAGCTTATTTTGCCAAAACAGGATTTATAATTCACACATCAATTTAATACATACATATATACATAAATGTATCTATATAAAAAATTTGAATTATTTCTCAGTTTTTTTATTATCGGCTTCGGTGTTCTCGTCAGCTTCACTGCCGCTCGTCTCCTCTTCATCGTCATCATCTTCGCTTTCACTGTCGTCGTCATCGCCATCGTCGTCATCATCATCATCTCCATATGAATAGCCTGTACTGCCACTGGCACCATAGCCCCCATAGTAGCCACCATACCCCTCCTCGTCATCGCTGCCCATGCCCTGTTGCTGACGGCCAAACTTGTGGGAGCGTGTAGACATGCTCAAATCCTTCGTAACTGAAGTTTCGTAGTTGCACTTGGGACAAGGAATGGCCTTGTTCTTATCGTACTTAAAGCCCTTCCGACGTACATGATCTTCGCAATAGCAAGTCTTACAGCGCAAGCACGAATATTGACCGAGACGATTACATGATTGACATTTGTAGTTCTCCGACTCCAGAACCTGACATGACGCCTGGTGCTCGAACTGGTCATCTTCACACAAAAAGCCATTGCAGAACGAGCACTTGAAGATACGTCCGCCATGCTCCCAGACGCCGCGTTCGCACTCCAAGCACACAGCGTTCTGCAGAGGGCAGGTGCAAGCGTGCGTGGTTAGGCATTTGCGTCCGTGACATACCCATGCCTCGCAAAAGTCGCAAATCGCCCCAACCATGCCAGGAAATCCAGTTGTATACACGCCAGGATGCTTGACTACACAGTCTCCCGTTTTCAGCATGCACTTTATTTTGCCACATTGTGCACAAATGGGCAAGCGTTGCACGCTCTGGCAAAAGTAACAAAAAGCACGAGACTTCTGCTTTTTCTCGCACTTATCGCAGTCCATCGGTGCATTGCAGGGCAGATCAGCGAGAGGAATCTCTCGGCCTCTAATCTCCTTCAAACGTAACTTTTGCTTTTCAGCTTTTTTACGCTGGCCGGTTTTTTTCTTCGGCATCCTGACTTTGTACCGAACTCAATAAAATAATAAGAGAACTAGTAAACTCACTAAGATATGTACGGTGGTCGGAAGATTATTATTAAACTATTATTTTTGTATGGTTACATTACGATATATTAGCGATATTTATATCAATTATTTTTCTTCAGAAATATGTTATTATATATAATATTCTTTCTATTAATTTCTGTATATAATCAAAGTAAGTTTGAACAGCATACTTTTTTTTAAAGCAAAGCTCTTTACACAACACTACTTTGAACGTATACTGACATTTGTGAAATTTGGGCACACAGTCTAGCATTACATTCAATTTTCAGTTTTCAACGCAAGCGAGTGGAGCGTTCGTGCTGTGTCTGCTTGAATTTACAAAAAAAAATATATATACATATATATATATATATATATATATTGAGAAAAATATTTAAAATGGGCGGTCATAATGATCAGAATGGAAACTCGAATGGCCAGCATGATGATGTAAGTACGAAGATGACTTAAAAATGTGTAATTTGTCAGCATGTATGGGTACATACATACGCGTTGCTCGACGACCGCCATTTTGAATTTTTTTGCATGTGCGTCAGCGGGGTAGAGGTTATGTTTGGAATCATGAAAAAAAAATCAATATGAAACTTGTATTCTTTCTTCTTATTTAGGACTCGATTTCTGAGCCTGAGCATATGCGTAAATTGTTTATTGGTGGTCTCGATTACCGTACTACCGATGACAATTTAAAAGCGCACTTTGAAAAATGGGGACAAATTGTCGATGTGGTCGTCATGAAGGATCCACGTACGAAGCGCTCACGCGGTTTCGGTTTTATTACATACTCGCATTCAAGCATGGTTGATGAGGCTCAAAAGGCTCGTCCTCACAAAATCGATGGACGCGTGGTCGAACCCAAGCGTGCTGTCCCACGCCAAGACATTGACTCGCCAAATGCTGGCGCGACTGTAAAGAAGCTCTTCGTGGGTGCACTGAAAGATGATCATGACGAGCAGAGCCTACGTGAATATTTCCAGCACTATGGTAGCATTGTTGATATCAACATTGTCATGGATAAAGAGACTGGCAAGAAACGTGGTTTTGCCTTTGTTGAATTCGATGATTACGATCCCGTGGACAAAGTTGTGTGTAAGTACAATACTAATTAATTTTGTTCATATTTATATGTAGACAGTCCCAGCTCCGCAAAGCAATGTTTGATGTGTCTTTGCGGCGTTTCATGACTGTAAAAGAAATGCACGTATTATATCTTTGTTGATCAGGCACCGATGCCTAACCGATGAAAACGTATGTGCTACAATTGGTTAATAATCGGCAACACAGTACTGACACATTGACAAGTTTGACCTACGCTTGAACGATTACCTATTGAACGCTGTGAGAATAATATAAGCGTCGGCTAAGCTATGTTATGCGAATGTATTAATGTCCTAGTTCAGCGTAACACGCAGCCTCGTTACATATAACCTAATTTTAGGTTTTAAGATTACGATATTTTAAATGCGCATCTGGCAAAAATATATTAGGCAAGATAAAGGAGACCAAGTTATAAATACTTAGATCCACAGTCCCAGCTCCGCAAAGCAATGTTTGATGTGTCTTTGCGGCGTTTCATGACTGTAAAAGAAATGCACGTATTATATCTTTGTTGATCAGGCACCGATGCCTAACCGATGAAAACGTATGTGCTACAATTGGTTAATAATCAACAACACAGTACTGACAAATTGGCAAGCTTGACCTACGCTTGTACGGTTTCCTTGTAAACGCTGTGAGAATAATAAAAGCGTCGGCTAAGCTATGTTATGCGAACGTATATAAAAATCCTAGTTCAGCGTAACACGCAGCCTCGTTACATAAAATCTTTTAGGTTTTAAGATTACGGTATTTAAATACGCATCTAATTATATGTAAAATGACGAAAATATATCGCCCGAGATAACGGAGACAAAGTTATAAATACTTAGATCCACAGTCCCAGCTCCGCATAGCAATGTTTGATGTGTCTCTGCGCCGTTTCATGACTGTAAGAGGAACGTTGCACATATTATATCTTTGTTAATTGGACTCCTTGAATGTCTCGTTGATGAAAACGTATGTGCTACAATTGGTCAATAAAGCAACTAATACACAGCACTGACAAATTGACTAGCTCTACCAACGCTTGTACGATTTCCTTGTGAACGCTGTGAGAATAATGTAAGCGTCGGCTAAGCTATGTTATGCGAACGTATATAAAAATCCTAGTTCAGCGTAACACGCAGCCTCGTTACAATTCTCTTTTGTTTAGTTTAATTATATAGTCCCATCTCATTGCCTAATTCTTATATGTTATTAATTTTTTTTTTTTTTTTTTTTGTATTTCTTTATTTTCAGTGCAAAAACAGCATCAACTCAATGGGAAAATGGTGGACGTGAAGAAGGCATTGCCGAAGCAAAATGAAATGGGAGGCGGTGGTGGTGGTGGTCGTGGACAGGGTGGTCGTGGTGGCGGCGGCAATAGGGGTGGAAACATGGGCGGAAATATGGGCGGCGGTGGCAACTTCGGTAACCAAAACGGAAACTGGGGTAATCGCGGCGGTAATAACGATAATTGGGGCAACAACAATTTTGGTGGCGGCTATGGCGGTGGCAATAATTGTTGGGGCAATAACGGACCATGGGATAACAATTGGGGCAACAACGGTGGCAACTTCAGTGGCGGCGGTGGTAACGGAAACTGGGGCAACAATGGCGGCAACGATTTTGGCAACTATCAGCAAGGTTACAGCGGTGGCCCACAGCGCAGTGGCAACTTTGGAAACAGTCGCATGCAACCGTACCAGAGCGGCAACTTCGGCAACAAAGCAGGTAAGCATCACTCGAACCATCTTAATTTCCATGAAAATTTTAGTTCAAGTGACATTTAGATAGTTAGATGATGGCAGTGCAGATATATAATGTAATATATGAATTAGTCCAGTGTGTTGTAATACGTAGCCACTTTATAGATCAGTTTTCAGTTATATTAAGAGCTTAGGGCTAGTTTTGAAACAGTTTTTAAAAGTGAATATGGGTTTTCTTTTGTGTTTTTAAGGCGGTGGCAATCAAGGCAATTATGGTGGCAACAATCAGGGCTTCAATAACGGTGGAGGCAACAACCGCAGATATTAAGGCGCCCAGACGAGGTGAGCATAGCTATAAACTTAGTTAAAGACCTAACAAGTACAATTATGAAAAGCAACCTACGAATTTACCCACAATCATCTCTAATATATCTATATATAATGTATATTTTTATATATATATAATATATTATTTACTTGATTTAACAAATAATTTGATTAGGTTACTTGTGTTTTAAATATACATAAACATTTTTATATATAGACATCTTATTTTATTGGCATCTCCTAGTAGATTCTAACCAGCATATTAGAGTCAAATATCTAAGCTTGAAAAACATATTCTTTTATAAAACTCTTGAACTTTTTGAAAACTAATATTTTAAGTAATTATTTTCTGTAAACGTATTTAGAAAAAAACCTTTTAAGTAATGTTGGAATGCTTAACAACAAATGATTTAAATAACGTTTCTCATTTATCGACATTTTATAGGTGGTAAATTAGCAGTGGCTCAGTTTATGCCCAAAAGTCAAAGTCAAGTAAACGATACGCAATTCAATGATATGAGCAACAACTCATATACCTAAGAAGTTTTCCGAGAACAACCATACCAAAAGCATGACAGAAGATAAATATCAGGAACAGTGCAGTGCAGTCGTGTGAGATTGGTTCAGTCAAAGTCAGTACAAGTACAGAACAGATCAGTCTGTGAATGTGTGGGTGTGTGTGTGTGTGTGGTGCGTTTTATTCAGAGAGCAGTTGCAACAGCAGCAGCAAAAGCAGAGTTTTAACAGAGAAGAGAAGTGAAGTAAGCAGCAGCAGCAGCAGCAGCAGCGATACCCTCACACACATACGCATCCAGCAGAGTACACGTACACAGCAGCTGGCCAGGATTCAATAAGAGTAATTTGCACAGTTACACAATACGATATTACGAAATATGATAATTGATTTAACCTACTCACACTCGTCAAACCTACCTACCTACCTATTCAATATTCAAAATAGCATAATATTTATATTCAACATTTTGTAGCCAACCTAAAATTAATGCAAAAGGATCATTGTAAACTAGAAACGTCACAGCATTAATGTTGTGCATCAAAAGAAAAATCATAAGAAAAGATAAATTTATGTATCCTTGTAGCCACATTTGCTTATCAAGAATCCTTCAGTTAACAGTAATATAACTTAGTATATACAAACACAAAAAAAAGAATAAAAAAAACTTCAGGGCGGCAACCGATGCTTAATTTTACATTCAAGCGCATTACCCCAATGGTTGAATGGTTGCCGCCCACAATTTCTGATAATCAGTGCAAAAATCTACACAAATCTATATTTAACAAACAAAAAATGTATTAACCTTTCTCTAGGTTTAAGTTCTCATAATTTTAAAACCGTGTAGAGCGTGCGCTCATTTTTTCAAGAGCCGCGTGCTGCCTTAGCATTAAATAACATATATTTACATATATATACGTATATATATATATATATAGCGAAGAGGATCTACTTGTGCTAGTTTTTTGCAAGTGACTATGACGATGTTGAACTAAATTATCTCCCAATATTTAGTTATAACCAAATGAACAACAATTTATTGTAATCGAAACCTTGTAGCAGTTTGTATGCAGTTTCTCAGAGGTCAGCGCAATTAAGGATTTTTAATATGTTAACAAAATTTACACGTAAATTGTAGCAAAGAAAGATATAAAATACAGCAATGAATTTATGTAAAATTGACAAAGAAAAACAAAAAAAGAAAAATACCAAAAACCAATCAAACCCGTTGTTTAGTTCAAACCTTAGTCTTGATATATATTCGTATATAGCTTAAATCTTGTATTTGTTTAGGACAGGCAAAAGGCAAGGCGCAGCAGCAAAGCAAGCACAAAGCAGGTGCCAGAGTGCATTCCAATGTAAGTTGAAAGAGGCAAGTAAGCGGGTAGAGTTCAGTATGCCAATTATAAAATACGATAGCAATGGTTGTGGGCGGGCACATTTTTTATTCATTTATAATTTCTTTATTAATTTTCATTTGGATTGCACACTCGGTATATGTCCTTATAATTGCCATTTAAAATTGTATATTATAATTTTTGTTCCAAGTTGGCTGAAAAGTAATGCAAAGCGCTGAAATGACGGTCGCCAAGCTAAAAACAATCTATCTCAGCCACAAAACGGACAAACATCACTCGCAATTGTATCGGCGGCGCTGAACTTTTGCGGCAGCCCTCGGACTCGTCGGTCGAATTGGGTAAGTTGTTGAACGAATCAACAGAAGTGTGTTTTTTCAGGTGTTCACTATAACGGATGGAGCCGTGGCGGGATCAGGACTTACTAATTTTTTTAAATTGATCTTTTTACTTTTTCAATAAACAATAAAAATGAAAAAAAAAAATATAAGCATTTTTTCTTTTTTGCCAAAAATATATTGACCGGCATTAATTTTGCTTCAGTGTGTACACACTAGTTAATTTGCTGACAGCTGTGAATATTAACATTTGACTATCGTATGTTAAGCCTGTATCAATTTGAGGTACTCCGGGACTTAAATTAACAGATGCAGTCACGACCTAGAGTAAATACGCCATATTTAATTATATTTTAAAATATCGGGCAAATACAGTTAAAAAGGAATTGTCGCTGCGAGTTCAATGTTCGTAATAAATGATACGATATGAAATATCGAATAATTTAACAGTGATAATTTAACATCTCTAAATGCGTTATGTTAACCGACACTGTTAACAGTGTAAATAACTAAGTAACTAAAATCGCAGATATTAGGGCTAAACAAATTAAATAAAATACGCCGAACTCTGCTTCAATCAAAAGAGTGATACACAGTTGTTTAGGCAGTGTAGAAAAATAATTTAGAATGGATACCAGTACCGTTCAATTTCTGTACAATTACAAAGACCATGCAGGTAAAGATTGTGAAGCCAAGCTGGATATTACATTTCCCTTCGAGGATGAAGGCATTGAGGAATTGGTTACACAGCTGTTAGCCCAAATGGATCCAATGATGCGATATTTAGACGAAGACATAAGTAAAATGCATGAATAAAAGAATACCGAAAAATCTTATTAAACACTCCCCCCAAATAGATTTACAGAAAGAACTACAGTTGTTTATTGACCGGGAGCATCAAAAATTCTATGACGACTACTCTGAGAAGTTGATTATTCAAGCAGCCAACGAAGAGCTAGATTTAGAGGCAATAGTGCGAAATACGGAACGTCTGTATAAGGAAGAGCTACTCCAGTTCGCCGATCGTATAGGTCCAAGCGATGAGGACATATTTGCGCAGAGCTTCCATCGGCTGGTGCACTCTTCATCGTTAGAAGATATTCTCAAACGGGAGCGAGGCTATGCGAAAGTCATAGCCGACATGTCCGATCATATGGACTCTGAAGTGGAAACGTTAAAAGACTCCCAGCAAAAGGAAATGGACACCCAAATCAATCAGCTGGACATAACTACGACATCGGAAGACATCAACAATCTGCTGGCACAGCAATATACAACTCACAATTTTGTTCGGAAGCGCTATGAATCCGAGCTAGAGGCCATGATGGGTCATCAGAAGAACGAGTATCGTGATTGGATCACCAGTCAAGTTAGTCAAATGTTTCAAGTATCACCGGTGTCCACGCCGTTGGGCAATCGCTCCTCCATGTTTGTCTCACAGCAGCCCTCCATGGAGGAGAGCTTTACTATACATTTGGGATCGCAGCTAAAGCATATGCATAACATTCGCATACTTAGCGCTAATGTGACGGACCTGTGCAGTCCTCTGCATGTCGATGAGAATTTGAATGGTCTGAACATGGCTTTGGGTCTTTACTCGAGCTCACTGTGTGGCGTCGTAGTGCTGACTCCTTCGATACAGGCGCAGGCCAATAAGAGCATTATCAAGAATGCTAACAGATCAACGGAATTTCATTTTGAGCAGATGGATGTTCAGCTGGAAAGGATCGAGAAGCAGATCCGCGCTCTTAACACCAGCGACACCAGCAGCACACCAAGCACTGGCAGTGGCAGTGGTAGTGGTAGTGGTAGTGGTAGTGGTAACAGCACTGAAGGTAGCGCCACATCCTCGCCTGTTAAGCAGCATGTGCCCAGGCTGAAGACGGGCGATTTTTATATCACCAAACATTCGAATCTCTCCCAATCGCACGTCATATTCCACCTGATTTCGGATGAGCCAATTAACAGTCCCAGTGAAATAAATTCACGTCATCCAGTCATACTTGGCTTGCGGAACATTCTTAAGACGGCAAGTCGTCATGACATAACCACGTTAACGATTCCAGCCCTGCTCCGCCATGAGATGAGTGAGGACATGACCGTGCCGTGGTGCATTCGAAGGGCAGAGCTCGTGTTCAAATGCGCCAAGGGCTTTATGATTGAATCTGCCTCTTGGGGTGGCGCTGAGTTGAGGTGAGTTTTGTTAGTCCTATAAAGCTATAAGATCACAAATAATACGATATGTCCCTCTCTTAGCACTTTGCAACTGTTACTGCCCCACGATATTTCTGAGGAACTGTTTACTACTTTAGCTGGAATGGTGCCCAATGTGTTTCGCGTCGCTAATCCCAAGATACTCGTTGATAATAACAAATAGTTATTCATAGACACATTCCAAGTGAAATATTTGAAGACTTTTAATTTATTTATATATGAATATACACTTTATTCAGTTTCATATAGTTTATATTTAAATATGTATATGCTTCGTCTCATGTGGTTTCTCGCAAATTGTTATTTAAATTAAAAACACACTCAGAATTTCTGTAAAGGTTCCTGTATCCAATTTCGTCAATATAATAATGTAACTTCAATGCAAACGTTTTGCAAACTACAACTCTACTCTTGTATAAATACATGTATATTGTATAGGTAATCATGTGTGTGTGTGTGTGTGTGTGTGTGTATGTATGTATTTATGTATATTCTCTTCGAAGTTAAATGTTTATCTTTGGTTTCATTAGACCCCGTCATGCTATTTGTGTCAATTGTCGTATATATATATATATATAAATGTGTGTGGTTTTCGGTTATCTATAATGTTTAATTTGAATCTTTGAATAACTCTGCTTGTTGTTAACTTGTAAATATCGGTCTTGTGAAATAAATATATGTATATATGTATATTTATATATATAACAATAAATTACGTTATAATGATTCTGTTTAATCAACATTTCGCTGTTAATATATTTTTTTTTGGATTTTGCCAAGTACGTTGTATAGTTGTCTGTGTCTGCTTGTGTTTTGCTGCTTTGCAGTGAGAGATAGAGTTTCGGAAAATATTCCATCTGAAACTTTGTTAATATATCAGTGTTTTACGTCTACAGGTCTTATGGGTTTCTGTTATTAATATATGAGTACGAGTGTGTTTGTGTGTGTGTGTGTGTGTTTTTTTTTTTAATAAGTACAGGAACGGGTCACATCTTTGTGTTTTTGGGACGATAAAATACAACTTTTGTTTGAAGAAACATGCCATAGAAAAATTGGTGGTAAGCTTAGAAAATGATTATTAAATTGACATAATCAGCTACTTATATGCTCATAAGTAGCTCAGTTGCATATGCCACAGTTGCATTAATGCTAGTTATAAAATAAATTATATTATTCAGCCATTTTTTTTTTCGAATATCGTTTAGGTTTTTAGCATTACATAGTATGGCGGTCACAATCTGTCTGGTCGCAAGACCAAAAAAAATCTAAACTAAAAATATTTTGTTTTTTCAGCATAGCGTATTACATTAATATGTAAACAAATTGTTTTCGTTTTTTAAGAATCTGTTGTATACCTTTGTGTATTTGATTGTTAATTTCTTTCTTTTCAACTTTTATAGTAATACCCTTGCAGGAAATATGGATATTATTTTAAAACATGTAGAGCAGACAGCAACGAAGCCATCTAGAAATTTGGGATCTATTCTGTGGATTACAAACGGACAATATCAATAGATCCTTAATAGAGGTGTGCTCCTGCAAGGGCACTAAATCTTTGGCATGCCAAAGAACAGTATAATTGTATGTTATTTGTTTAATTTAGATGCTACTTTTAGGAGTTGTCTACGATAGCATGCCAAAATGTAGGGAAATACTTTATAATCGTTGATGAATCTACACAGCTTAATACTTTGCGCGTGCCTTAAACTACAATCTTGCAATAGGTCTAGATGTATTGTTAATTATCGAAATAAGAATACATAATACGTGTGTATACTAAAATTGAAACTATCACAAAAAAACAAATACTTCTTCATATAAAGTATAAACTGAAAGTCAAGAACGAGCTACTGTCTAATGAGTATGCAAGTGTATGTCTATGTGCTCGCATCTGGGTTTACATTTGACTCTCCTTGCGCCATTGGAAGGTTCCCGACTTGACCCCAATGCTAGACGAGCCCTGGTTGCTGTTGGAGGATAGCATGTTGTTGGTACGCCTGATGAGTTGCGCTGCCGAGTCGAAGCGACTGCGAATAAGTCGCATTGCTGGATTGCTTGAGACGCCGCTGCGTTTGCTCTTGCTGTTTGATAGGAAGAATAACACAATTAAAGCACGGGTCTAGGTAAAGTTATGTGTAAGTGATTACCTCGATGAGCTGGGCTGATTCTCCTTAAGGTTGCCCAATATTATGCGCATATGGGTATCCCGGGCAAAATGATTATCAGGCAAGCCGGGCTTCGAGCTGCCACCACTGGGGCCAGCTCGATCATCATCCACAAAAGCATTTAATGCCGGCAGCTGGCCTGGTGAGCTCAGCTCGCTACTGGGCGAGTGCGGCGGCGTAGCATACAAAGGTGACATGCATTCCATGTCATACAGATCTGCCTCATTTGTCATGTTGCTTGCTGTGATGATGGGAAAAGTTAGGCAATGAGTTACAATTATTATGGAACTAAATAATAACTTACCCAGCTGATGCTCGCTGAGATCGGGCAGCACCTGGGAGTGTCGCTGATGTGCGCCAGCACCACCATTGATGCTAGATTTGTGAGCCGCTGCGGAAGAGCTTGAAGCGTGCTTCGAGTTGACCATCAGATTGTTCCGCGAGCTGAGCTTGCTTTGTCGCTGCAATTGCTGAGTGAAGGTGAGCGGCGCCTGCTGCAAGTGCGATAATAACAAGAATATTAGAAATCGACAGCTGTGTGAAGTATAGCAACTAAGCTCACGTCGTTGCTGCTGCCCGTGGATTGACTAGAGATGACGCTCTTGCGCTTGTGCAAGCTGCTCGTGTCCGATTGCATTGTGTTCTGATAGAAGTTGTTCGAGCTGTGCGTGGAACTGGAGGCATTCAGAGCCTGCATATTGTTTCCATTGTGCACCGTTGCACTGGTCGCGGCCGAGCAAACCGATGAAGCGGAGGCATGTGCTGGATACGGTGCTAGGTTTTGGTGCAAGGGCAGCGCCGGCGGCTGGTCGGGAGAGCGCAGCATGCTGGCATGGAATTTTGCTTCATTGGGATTACTAGCTTCATCTAAATGGAGGGATTAAAGGGATTTAGTAACAAAGCAATATACTTTTGCGCCTACAATGGTTCTTACTTTTGGTATAGCTTTCAAAGATCTTGAGTATGCTGCTGCGACTAGACTTGGCCGCCAGCTTAATGGGCGTGCGTCCACAGTGATCCGACTTGTAGGGATTAGCGCCGTACTGCAGCAGCGCAATGACACACTTCTCATGACCCTCCTGAGCGGAAATGCCCAGCGCTGTGGCACCCTGCTTGCAGGCATGATCTGCCAGGGCGCCATAGTAGAGCAGTATATTCATAACATCATGGTTACCCTGCCAGGCGCACGAGTGGAGTGGGGTGCGTGCTTCCAGGTCCATTGAGTTGACATCGGCGCCAGCCTCGATCAGTGTTTTTACCATATCAGCGTGACCCTGCCAGGCGGCCACATGCAGCGCTGTACGTCCCTCGCTGTCGGGTATGTTGACATCCACGTTGGTCATGTCCAGCAGGTATTTGACAGTATCAAGCTTGTTCTCCAATGCCAGAATATAAAGTATGGTGCGTGAATCGGCGTCTTTGGAGTTGACATCGCAGCAAAACTTCAACAGAAACTCCACCGTATCCATGTGACCCTCCAGGCAGGCCAGACGGAAAGCGGTTTTGCCATCATGGGCCTTCTGATCCACAAAACTGGAATGTATGTCCAGCAGGGTCTGCACGCAGCGAAGGCGTCCCTCTTGTGCGGCCAAATGCAGAGCTGTCTTGCCCTCGTTGTCGCACTCATCAATCTTGGCGCCAGAGTCCAGCAGCTGTAGACACACCTCGTGGAATCCTTCAAAGGCAGCATAATGCAATGGCGTCCAGCCGGCATTGTCCCGATGCGTTTCGTCTAGTCCGCGATCGAGCAGTTGCCGCACCGTTTCCACATTGCCCTGGGCAGCCCCAATACTCAACACTGTGCGTCCCTCTGAGTCCATGCAATCGATGCCGCAGCCCCAGAAGAGCAGCAGTCGCACCACAGTTGCATGACCCGCCGTGCAGGCGGCCCACAGTGGCGTACGGCCCATGAAGTCTGCCAGATCGGGGTCGGCAGCATTCTCGAGCAATAGCTCACAGACCTCGGCGTTGCCCTCAAACGAACTGACCAGCAGCGGCGACATGCCATCGTTGTCCAGCTGATCCGTGTTAGCGCCATGATCCAGCAGAGTAGATATGACTTTGCTGTAGCCCGAGGAGCCGCACAGGGCAGCTACACACAGCGCACTCCGTCCATCCAGATCCAGATGGTTGACATTGGCGCCATTCTCCAGCAGAATCTCTACAATATCATAGTGGCCCATGTACGAGGCGGCAATCAGCGATGTGCGTCCCTGGCGATCCACAGAATTAACATCCGCGCCCGACTCAATCAACAGTTTCAAGATATCCTCGTGACCGCTCCAGGCTGCAGCGCGCAACGCAGTGCGTCCCTCCTTGTCGGCCAGATCGATCTTGCAGGCGGGTTGCGCAATGAGCAGCCTGACCACCTCGCTGTGTCCACCCCAGGAAGCGGAGCGCAATGGTGTCCAGCCATCGCGATCCGCATGGTTGACATCCACACGCTTCATGCGTCCGGTGCCATCGTTACAGGGCTGCGAGAAGCTAAGCAGCAGCTTGACTACCTCCAAATGGCCATTCCTCGAGGCTATATTGAGAGCTGTCTGCCCGTTATAGTCCTCAATCTCCAAGTCAATGGGACTCTTGCAGGCATTAAGAGCTCGCTCTAGCAGATGGTGATTGCCATCATTGGCCAGTATATGGATTAAGGCCTTGCCCTTATGCAGCTCAATGTGATGCGAGTCAGACAGCTGGTGCAACGTGCTGGAGGCGTTCTCATCTTGGCTCTCATGTGGCGGCTCACTCTGCTCCGAGGGACTGATCGTGCGCTGAGTCTCCAGTAGGCAGCTCTTCTCGCTGGACAACAACAGATCTGCCAGCTCAAAGTCAATGTTCTGAGACTTCTCTGACAGTTCCGGCGACATAAGCGAGGACTCGGACGAGTTCTGGGTGTCAGCATTGTTGATACCCGTCTCGATGAGCAGTTTAAGCATCTTGGCGTCCGTGGGTAAGCTCGGCTTGAAAAAATCGCACAGGAATTGTGCGAACGGCTCGCTTAGCTCATTGGTTAGAAAGCGGTCCAGCATAGATCGCGTCTTGGGCAAAAAGTTGACGTCGTTCTTGAAGTCGTGCTCGCATTGAGCGCAGCAGTTCAAATGATTTGTGTAGAAGCAATCGCTCAGGTTCAAGCGTGACTCTAGCAGCATCAAGATGAGATCCAGATCGATGTGCCGGCTGGTCAGATACTCACCGGACTTGATCAGATGGTAGGCGAAGCATCGCACCGTATTGGCGCATAGGGTGTCCGCCACGAGTAAGTAGTACATGGAGATCATAACATGGCCTTCGTTCACATCGCAGATAAACTTTTTGGTTGCGAACTTCACATCCACCAGCCAATCAGCGAAGGAGCTGTGGAAAATCTTCAACCGTTGTGCATTTGCGTCATACGCCAGAATATTCCGCATGAGCTGCAGACGCTTCTCAAACTCGTGGCCATCGATGGTGTAGTTGTGCGTGCGCAAACAGTTGAAGAGGAACAGCTTGTCCACATAGCCGGAGGAGGCGAGCAGCACATTGAGTAGCGGTCGTATCTTCATGTACTGCTTCTTATTGAAGGACTTCTGGCAGATGTACAAGTAAAGGCCGTTCAGGGTGCAGGGTATCAGCTTGATCTCGCGAAAGCTGAAGAAGTTGTCCTTGATGCCGTGCAGCACCTTTTCCAGGTACAATATGCAGCCATTCGATTTGATATAGAGCTGATGAAGCGATTCAATGATCTCCTTAGTTAGCATGATGCTGTCCTTAAAGTCGGAATTCAATCGATTTATAATGTACTCCTGCACATCCTTGACCACGTGCGATTTGCGTAAATCATCGAGAGTTATCTTCTTGAAGCCTGTGAACATTTTGGTGATTTGCTTCGTCTGCTTCTTGGTGGTGCACACCAGGAACAACCACTTGGGGAAGAGATGTATGTGATTCGAGAGCAGCTCGGCCACGTTGCGACTCTTGTGATTGGTCACAGTGCCACGTCCACCTTTCAGCGTGGATATGAGATTGCCCTCATTGATATAGTTCTCATCGATGGAATCTATGAGCAGCAGCAATGCGGTCTTTGGGGGCGTTAGCTCGAGCAGTGGAAAGAGTAGTGCCTTCTTGAAGCACTCATCGGGATTTTTCTCGATGCTGTCCACGCTGAGGCACTCCAAGATATCCGGATTAGACATCAGCAGCTCGTAGTAGCCATCGGCTATGATAGTGCGACAGCTCTTGGTCTTGGGCAGCGGTGGTGGCAATGTGTTGGTGCTGTTCCTCATCTTGGGTTTCTCGCCAGGAATGGGTGGTATATTGGCTGCTGTAGGAGTGATCTCCTTGGGCAATTCCACAAGCTCCGCACTGGCACCAAAGTCAATAAGCTGCTCTTCCTCCGACTTTTCCGCTTCCACGTTTATTGCTTCCGGCTGAGTCTGCTCCGCCTGAGGCTCCTGTTCTGCTAATTTTGTGTCTGCCTCGGCCTTGTCTTCGTTGTGCTTCTCCTGTTTGTCATCCTTGATGGCTGCCTCGATCTCACTCTTCAGCTGCTCGCTGACTAGGTCAGCTATGTCTTCACCGCCGCCCTGTTGTATTGCCTGCCCGTTGCTACTGGTAGCTGCAGAGGTCATCTGCTTTGCCGGCGATGAGACGCCACTGCCGGCGCGACCGCGCTTCACTGGTATCTTTGACTTGGACTTGACAGGGCTGCTCTTGGCAGCATCCTTCTCCTTCTCCTTCTCCTTTTCCTTTTGTTCCAATATTAGCTTCTGCTCCTTTTCGCTGCCCGTGTCCTTGTCCTGTTCGTCGCGTTCCTGAACAGCTGGATTTCCACCACGCTTTGGCGGATGTGTGCCATAGCCGTTGCTGCCGGGCCTATCTACCAGATCTGCCAGGTCCGGCGAGAGTTGGTTTTGAGCTGGCGCTGGCTCAGATTGCTGTCGCGTTAGACTCGATTTGCCCGGCTTCTGTGTAGTCGAAGTGCGTCGCTTTTCAAAGATATCCAGCTCCTTCGTATCGCATTCGCTGGCTCCGCGCTTAAGCTCCTCGATAAGCAGCTCTTCGGCGTTCTCGCTGAGTGTAATGTTGTTCATGGCCTCATCCAACTTGGATTCCTGTTGCTGCGCTTCCTCGCGCAGAAAGGAAAAGCCCTCATCAATGATCTTCTGGCTATCATCTCGGCTTATGAGCGAAGCATGGCTAAGCAGCTGTAACACAATCTTCCGCATGAACAGGGAAAGGCTGTGGCACTCCGGATTCTGCGACTCGATCAAATAGCATGCCAGCAGCTTGCGATTGAGTATGCCCTTGGTGCCAGAGTTGCCCTTCATGATAGCCTGACAAATGGAGGTCTTTCCGGAGCCATTGGAGCCCAGCACCAGGCACCCATTGTAGCTGGAGCTGGATATGGCGGCCGCCTTTGCTCGCGCTGACACATACCCGGCCCCAGCTGCGCCTAGAGCTGCCGGCATGGGCTTTTTGCCTGCCGTCCGCTGCTCCAGGCACAACGCAATCTTCTTTAGCACCCACTCTCGGTGTATGTAGACGGTGCTTACAATGCGATGATTACTGGGCTCCAGTGGCGCCAGTCCATTGACTTCCTTGTCCGGCGAGTGTTTCCGTTGCATTAGCGACTCCAAATTGGCGGCTGTTTCATGCGCTGGCTGATGCTGCTGCTTCTCCAGCTCTAAGCCATCCTCCTCGGGGGCGGAGCTGGCTGTGGCGCCATTGGTGGGCGCCAGCTCGTGTGCAAAGTTCTGCTGCACCAGATTGGCAAAGTGCTCCTCACGCGCCAAGTTCGAGAAGCTTGCGTTGGGACAATCTCGACCGCTAATCTCCAGCTTCTTGTGCGCCTGCGTGGTGTCCTTCAGAAAGTTGAGTATGCGTCGATCTTCCAGCTGCTGATTGGGCGTACTGTTGGCCCCGAGCGAGGCCGGCTGATTGTTGTATTTGGAGCCGCCGACCAGGGCACTGGTGGATGCATTAGCATCTGTTTCGCGTTCGACCTGCTCCTCCTCATCATTGGCATCCAAATCTGTGACCTGCACAGGATTGCCATTGCGCACACTCGCCAATCGATTCGAGTCCCTCAAATTGGACAGTTTGGCGTCAGTCGATGGTGCCTCCATGGCCACACCATGCCGACTCCGTTCACTGCTCTTGTAACGATCCGACTTACGCAGCGGCGTCGCATAGAGCATCTCCTTGGGCATGTTGCCAGCGTGATGCTGTTTGTTGTTCCCCGGCCCCGAATTGCAGTTGCCTAACGAATTGGAGTTGGCATTCGGATTACTGTTGCCGATATGGTTCAGCAGCTGCTGCCCGCCAGCCTGTGAGGACTTCTGATGATGATGATGCTGCTGCTGCTGCTGCTGCTGTTGATGTTGTTGATGCTGCATTTTGCGCACGGATTCATTATACATGGCCTGACAGGGCAGATTCTCGTAGATGTCATTGCGCAGATTATCGTTGTCTGTGTGCTTAGACATTGTTGTTGCTGTTGTCTCCTCTCGGACTAGTACCAGCGTTCGAGTATTTACACGGTGGCTTTAACCTCGCGTTAAGTTTGAACAAAGTCTGCCGTCTGCAATTAAACAAAGGAAAATGCAAATGTTGAATTTAATTTCGAATATAAAAGGTTTCCTTTTTTATCCAGCTATCGTTAAATTTGTTGAATATTTTTATAATGCCTTCAAGATATGCGGTATTAGCTCTTATTCAACTAACGTGTCTTTTATGCCTCTCTGAATCATCTCGTTTGCCTTGCATCGCACCTTGCTGCCGTACTTTTTATGATGGCTTCACTTTTTATAGCATCCCGCTAACAATTGACCTGATTTTGTGGACACTGTCAACCCTTTGGCACTCTTCACACATTCACACAGCCAACTGCAAGCATATAACCATAAAAAAGCCATGAGAGGGCTGTTACCAAAGTATAGCCATATGTATATGCTATATGAAGCATAGAGCTTCGGCAACATCCGCAGATTTATGCTTGGCCTTTAAATTTTAGATTATAAATATATAATTATATTTTAATGGACCAACATGATTTAGCAATTTCAGTCTTCAGTTTCTCTAATGATTTCCTTGAAGTTGTAAATTCCTTAATCGACCCTCGTATGCACAATCTTCTCATTATATTTTGTAGAGCTTGTCTCTGGCCACAGCCTTTTGTTCTCGGTTTTTATCTGAGCCGTTTATGTGCAATGTGCGTGGGCGGCTTTGGGTGGTTTCTCGCTGGCTGTGCTGCTTGGGGATCCTCGTGCTGAATGCTGCGCAAATAACACTCTTTACGCTGCAAAGTTTTTATTTTAAACTTCAATTTAGCCGTTGCACAGCTTGGCTACGGCTAGCGTCTCGGGGGCTGCTTGGAATGGGCTGTTTGGGGTTGAGTAATGTAACTAATGATGCGCTGGGTGCTTGTTGTGCAAGTTGCAGTTGGAAAATGGAGCAAATTCAGCACGTTTGCTCAACATGGCTGAAGCGTTGAGCCAAGCACTGTGTTCTAGTCGTAAAAATCGATGAAAACACAAAATGATTTACGGCTTGAAGTGTCTGGTGACGTTGCCAGCAGAAAAGTTGCCACAAAGTGTGGCAAGCACAATAACGTCGACGTTTGATAAATTACCATAATGTAACTAAGTCAGACGTAAAATCTTTTGATTAACCAAGTGACACGACAACCGACACACGCACACACACACATACCCAGTCACACACATACCCTACATACAAACATCCCTTCGACCATTCGTCAAACCCAAATGAAAGGTCGGTTAGTCGAAGTTCGTTGAAGTTCTATGTCCGTGTTGCCCGAAACCACAAATCCATTTCCACTATTTGTGTAGAGCGTGGTATGGAGACTGATTCTCAAGTTACCGTTTAGCCTAAGGTAATTACTGATGCATGTCACTTGCACCCAGGGGCAGCACAAGTGGGCCACATATGAATGTATTTTAATGCTTTCCTAAACAGTTGATTTATATTATGAGTCACAGTTGAAGTAACTCGACTTTTACTTAACATTTTATAAATAAATAAATCAAGCTATAGATAGATAGAGTAAGAAATATAGGTACTCTACTCTATAATGATATCTTTCTCCATTTCAGTGCACTCTTATTATTATCGCATAAGCATGGATAAATCAGCCAAGCTGAACTAACAACCACTCTGCTGTGAGTGCCAGCAATCAGAAACAATCAAGTTTACTCTCGTTCACTGCGTTTTCAATTTGCATTAAACTATCCGCAATCGATGCGGCTCATTCTCACTTATAAATCGAATTTGTTTTCGTTTCTATATTTGAAATGGTTATCCAATTGGTATTATTTTTGCTGCTGTTGAATATTTCATAAAAGCTTAGGAACAAACAAACTTATTTACTCAAAATCAATTTATGTTAAATTGTTAAATATAGCAAATATAAAATAAATTCAGTAAAATGTGAAATGGCAGTTGGTGTCCATGAACGTGCCAGCTGCAAAATCATTCTAATTGGAGTTCTAAAGTCAACTTGCCCCAAGCTTTATTAGTTTTTTTTTATGCCTTTTAAAAGTTTAATTGGATCGCTTGTGCAATTAAGTTAATTAAACGTACGACAGGCAGCTAAAACGCATCTTATTTGAATAAGTTAATGGAGGTAAACGTTGAAACGCTTTTCACCTTTCAATCATTTGCAGGGGCTTCCACAAAGTCAGTCATGCAACATTATTTTTCAAAGGCCAGAGATTCCGCTGAATATAAAATGACAGCGAAAAAGTATATATATATATGAAAGTGTTGAATATTGCGTTCAAGATAAAAAAGAGTTTTTGAATTTATTCACAATTTTTTGTGTAAATGAAACTTTTGCATAAAATATTTTTGTTAAGGTTACCCATAAATAATTTAAAAGATCATTACACCATCAAAAATATGTAGATTGCCTTCGGCTGGCGAAATCATAAATATTTCTATGAATTATCTGCGCACGTTGTAAAAATATCATCGACAGGCCTGCCAAAATGAAACGTAAACAAAGGCGAAACAATTTTAATTAATTGCGTAAATTTAATGAAACCAAAAGTATTTCCGACGCCGAATATAAGTATGCCAGGAATGTAAACACAACAGGCGCACACTCATATGAATAAATAAATAATTGCCAGCCTCGCAAGCGGCGCACATGGTGCAAAAAAACTCTATCTACATCTGAGCTCGCAATTGTATCTCTATCTGTATCTGTATCTGGAACTGACAGCAGCTGCCTGAACTTGGGGCACGGCAGCGTGGGAATTTTTAAATTTTGCAGCTCCTTGCTGCGTGTCGCATTAATATTCAGCAACAGAATAATAATATATATGGAAAAGTTAGCAAAGAAACAAACTTTTGACGTTTGCCAGTCAAAGGCAGCTGCAGCATACACCGGGCATAATTGACATGTTGCAGCTACAACTCGCTGTAACGGCTGTAATATGCATATTGTATAATATATTAATAACGCCTGTCTGCGTGTGCTTTAACACTTACAGGACGCCTGGCAGGAAGTGCTCCATTAATTTGCATTTACATTTAACTTAATCATTATGCTTTTCGCACATATTCATATATTTTGTCTTTAATTTGTTGTGGTGGCTCTCCTTTGAAAAAAAAAGAGAAATAATATATTCCATGCATTGCAAATGCGAAGCAAGTTGTTACACAATACAGCTGATACGAGAACGTGGGTGTGCAATCAATGTCTGTCTATGTATGGCTGCTTTGCTGCAGGCAGCATCCTTGCGCTCAATCAGCGCAGCGATTGTGCGAGCAAATATCGAATCAAATATTGCTACAAATTGTTTACTCATAGCTCAACAATTGTATACATAGCTAAGCACTGAAGTTTGTGGACTTACATATGCTCTACATCAAGAATGCTGCAAACCAAAGCAGAATTGTCTTTTGGCAAACAAAACATAATTCTAATCAAGCTCTTTAGAAATATCTATCTATCTACTCAACTATTTCTCCCTATTCAACATCGACTAAAATTTTATAAATTTTCTGTAAGCTCAGCTTAATGGTTTAATACAGCTTCCCACTGATCCGGCTGGTCCGTTGTGATTTTAGAACCGTATGCTTTACAGCTAGACTAGTCAATAGACTGAAACTAGGGATGTTTCTAAAATTCTATTTTTATAGTTTTCACGAGTTGCTTTCACCTAACGAAATCCGATTAAAGGCTTGTATTTTCGCTTCAATTGAATATTTATAATATTTTCCCTATATCCTTTCAGGTGCAGCTATATCAGTAAAAGGATTTGTATAGACCCGCTATATACCCTAGACTGAATTGCTATAAATATTATATATGTTACATTAATATTAATAGGCATTTCGTTTTGATTGATTTTAGAACTTTTTTTAAACTAAAAAAGCTGAGATTTCAATTAAACCAGTATAATGAAGGCCTTTATGAGCACAGGGTATCGAAAAAAGCTAAAGCTTGCAAAAACTTGTTAAAAATGTGGCTTAGAGCAACATCAAAAGCAGCAGCAGCAGCAGGAACAGTAACAGGACCAGCTAAAGGACACAGAGGAAAAGTTTCGCATTGATTTTCTAGTTGCCGCTGTGGCTGCAGGCACAGTTAGTTTTTTTCAACAAAAAAAAAAAAGGAAATAGACCCAGAGACGTAATCAAAAAGAATGTTGCTCGAGTATTAAATGCGCTTAATTTTTGGAATACTACACGGGTGTGGTGGTAGCGGATGCGGCTGTTTAGTGCTTATGCAGCTCCCAGTACGCCCCCATTTGTGAGCTGCCCGTTCGTTTGTTGTCCTTGGCTGCTACGTGACCAGAGCTGGCTTTGTGTTCAGCGTTTGGTTTGCGGCGGTTGCTGTGGCTGCAGCGGAAGTGAATTCAATGCGGGCTCATCCAAACAGGGACAATACGATGCAATGCGATGTTGCAACGTGCGAGCCGTAGGGCGCAACAAAACAGGATGTCAGGAGCTTTTCAGGATGCGCCCAGTTGTCCCCAGGGGCATTTGACGAACGCTTAATTAAACCTTAATGTTTCATGACCGCCTGAAATGTGAGCACATATTCATAAATCATTGAGCACATTCATCCGACAACAACGTGCTGTTTGTCATCCTTTCATTTGGCTGCCAAAGGACACGCCCAAAAAAGTGCACAACATTCGCATGCGAGCGGATTCCTGTTGCCTCCGTCCTTAAAAGCTCATCAACATTGCTTTGCTATGGGGCAAACTTTTCGCATATTTTTTTATTTACTCTGCACATTTGTAAAGTTGAGTGCTAAAAGATAAACTGTAAACGCCCCATTGTTATTCGAGCAGTGAATGCACTGGAATTAGTTCAGCTGCAGCTAAATACCCTTTACGTTGAAAAGCATTCAACGGCCCTAATAGCATCTGCCTGCCTCGTCTCAACTACCTACACGAATAAGCAAAATGTTTTTCAGCTGTAAATAGTTTATTCAGTTAGCAGTTGTGTTACCAACAAATGGCAAATTTGGCAAAAGGGCAAAAACAATTTAACACACATAAAGTTTGTCAGGTGCAGGATATCATTGCAGTAATAGAAATATATACATCAATTGGGGGATTCATTCATTTCATAGTTATTGTGAAAAGTTAGCCCTAAAGATAGTTTGCAGACCCAGCTACAGAACTGTCATTACAGCTAGATAAATTATATATTTTATAGACATGTTATGATTATTATGATCTGATCTGATCTGTTCATATTTACTTCTCAATAGAAGCTCAGCTACTATTGTACAGTAAGTTAAGATCTTCTGTATTGATCTTTAGAAATTGGGTATTGTTCAGTCGAGCATTGACTCTTTAGAGTTGTTTTCGTGTAGCTGCATTGTCTTCGGCAGCTGCTCTCGACCCGACCTACGTTTTATCTATGTCAAAATGGTCGCACGCACGATATTGTCTCTTGACTCTTGTCTTTTACTTTTTTGTTCTCCCCTCTCTGCCCCTATCACAGCCAGTTTTTATATCTTTCTTTCTCCCTTCCTTTTTTACTGTTGTCAACTGGCTCGTGCTCGCTGTCGTCTTGTTGTTGTTGTTGTTGTCTGCATATTGACATCGTTTTGACAAACAAGGCTGCCCATTCCACCACACGCAGTGCACCACCAGACATTCGCACCACCCCCACCCGTGAGTTTATTTCGTTGTGACATGTGCAGAAACACGCACTTCATGGACCTTTTGGCATTTCCGTTTCCTCACTGGGGCTTGGCATATTTTCTGCCTGCCATGTTTGTTTTTCCATAACTGTGAACGAGATGCGCTTCACAAATTCTCCAATTTACTATACCAAATAAAAACAAAAGTCGCGAATTCTTTGATATATTATATATAACAACTCTTGGGAATTTCGTCCAGAATTCCAATTATCGTTTGTTATTTACAATTTGTATGTATTCAATCTCAAAATACTATGAAATTCTCTTCGTGCATTCGGATTTCAATAACAACTGAGCCACTCTCGCCGAATAAATGTCTGTGACGCGATGCATGTAGTTGATAATAAATATATGAGTTATTTTTATCTGTTTGCTGAGTTACATTTAATCAAATTAACAAACAGACGGAAAGGCATACGGCGGAGATGGCACCAGTGTTCCCAAGTTAACTTGACATTTGCTTGACATTTAACAGCTCGTCGTCCATGGCTTCATTTATTGATGAGCACACTGAGGACATTGCGAGGAGCTTGAGCACAATATTTAATTCAGCGCGTAACGTCTGAATGGCATTCAACTGTCGAAAGGACGCTCAGTTTGGCATTTGACTTCCTTTTCCTTCTATTGCTCGCAATCTAATTGAATTGACAAGTTTTGTTGGAACCGACTCATACATACATGAAAGGGCATTACTTAAAGGTTCCCTTCTGGCAGTGAATACAAATTAAGTAATGCAAGGGAATGACTGCCTTTTCGTCCCTCGGTTTAACCGGTCACTCGAGTTACGTCCTGGCAAATGCAGGCGCACGTTCGCATGACTCAGTCTGGCTGCTACCTTCTTCGCCTCGGGCTTAATTAATGTTGAAGCTGATTACACTCACGGTGGCAGCAGCTCTAGCACTGTGCAGCAGGATACCAAGCTGGCAAGCGTGCAGCTACAAATGTTACTCATTTTGGCATTGATTTAGCCACAGCTTTGTTTGCCTTGCAGCCCCAAGCGCCAGGTTAGCTTTAGCTCTGGCTCTGACACGTGCCATGGCAGACAGAAATCAAAATGGCAAATTGCAAACAAAATGGGCGTGATGGGGCGTGCGTAAGCTTTGGGTCAGCTTATTGTCGCTAAATTGCAACAATTCCGTTTGCCCGACGTCCGTCGACCAGATTTACCTTGACCCAACTGCAATTCCGCAATGAAACCGGATTCAAGTTGACATTAAGTGAATTGCAAGTGCAAGGCTTACAGTTGATTGAGGTGGCTCTAATGAAAGCTTTTGTACAAGGCAAAGAGCTATTGATTAGCAGACATAGGAAACGGGAATGAATGAAAACCCTTTAGCCAGTCAATATGATTGGAGAGCTTCCCATAAGATAAACATACACAACATGCTGTAGCAGTTGTGCATTTGAATTCATTCCGAAATATTTATTACCTGCAATGTGACTATAGAGAACAAAAGCTTCAGAATTTCGATTTAATTTCTAAGCCATTTTATTGTATTTAAACAATTTCAATTTGTCAACATGTCAAAAGTCATTTCACAGATCTATGTGACTACGAATTGCGGATTTTCTATTTGTAAACTTTTTAAATTTGTGGCAAAAGGCAATAATTACGAAGAGACAATGTTTATGCTTGTGCAACTTGGTTTTGTTTTTAATAATTGAAGGAAAATGTGTAGTTGAGATATATCTGCTGTATACACACACATATATATATATATATAAATGCACTTACCTAGATAGTTTCATATAGACGAGAGACTATTTCATTAGATTAATAAATGAGTCAGCTGTGAGAAATAAGCACATAACTGGAAGAGAAATAGATATAGAAATTGCAGGTGAATATAATATATAATAACATGAATATAATATAATATAGTATTTTGATTACATTATTGAAAATCAATTAAAGAACATTTGACACAAACTTCCTCACTGAAAGCCAGTAAAACTCTATTAAACAATTTAGAAATAATAATGCTAACACTATGCTCATTGCCTTGCTAACTAAAGCTATTATCTAAATTTAATTGCATTTCACAGATTCTATTTTTGGTTTTGTGCAATTTGCGCTTAATTCAGTGCAAACGATTTTGATTTGTGGCCGAACTTGATTTAGTTGCGTTGGCTGTTGGCCAAATGCATTTGAATGAAATACATAATTAAAATGGCACATAACAATAAAATTACTATCCCAAACAGCTTCAACACATATTGAGTGGGCTTAAATTCAAATTAAATTGGAATTTAAAGTATACACCCTAACTAGCTGAGTTTATTTATAAATCTTTTGCTTTTGCTAATTGAGCCAGGATGACATTTACATTAGCTGCAGTAGCCGGAAAATGGATAATGGATGCCTGCACATGTTTCGATTCGGCTCTTTGGCATTTACAAGAGTTTTTCATTAATCTTTCAAACGGACAAAAATCGATGTGACCCACTTAGCTAAATGAAAATGAAAATTTCATTGATGATCATCGGTTCAGCATTTTTTGTTTGCCATTTATCGCGATGCGCTAATCAAAGCTCAAGCAGCTTTCGTGATGGATGATGTTAATTTCACACCATCGCCCGCATCAGGTGCCTAAGAGTGTGTGTGTGTGTGTGTGTGTGGGTGTTGCTAATGAATATTAACAACACCCAAATGAGCAACGACGCTTAAGAGCAACACACGCCACAGGCAATAATAATCAAATGCAACAGCAGTAACATGCAACAACAACAAACTCTTCTACTCGACTAAAGCTTACCCTATTAGCACATTACCAGCTCAATATATAACTAAAGCGTAAGTTTTTAATAATTCACACAATTTATTTTAGCAGCCTTAATCTGTGCAATGTAAAATGCAAATATTCAAGTGCTGCAAGCAGCAGTAGTCGACTTGTTGATACTCTTTTAAAACAAAAGCTTCAGAAACTCGAGCCTGAATACAGTTTAGTCTAATCTTTTTCATAACAAAATATCTCGATACAGGGTATTGTTGAAACCAAGCACCAAACCAACTCATCACAGCAAACCCTTTTAGTAAATTTGTCCTTTGATACGTAATACATGAATTTCACTCGACAACAGGCAGCGAAGTTTCCATTTGGTTTTGTTAAGCTCAAATTGAATCAGAGCAGGCAACCGAAACGGAACCAAACGTCAGTCAACTCCACAGTCTTTGGCATTGATTGGATTAAGGCGAGAAGTTGCTCTTAAAAGCCAGCTAGCTGACTGTGTTATAATGGCGTTAGGAAGAGCTTTCTAATCATTGGCAGCCACTTGCACTAATTGCCAACAGGATGCACAGTGGGGAGAGCAACAAGCATCGAGTCAAGAAACATTCATTTGTGTATATCTGGAGAGCTCTTCCATGCCAATGAAACTTGCGCCGAGCATTGAAGGCGATAATGGAATATCGCCTGTTGCGCAAAACAGAGCGATAAACGCCACGCCGGAGCTGCCTCAACGGTTTGAAGAGTAGTTGACATGCGGCTGTCGCTATGGAGTGTCGCCGTTTATTGAATTTCCTGCTGCTACTGATGCTGGGCATATCAGGCATTTGGCTGCTGCCCATAACCCATTCGGAAATGCTGGAGTTAGACGCCACCTTTCTGGCTCAAGTATTGCGCAATGTGAACGCCAGCGTCGAGCCTTGCGAAGATTTCTATGGCTACGCCTGTGGCAATTGGAGTGCCAACTACAGAGACACCAACAGCTATTTGGATATGCCTGGCTATATGGATTACAAATACAACGCACAGCTACTGGACGCTTTAGAAAGGCACAGCCAACAAGGTGGCATCTATGATCTGCTGTGGGCGTATTATGTGGCCTGTCGTGATTTGGCGCAGCCGGCACTAAATGAGCTGCTGCACTTGCTGGAGCCTCAACTGGGACTCGAGTGGCCCATTTTTAGAGGCAATCAGAGCGAACTGTGGCGCAACGAAACCCAATTCGATTGGCTGGCCACTCTAGCCAAGCTGCGTGTCTATGGCCTCAACGGCGTCTTCATCAAACAGGATGTAAATGTGCGACGCGAAAATGGATCACATTATGTTTTGCTATTGGCGCCGCAGCCCGCCGATGCTTCGCCGCTGGGCGAACAGGAGGTACAAGATTTGTATGCGGCCTTTGGACTGGATGAGCCGCTGTCCAAAAATCTAGCCGCCAAGCTCATGCAGCTGGAGTGGCGTCTGGGCAACATTACACTCCAAGCAGCTGAACAATCGACGGACAGCCTGCCCGAGTGGACATTGGCACAGCTGCAGGAACGACTGCCCCAAATTAATTGGCGCCACTATTTGGCAGAATTGCTGGACTTAGATGTAGCGGATGCGGTGCAGCTGGTGCAGGTATCGGCGCTCAATGTCAGCTATCTGGAGCAGCTGCAGCTGATACTCGCAGATAGCTCCAACGAGACAATCTGTTATTATCTCATGTTCAAGCTGCTCTACGCGTTCAACGAGGAGTTGCCGCCTACCGGCTCGAATGAAACGCGTTCCACAGCCTGCGTGCTGCAGCTGCGCGGTCACATGCCGCTGGCCATGAACTACCTGTACGAGCAGCACTACTATGATGAACGACGTGTGGCCACTGATGCCGCGCTGCACAGACTTCACCGAGAGCTAACCGAGCAGTTTGAACAGTTGCTCAATGAGAACCATTTACAACTGAATGCATTGGAGCAGGCCTACGTGCTGGAGGAGCTGCATAGTCTGCGCCTCAAAATAGGCAACATACCGCCAGCCATAACACCGACTCAGTTGACGACGTACTACAAGGATCTGCAGCTAAAGCAGAACGATTTCTATGGCAACAAGTTGCAGTTGATGCGGTTCTATCAACGGCTCGACCAGCAGCTGCTGACCAACCAGCCGGGCACATGGCCAGCTCATGAATATTATCCCCAGGATGCGGTAGTGGCACGCAGCTCCTCGCCTGTGAAAATCTTTCAGAATGCCGTGCTGCTGCCATACGGCTATTTGCAGCCTCCGCTATACGATGCTCGTCTCTCGGACTTGCTGCAACATGCTCAAATGGGCTTCATTTTGGCACACGAGCTGCAGCACGCGTTTGACTTATTTCACATTGTGTACGATGGTCGAGGCAACTACAATGTAACCGGGATGGCGGTAATACAGCATTTCGCCAACTTCACCAGTTGCTATACCGACCACAACGCACAGCAGCTGCTGCTCTCCGAGAGCATGTCGGACATTGTGGGTCTGCGACTGGCATTTGCATCCTACTTCAGGCGCGTGCCACCCACTGACCGCCCACCAATTGGCAATTATACACAGGAGCAGCTCTTCTTTATCAACTCGGTGCAGTTCTTATGCGCCAACATGCAAGAAATTACGAGCATGGGCGTCACGAAGGATGCGGAGCACGGCATGCATAATGAGCGAGTCAATCGCAATTGGCCGCATCACGAGCAATTTGCCAGCGCTTTCAACTGTGCTGCTGGCCAGGCCATGCATCGGGCAGACAAGTGCCGGCTGTGGTGAGCAGGAGAGCTACTATATGAGTGTTGCGTGCGCCTAATAAAGTCAATATCGATTAACAGCCAGCACGGTTTATGCATGTTGGCAGCCTAGGTGCATATTAAGTAGATAGAGTTGATCAAGAGCTCAGCATTTGCTGCAAAATTATCTACTACGTTATCTGAGTATATATTTATATATTTGTAGAGCGTAGATCGAATAAAAAGTGAGCTCCAATTGTAATGCAATTCTCTTGAGTAGAGAGTATCAGCTAGTCTAATAATACTCATTACTTTCTCACTCAGATGAGCACGTAAATGACCTTGAGCAGGCATAGAGCAACAACAACAACAACCAGTGTCCACGCAACAGTAACAATAATGTGCATAAATTACGCGGCCTCCATTAAAATGTAAATGCGATCACGCCCTCATTCATCCATCCGGCCATCCATGATGTCAGCGCTGCATTGTCACAGGCTCAACTCGCAGTGCAAATTATCTGCATTATGGCAAGGAACCAATTGGATCGGGGCACAGCGAGCAGCGAGCAGCGGGCAGCGGGCAGCGGAGTGCAATGACTGTCATATGTTGTGTTATATTGTATTTTATTTAATTTATTGTCGCGCATATTTTGACGGCAATTTATGTGGCCCACGCACGTGTTGCATTTGGATGCAGTGCTCAGTGTCGCCAGCCAGCCAGCTGAGGTGCGGGGCACGCGACTTGAAAGTGTTGCAAATTTAAATTGTGTCAGTGGTGACAGTGCCGCAAATGTGCCATATGCTTAAGTACGGGCACGGGTATGGGCATTGGCATGGGCATGGGCATGGGCATGGTCATGTCCGACACTTGATACACATTTCACACAAAATGGGAAAAAATACGGTCGCCGCACAGTGGGTCGATTATATGAAAATTGTTATCACTTTTGTTTCTGAGCTTTTGAATATATTCTGGAATTTTCATTCAGCATATAGAAGATATATACCTTTTCGTCAAGCAACTTTATAATTTACATTGAATTATTATCGCTGGTCAATTCATTTAGATCTAAAAGACTATAGTCACAATTTTCACACAATTTTAAAGATTTTTCATTCATTTTCGAGCCACTGTTGATTTTTGTAGGGTTTCAGATCCGACAAAGAATGCCGCTCATATATTTCAGAACAAATGACAGCCGCGGGAGCCATGCAAATGCCACACATTTGGCCCCCAGCGCCGGCATCTCACCAATTGGTCACTTGATACACATTGGACAAACCGGTCGCCCCGTAAATGTTTTCTTTTCACATGAATATATATATGTATATATTTTATTTTTGCTATTTGCCATGGCCCGTGGGGTGCGCTTAGTTGAGCTGGGATGTTTGTGGACGGCTTTAGCTAATTAATGCGAGTATACAGCAAATTAAAATGCAATTTAAGCAGCTTCGCTGGCAGCAGCTGTCTTCTTGACTCGTTTTCCACCGAGTTGCATTCATGCGGTGCTCGCTGGGCCTCAGTTAAACCCACACACGAGCCAAAGCCAAAGTCAAAGTAAACCCGAAGCGAAAAACAAATCCAGAGCTTTCCTAACGAAGTTTTTTGCCTCACAGCAATGTGGGTTAAATGTTTTTTGCGGCTTGCAACGTTGCAGGCTGCATTTCGCCCCGTGTGTTTGCGTTTGTGCATATTTTATTTACAATTTTATTTTTTTGCTCGTGGCTCTGCTGCTGGCGCTTTTTCTTTGTGTGTCAAATGCAAATTTTCAATTTGGCTAATTGACTCGAAAAGCTTTTCATTTAATTTTATTAAATCATTCAGCGAATTGCGCAAAAAGTCGCATTTACTTTTTGTTCGCCGCTCCAAAAGTGTATATAAATGAAAAGTCAATTAGTACGCAATTATGTTCGAACGTTTTGTGGTAACTGAAATTTAATTTATGTTCGCGACTGTGTGTGTGTGTGTGTCGAGCAATAAGCTTGCAACATTATTACACGGCTGGGAATTTGCATTGCCATAGCCGACTGTGGGTGTAAACTAAGCTAACTGAGTTATTATAATAACTGCACTAAGCGGCGTACTAATTAGATAAAATCAGAAAAATAATAAATAGCAAAAATTGTTTAAATATTATTGTTTCAACTCTCCACAAAAACCATTTTAAAATATTTATTTGAATTCATAAGTTCTGAACTGCAACCAATTGAAATTATCTTAAACTAAAACTAATTGAATTGCCTAGCAATGTTTGTCACTATCTAAATGTTGCTCGACACGACTACTGTTGCTGTGTTGAGGGCCATTGATAGCTAGTTACATTCAGCCTACATTCAGCCAATGAACTTACTACAAGCGAGCCTTATCAATAACAAGTTGTTATCGCTGCACGCTAGCTGCCAATGCATGAGGCTTGCTTTGCAGCTCTGCCAAAGTATTATTTTCTTATTAAGCATACGCCCTGTGGTGTGCCAGAATTGTGATTCATTGAGAAGTCTGGGCGAACTGGTTTCAATGTCAGTGCATTGGTCCATTAATCAGCAGACAATAATTTGGCCAACAGGTACGGGTTTGCCTTTTGTGTGCAAACTCGTTTGGCGCTAAATATTACAAGTAACTTCAAACAATTTCCGGCATGGCTGCAACTATGTCAACTCGATAAGATTTGCATGCGCCACAAAGACCGACCTAAATATATATAAACATATATATCGGTATACTAGTGTGTGTGTGTGTGTATGTGTGTAGCTTGATTGACAGCCGGCAGTAGGTTCTCGGCTCTAGAGTCTCGACACTCGTCAGCCAGCACTTTGGTCAGTCAATTATTTATGCTGACACTTAGTGCGCTTGAGACTGCAAGATAATTGGCAAAACGTATACAAACACAAATGGCCATACATATGCACGCGCACACACGCACGCACAAACACTAACATAAAGATGCACAAACACGTAGAGCGCGACACACGTGGCGTATGCGTAACGTAAATGCCAATTGGCGGCCCTTGTTAATGCGTTGGCAAACAGCATTAGCACAGCCAACGCACACACACGATATAAATATATATATATATATATATGTATATGTGTGTGTGAATATATACACACAACACGTTATATAGTGTGGCTGGCTGTACCAGGCAAACATGACCATAGACACCACAAAATCCATTTTATGCACTCTGTCAAATTTAATGGTCTCGATTGGCGCTGCAAATTTGCAAATTTGGCTGTCTAACCAAAATAGGTGGTCGCTGCATTTAATTGCAGCCCACTGTGGCTAGCACAGGTGCTGGCAAAAAGGTGAAATCAAAAATCTTGTCAATTAACTAAAATGCGGCAAACCGAACGTAATTGCATTCAGTGCCAAGTTTGCATAGAACGGAAGCAAATACCCAAAAACGGAGTGCGAAGAGCGAAAAGTAAATGTGAAAGGAAATGGGAAATATCATAACTGAAGTGGCTGATTAGAGACAGACAGAGACAGAGGGAGAGAGAGAGACAATCGAGTGAATGACGGCGCAGTGAAAGAAGGTAAAAATTATGAATAATTGAGTGGAGTCAGCACTTTATCACGTTCAACGATGATTCACTTACGAATTTGAGAGATTGATTATTATATAACTCTGCTCACTTACTTTCCAGATTTGCCACACTTCGTCTATGTTGAGGGCTATGTAATATGCAGTTAATCGCTTTTCGCCGGACCGGGACTTTGGCCAACTGCTGTTGCCGCAAGCAATTAGCCAAAGTGTCGTCTCACATGCTTAGCAACGCCAACAACAACAGCAACTGGTTATCCGGCAGCTGTGCACATGGCTCTGCTCATGAAACTCCGGCAAACATTTGAGTGGCGCCGTCGGTCAACCCGGAATGGGGCGTGGCTCGACATGACATCCACGCACACACACACACAGACACACACACACTCTCACAGAGCATTTCATTCATGGAACTTTTGGTTTGTTTGCTGTTCTCGTTGTTACGTTGCGTTGTTATCGTTGTTGCTTTTGTTTACGCTTCATTTGGCTCTTGATACCCTTTATCTAGGCTATGACAATTTTGGCACACACTATGACACACATACAACTACAAGTCGATCAGTTTAATTAAGTTAATGATTAAGTATATAGTTTATAATTCATATGTTTGATCGAGCTAGACAAAAGCAAGATTAGATATGATCGACATTTATATGACTCGGAACAGACCGCTATGTGAGAGTATTGAGTTTGCGGTGTTCTTATTCGTTCTTATTATTACTAGGTTCCATTTGGATTGTCGCCGACGGCGCCATCATTGCTGTGGTTGCCTTCTTGGGGCGCATTGGGCGCACACTTTGGCGCTAATTAACAGCTCTGTTCAAATCTTATAAATTAAAGCAACATTTATTACCATAATTGTTAGTTGTAGCTATACCCTGTACGAAGCGCTCAAAGGCTTAACTGATTTCCAAATATACATGTGTCACATATCTATATATATTCTTTTTTAGTGCATATATTTATTTCCCCATGGGCCCCCTATCTTATCTGTATCTTTCATAATAGTCTGTTTCTTCAAGTGATATCGCCCTTTTCTGCCATCTACATTTATGATTCCTCTAACCTGGGTTATTTTGTTTCTATTACTGCTTAGACTCGGTAATATACAAATAACAATATTGAAATACAAAGCCATATACCATCGGATATAGAGTAAATTGCTTTAGATTGAAGAATGCTATTCAGTTGAATTGAGTTTCCTTCACATATTCAAATGGAATGCAATGAGGTATAGAGAATTGTATTTATCGCCTTAATAAGGCATATAGAAATAGCCAGACATATAAGTACACTTCGCCTCAGTGCTGACACAAAAAGACGCTGGCAAATAAGCAAAGTCAACAAATTGATTTCGTGTTTATTTTTGAATTTGGATGGCGGTAAATGTGGATTCGTGTTTGTGCGATTTCTGTGTTTACGGCAATCAAAGCGAGAGCCTGCCAACAGAACTGTTTGTCTTGAGAGGCATTCAACTGTGTTCGCTCTAAATGCATTTTCCTAGTTTTTGAGAGCACTTCAATATATAATTCATTTGGCTTAATTTGGGGAACGGAAGGTCTGGGGGATTGCTTGCTGCACTTCATTGCGGCAATAAAGCAAAGCAATTAAAACGACTGCCAGGAGTTGGAAATGGACCACAATGAAGTGCCCAGACGTATATGGGTCACAGGCTCGAAATAGTTGCTGCCACTTGTCTGCCTGGCTGCCTGCTGGCCAGCCAGCTGGCCTGCCCACGCTCCCGGAAAAGCCATTACAATGCCAATCGGCAAAATGCTGACAGGCATTTGCCAAATGGCATCTCGACAGAGCAGATGGCAAGTTTTTCGCAACACTCCAAAAACTTTTACAGGCGGAAGCTGTCGACCACAACAGCGCTATCGCCGGGCAGCCAGGACATGGCATAGAAACAGCCCTGCTCTTAGTTCTATGGCAATTTACGTTTTTAATATGCGTTTATAGTCAACAGTTGTTGCTGCTGCAGTTGCCATTGCCTTTGATATCGCCATGCAACAGCATTCATTAATCAGCCTCCCACGCCCAAAGGCGACCCCAAAATGCAGCCATAGAAATGGAGAGCAAATCCAATAAAACTAACAGCCAGCGAGGCAACCCTATTCCCTGGCTGGGTCAAACTGTTTGGCTGCCACCCACCCACACATAAAATACTTTCCATTGCGTAAATTGTGGGGGCGCTGGCATCGATGATAAATGTTTGCCGCTTGCGATTGCAACTGTAGGAAATTAATGATTGTTGTTTGCGGGTTGCATATGGCATGTGGCATGTGGATTGCACTTGCAACAAAACAGGTGCAGCCCAAGAGGACGAAGTCTAATGATGCTTGTTTGCTATCAAATTGCTTTAGTTACCCGTGGCCAATCAATATACCAGATATAGTTGGCGACCCAAGTTTCCACAATTTGGATATATTTCAGCCCAATGCGTTGCGTCTTAATCGCCACAAATGATAAATAGTAAACACTTGTCATTTCAAATCTCATGGATAAACATAAGAGACAACAGATGTCACATAATGTGGTACATATAGATATATATATATATATATATATATATATATATATATATATATTTTTTTTATGAAGCACTACAAATGTTTATCCGGAATTTAGTTAAGAAAGAGATAAAAGAATCTGAAGATTATCCTATATATAGATACACTTAACACTAACCTAAGTCTGTCAAACTCAGAAAATGATTATTGATCTAAATATTTTTCTGCTTTACATTGAACTGAATTTCTTATGGTACTTCAACCTTTAACTGTAGCTTCAATAGTTACATCATGGCTTCAGCTCCTCCACGCTGGGCACACGCATTACATATGCATTCAGTTCCACTCATTATCAATGTGGTCTGTAATGAGTAAAGCCTAAACAACCTGTTTCAAAGACAGCTGCCTTTCAAGTGGAAAATAAAACGTAAAAGAAATCCATTACAATATTTTCGCTTTCACCGCGTGCTGGCTGCCTGCTGTCTGACAACAGCAAAATCCCTGACCTTTGCGGCTGGCCTCTCTTTCTCTTCCTACTCCTATGCCTCTGCCGCACAGTCGCTCTCTGGGCTTAGGCCAGCGCCGAGTTAATTACACCTGGGCCTCTCTTACCCAGCTTCCTCTCATATTTTTCCCTTTGACTGCACTGCCTGCAAAATTTGGGTCAGCCACTAAGCGTAAGTGAGTGTTATGTAAATTACGGCGCGCAGCTTGAAAGGACCTGCTCGGGCTACACCCTAAACCCCTCCATCCGCCGTCTCCTGCTTATCTCCCTCTGCTGTCGTTCGCATTCAGTTCGCCCGACAAAGACAAACACAAAACTGGAAATGCTGATGCTGATGCTGATGCCGCGCCCGTTCGAGGGGCCGTTAGCTAAACTGCTGCCATTTCATTTCTCGTCGTGCGTTTTTAATTTAGCTGCAGTTGGCAGCTGAAAAGTGCTCATCACATGCGTAAATATATAGATGTGTGTGTGTATGTGTGTGTGTGTGCGTGAGGGGCTGCAAACAAATACAGTTGCAGCCAGGAGAGAAGCATCTGCAGCAGCCGCAAAGCTGATGAAATGCTCAAATGCAAGAAAGTCGCTGACGTCGGGCGGCAGCAGATTATATCATAACCCCAGCATAGTCGTGTTGATGATGATCAACAACATTATAATCATCATCATGTTGAGCACCGCCTGCTCTGCCTGCTATAATACCCCATGCGTCGGCCATTGACCATGACGAAGAGCAGCGCTAAAGCAGAATGTAAATAAAGCACAATAACAAGACAAGACGCGACGACAACAAGTAAGCCAAAACTGCACTCGGCCACTGCCCGACTGAAAGATACCCCTTAAGTCAAGTCAAAGCTCGATTCTCATTTGGAACTTCAAGTTATTGTTGCTGTTATATAATAAAGTAAGTATTAATGATTCACTATGTATTAATACAGCTGCACAATTCAATCACGATAAACATCAATGGACACCAGGCGCTCTATGTTGCCAGCGGGGTATGAGAAGACACAATGAAGACGCGTTAAAGTGCTTTATATATAGCAGCAGACCAAGCACTAAGCCCAAAGCACCGACATCGACATCGACACCGGCTGTGGCTCTCGCAGCGGCTGCGACTGCGTCACTTCCCCATTTGGCGCGGAAGACGACGGCGGCGTACAAGTCAACAATCTCATAATCAGTTGAATTACAAAGCAAAACAATGCCGGGGAGGAGCACGTAGGGAGGCAGAGGGCGGTAAAACGTAAGCTGGACGCCGTTTGGCTTTGGTAAGTTATTTAGCCGACTTAAGTGGGTGTGGCCGGAGGTGGCGTAGCAGTGTCTTAGTTGGCCAAATATGAGCTGCAAACGTTGGTAATTTGTGCGCCACGGGTAACAGCGACCAATCGATAAGTTCCTACAAGCCGCGGCCGCAGTAATTTACGGCCCGGGCCAATCAAATAAAGGGCAAAGGGCGTGCTCTACATCATCATCGTCGATATCATCATCGTCGATATCATCATCATCAGCAGCAGCAACAAAAGACAGGAAGACAGCTCGCCCCGTCGGGTCACTCACAATTGTTGACCCATTTCGTTCGGTCGGGCGGCCAGCTGACCAAATTGTCGGTTTATTGCATTGAATTAATTATTACGTATGCTCCATAAGCACGTCCGACATGTGGAGCAGCCTCTCAGCTCTCTCACTCTTTCTGGGCGCGGTGCTAAAAATAACAAAATAACAAACTCGAAAAGCATCGAAAAATTGAAAAACCTAAAAAAAAGCACTGGGAAAGCGATGGAAAAAATATTGAAAAACTCCACAGCGAATGGGCGCGTTTTGTACTATTTTGTCATAGTTGTTGCCCCGTTCGCAGCGGCCACAAAAATAGCCGCACAAATCTCATTGAGCGTCGCAGACGTGTGCACCATTTGCCACAGAGATGCTGCCACAGATTGCACCGACAATTGAATACACTTTGTCAAGCAGAAATGCGAATTTATCATTCCCTAAAGATATTATATTTTTCTTTACTTGAATTAAGTATAGAATTACTTTGGTCTATGCACTATTCAAATGACCCTGCGCAAATGATAGAGATAGAGTAGAACACGTAAATCTCTTGGGCTATGCCTCTAGCCCTGGACACCGTCATAATCTCGCTCTCAGCAACGGTTGCGCCTGGAACTGTTCCAAAACGTTTGCCGAAGAAAATTTAATGCGGTCACTGGCTTTTTGACACGCCACAAACTATTTTCGAATATGAATGTATTCAGAGTCCGGTATTCATTTCGCTTTGGTCAACGCTGGAGTTGTGTTTTTTTTTTGTTATTTTTAGCGCCGTCTGCGAAGCAGTACGGCTGGGGCTCACTTTGCAGCGCTTCGAGCATCCTTCAATATCTGAAGCAGCAGCTGATGCTGTGAACATTTTTTTCATCTCTTCTATCGGGCTTTTCTTTACCTCGCTGCAAACATGAAGAAGCAACCAGCGGGAGCGGCAGCGTGCAGAGCATGATGACGAGCTGAAGTGTAGCCTGGCCAAAACTAATAAAACGTCAAAGCAATTTTGACAACTAGAGACTTGTAGGGGCAAAAAAAAAGTTGTCAAAGAAATAAAGTTTTTCTGGTCTCTCCGTGTGCATCCAGGCGCAAAGAAAATGAAATATTTGTGCTTTTATTTAAGTATTATTTGCACACACACTTCCACATACTTTATCTTTACCTACACACACACATTGCCACTCAGTATAAATAGCAGAGTGAATGCTACTTACACTGAGTCACTCGTTCTATTATTTGATTCACCAAATTGAGTGATGTTTTTTTTCTATATAATGAACCACTCATCACAGAGCTCAGAAAGTACTTCCAGGTTAGGTTCTCTTTGGCATATGTCAAATATTTTTTAAAAAATTCTAAAGTGTTTTTCTGCCACAAACATGTCGTATATGAACCTCCTGACAAATATATATATATATATATATATTACAATTATTTATTTTATTTTTCCCCTTCAAGCTTAGCTCACTGATTTAGAGACTGTTGTATGGACTGATAGCTGCTTGACTATGGAACGCAACAGAGCGTCGCATAGTTCACGTCACAACAATAATACCCACTTCATAGGTCAGACAGACAGATAGAAAAAAAGAATAAAATAAAGAGCAAAATGTAGCCACTTGGCTTCAGAGCAGCTCCGTTCGCTGTGTAAAATTTGTACAAGCGAAAACTTTGTCTGCTAGTTGTTTGCAGTCAACGGGGGGTTAAGCAGGGGGGTCAGAACTCTCATTTTGCTATTTCTTTGCGTTATTTATGTATCCATCTATGCCTGGAAGACGCGCTTCTCGCAACGGCGTCTGTCAGATCAGCTTAAAGCTATCAGATAGGAAACTGCGCCATTAAAGCCCTGTGAAAATTGCAGCTTAATGTGTTAAATTGCACTTAGACCTTAGAAGGCGGGAGCGTGAGGTGGGATGACGTTTGGCTAAAGCATGTCAAGAGTGATAAGCGCTCAGTTTATGGAGTAGTCAAGTGCTCATAAAATGTATTCCTCACACTGTGCCCTGCTACCTGTGCATTTGTCACGCCTATTTTGCGCGGTTTTCGGTTTTCGGCTAACATGGGTTAAGTGTGGCCCAAGTGCTGCTCATTAGCACACGCACACAAACATGTCATAAATATATATACAAACATATATATATATATATATATATGCACACACGTTGCGAGAATTCGAATGAAGTTGTTAGCGCTGAGAGGCCACTCGGTTTTTTTTTTTTTTTTCAAAGTGTTTTTCATTTTTCTAGGCAACCAGGAAAACCCAGCGGGTTGCCTACAACAGCTCTTGACCCTGGGACAGCAGACAACAACAACAACAAAAACAACGACAACCCATTTGAGTTTATGACTTGTGCCATTTACACTCCTCATCTCGATTGAATGACTCAGGCCGTGTGTCCTTGTTTGCGTGCATTTGTAGCATTAAAGGACCCGCCGGCTCCTCAAACCCACAACACGCTAATAATATTATAAATGTGTTGGCTTCAGGCGTATACACACACAGACAAATGCTAATATTGATGTCCTTGTGAAAGGTATGCTCACTACACCCCTTCGAAATCTAAAATAATAATGAAACTGAATGACCGACCGACTTATACATATATATTATACAAATATTATGGGCAGGTGAAGTTAATAGTTTTCGATCAGGTATAATAGAATTCTGTAAAAATAATTTGTCCGATATTTCCGACAGTGTATCTTCTGATCAGATACTTCCGCTCCCTTTTTAACAGCTTTTTCGGGTTTCGTCAATTCAATTAATTTCCAGCCGTGTCCTTAAGTGGCAGCCTACGAAGGATCTGCTGTGTGGTTAAATTTTAATGCTGCCGGCGGCACAGCTCGAGCTTTATTGGGTAATGAAAATTTAATTGACTTGGGTCGCCGCAAATTAGCCTCCAGCATTTCAGAACATTTCAGGAAAACTTATACCGATTCCTCAAATGTTCGTTCAATTTCAGAAGAGTTTGAAATTGTGCGCAGCTCGTTAAAGATTTAGCTGTATAATCGAGGGAGCGGGGGCATTTTCTGTTTCATGAAATGCAGCGTATCGTGAAAAAATATCGAGCGTGGCGCAAATTATGAAAAGTACCTCGGCCAGCGAAATAGAAAAGTGGAAAATGCGCGACCGCAAAATGCAAATGAAAATGCAAAATGTGAAAAGGCCGAGAGGGAAAACGGGTCTGGGTCTCGGTCTGCGACTGAGGAGAGTCAGCTGTCGACACTGCTCTTGAGCTTGAATGACGACAAGACAGACGGCGTCGGAGTTACAGGCAACCATCCCTACCCATAACACCAACACATACACACACACAGACATACACACACGCGTGCAGTGTGTCTGGGCCGGGACTGGCTTTGACTGTGGCTCTGACTCTGGATTTCGCTCTGGCAATTACGTCAATTGCGCAAACGTCCAAATGTAACAAACAAAACCGTTAAACTGAATTCCACTGCAATTTATGGCAGCTAGTCACTGCCGTGCTTGCATATACCCTGTAAATTGGTTTGACCAAAGTTATGACAGCCGATATTGGGCAGCAAATCCAATCCGACAATATATATATGTATTTTCAGCATTTTCGGGCAAACTCTAGAATGTATAGAGAATGAATTCGTCTTTTTCGAATTTCAGATCAAAGGAGTACGTTGTCAGCTGAGGGCAACTGGCAACTCGTCATGGCATATGAGTTTAATCTATTTATAAATAGATTTACGATATCATAAAACATGGTATCTCGCAGTCGTGAATGCTGAAATTGGCGCATGCTTGCTTGGTTTTTCTTAGGCGTCTGATTCATAGCCAGTTCTAGTGAAGTTTTTGCATAGTGTTGATGTTTGTTGTTGTTGTTGTTATTCTTCTACTTCTGTTTCTTCTTCTTCTTCTTCTTCGTGTTCTTGTTGATATCATCCAGAATTGTTGCAGACGTCGTGTCGCTGTCGGCGCTTTGTCTGCACAGCTCAAACCATTGCGATCCATTCAAGCCTATGCCCGAGCTTTGGGGCGTGGCACAATGCGCATTGTTGTGCTTTCATTTCATAAAGTTGTCGGCACAGAGCAAAAAAAAAAAAAAAAATAATAAGAATCGTAAAAATAACAGCAATGAACATAAAGCCAACAACTGAGAACTTTCTGTGCAGTTACATCAAATATTTAAAGTACCCGCTGACTTATGTGTAGTGTGGCCAATACACACACACACACACACACACACACACACACACACAGACACACACTCACCCACACACACTTTGTAGTTGTTATTGCTCTTGTTGTTGTTGTTGAAGTACGGCAACAGCAGCCACAGCGCCGGTTATAATTTTCTCTTTATACCCTATTTACATGCAGCAAGTGAGTATATAGGATTCGTTTGACAATTGGAAATAGCTGAGCATTGGACATGGGCATGGACATTCTGTTACCAAACTCATACGTTTTAAGCTCTGACCATCTTATTTTTGAATTTTGCTATTATAAATATAAAATAAATAATAATGTAGAGTATGGTGCGGTTGGTTCGGCTGCAACGCTTTTTATCATTTTATTAGCTGCATTTTTAATTGGCCGCAGACGTGAAAGAGCGTTGGCAAACGTGTTTTTGGCCAATTCTACGTACATTGGGCATTCATTTCCTACGCGACTTTAAGCGCGAGGTCAAGTGTGGGCGTTTGATAGACTCACCTTTAGCCGAACATGACACAGAGCGGCGACCTCTGCTTTGCTGCCAGTCAGTCAGTTATCAATGGCTGATAAAAGACGCGCGCGGGTGGTTGCTGGGGGTAGATGCAGAAGGCACAAAAGTCACCCGGTTTGCGTTTGTGCAAAAACGAAAGAAATTAAACGATAATTTGTTGTGAGCGGCAGACGGGACTCCGACTCGACGCCGACTCCAACAGTGACTGCGACGCTAACGCTGACGTTGACGGCGGCAGTGCAGAGTGTTTAGTGTCTCTCTCTAGCTGACTGTCGCCCTCCCTCGCTGACTCGCTCACTCTCGTTACGCTTGTTGGCTTGTGTTGTGTTTGTTGGTTTTGTTTGTTCTTCTCTGCTTCGCCTTTTACTTTACAACGCGTTGTTGCATGCTGCACATTTCACTTATTTTAATCACAAATGCATTTCAGAGACCGCTTTATTTTCAATTTGTATTTCACTGTTATGATTGCGGCAAATGGCATTCGGCGTGGTATTATTCTCGTGTTTGCTTTGCACGGCTATCCTGCGTGGGCAAGGATATAATTTTCTTTTTCTTTGGTGGAAACTTGTACACATAATACGAGTTACATCTTTGTTCCTTTTTAGCTAATTCAACGCGCAGTAGCCCAGCTAAGTTGTGCGTTGATTATTTTGATTATTTTCACTACATATTTGTTAGTTTTAAATAATTTTCACGCACCGCTAGCAAGCGCAGACACGCTCAAATTTTCTCAAATATCAACTAAGCCAAAATTAGTGAGACCACTCTGAGCTGATCGAAAAATACCAGCTTTAACACAAAATCAGTATTTTTACACGTTTCGCCACATGGAAATGCTTAGCAACATGTCGCCTTGAATGCGACAATGTGACCATGCTGGTTAGTATAAGAAAATTCCAAAAGGCATCATCACAGTAGATGGCGTAGTTGCACAAGCGCCATCTATGTAAATATTTAGTAAGCAATTTGTTTGTTTGCCTAGATGGCATTACTAGTAATTTATTTGAATGCACTTTAACGGTCAAAATAATGTTATTTGCTAATAAATTATGCTCAAACAGAAAAACATGTTACTGAATAAGGGGAGAAAAGAAACATTTTCAGTGCCAGACAATGAATCAATAAAATTTCTTACGAATTATTTAAACCACTAACAATACCAATGCTGAGACATATGAACAAGCAATCCTCCACACTTTCGCACCCTTTACACAAATAATGCAAATTTTTATATATGTGCATGAGCATGTTGTCATGATGGGCTGTCAACAGTTTCGTATACTCTACACTCGCTAGAGAAGACATGGCACCTCAGCGCTCGCTGGTGACTTCATACATACTTATGAATATGAGAGCGGTAAGAGAGGATACTAAGAATATAAGAGCGAGAAGAGACCAGAGAATGAGCATGAATAGTTGCATTGCTGCACAGAAAGGCATTGTACATACATATGTACGTATACAATTCGATCATTGCGCACTGATTTGGCCGTTACAAATTATCGTTGCTCGAAGCTAAAAGCAAGCGAACACGGCGAAATGGAATGCGCTGGGGGCATCGTTGAAAATTTGATGTGCGCGCAAACTGAAAGAACTGGGAAATGTTATCGTTATTATCGATACATTTGGCAACTAAAGACTTCACAATTTTGGCAGAGCGCTGCCGCTGTAACTGTCAATTCAATTACACAACTCACGTTTTGCGATTAACACTTTGAATCGTGAGCTTCACATACATTTTTGAACTTACATAAATAGCAGCTGTAGTTCGTGCCGGTACGCGTTCTCTCGCTGTTTTATGATAGTTCTCTGCCGCAGAAGGGTAGGCCACAAGTAATTGGGAAGTTATTTGTTAATTGGCAAGTACAAGTGTTGTTCTCTACCTCTTCTGCTGCATGCTGCCTAGCTCCGATGCAAACACTTACACAAATCATCAATTATCACGTTTTGCTGATAATGGTCAATAAGTTCGCAATGTCTACGATGTCGCTTTAGTGGGGACTCCGCAGTCTTACTCGGCGCGCTACCAATTGAACAGCAATATGTATTCCGGTACTTCAGTTCCTCGATCGCGCTTCAAATGGCTCGTTATCTATTGCCCAATATTACTCTTTGTATACTGTGTCATTACTGTAGATATGGGCTCAAGTGAAGATAACACAGCACTTGAGCTGAACACAGGCAAAGCGGAAATAAAACCGGAAAGTGGAGAAATGTTTAATAATAGTGCTGCAAGTGTTAGTCTTAACGTAACTGACGACCTACCAGATGATACAGAGATGGAACAGTCCCTGTACTATGTAAACAGTTCGCAGTGCAAAATGCCCTCCGTCGATCCCTTCTCGCAGGATGCGATGGAGGTGTACAAGCCCATGGTATTCGAGAGGTGTACGAATGATTCGGATCTAGTTACGCCATTCTTCGATTGGAATCGAAAGCGCTACGTGCTCCACATTAATAAAAATGTTGCGGCGAAACTTCTTAATTCCAGTGAAATTGAATTCAATTGCTACTACCAGGAAATCATTCGAAACGAGGACAGGGACAGCTACAAAGAGTAAGGCTCACCTACTACATCAGTTGTTTTCTTATCTAAATGCAGATTATCTGGCCACGCTCGACAGCCACCTGATACGAGTACATGTGTCTCATATTGAACAGAATCGTATCGCAGCTTACAGCTAGCATACGTATGCCGCTATTCATCCAAATATTCTGTATTTTGATCAGTTCATTATAATACATGTAATACATCATTATATCTCTATAGTCTGCCACCGAAGAAATACTTCAGCCAGGATTACGTAGTCCCGTTACACGTTCAGGGCATGATATTGGGCTGCAGTGAACTAAAGAACGATTCAAATGTGCTGCAGACCGATGCATTTGGATTCATCCAGAACATACCAACTCCTTTAGCAGTGGCAAGGACCAATGCCAAGCCGGCACAACGGAAGCCCAGTGTTATAATGTTCGGCATTGACAGCCTCTCGAGGTTTAACCTCAGGCGCACCATGCCCAAAGTTTACAAGTTCCTAACGCGGAAGGGTTGGTATGAGATGCAGGGCTACAACAAGGTAATTCGCCTGAGATAAGCCTAATCCAATCTCGTAATATTATTTCAATATTATATATTCAGGTGGGTGACAACACTTTTCCCAATCTGATGGCCATTCTCAGCGGCTTCTTGCCCGACACGGCCAAAGAGAAAGTCTGTGATACGGCTGAAAAGGGCTGCTTTGATCGTTTGCCGTTCATCTGGAAATATTTGAAGACTGCGGGCTACTTGACTGCCTATGCAGAGGACTCGGTCAACATAAACACGTTCAATTATATTAAGCCGGGTTTTGCAAAACAGCCCACGGATTACTACTATAGACCCTTGCTGAAAGCCTTCGATAACGAGATGAAAACCTGGAAATGCTCAAAGTGCACAATGACATATTGCATCGGACGGCGGATCCACAGCAGCTACGTGTATGACTATGGCAAAGAGTTTGTCAGGCGCTACGTGGGCCAACGGCCCATATGGGGACTGTTCTGGTCGAGCAGCTTTAGCCACGACAACTATGCGATGCCCTCGATGATGGAAGACTTTATACTTCAATATCTACTCGACTTTCAGGCGGATGGTGTTTTTGACGAGAGCATTGTCATATTTTTCTCCGATCACGGCGCACGTTATGGCAATCTAATGGATTTAGTCAGTGCTAACCTAGAGGAGCGTTTGCCCATGATGTTCATCTACTTGCCGCCCTGGTTTCGGGCACAATATCCGGAGTATGCTGACGCCTTAAGGGCAAACCGTAATCGCTTGACATCCAATTTCGATCTACATAATACCCTGAAGCACATCGTCGAATTGGGCGATCCTTCCAATACTACCGCATTGCCCATCTCCAACGATTGTTCCACCTGCCAGTCGTTGTTCTACCCAGTGAATGCCGTACGTAACTGTTCGGAAGCCGGCATATCCGAGCACTATTGCACTTGCAAGCCATATAAAAGGATAAATTATCATTGGTCTAATCGCATAGCTGGTCGAGTTATCGAGCGCATGAACGACTATCTGTGGGCCAGAAATTTCAGCAGCCTCTGCCATAATCTTACTCTAAACTATATTCATACCACGGAATTTAAGGTCGGACTGGAGCACAATTTCCATGAGGACATGCCGCATCTGGACATTGGCGTCTACCGCACCAAGTTCAAAGTCCAACAAAATAGCGCCGACTTTTTCGCCACCGTCGTTTACAATAATGTCACCAACAATGTCGACGTCGATGTGGAGACCATCAGCCGCACAAATTCCTACAAAGAAGACTCAACCTGCATTCAGGACAAAATTGTCAAACTGTATTGCATATGCTTTTCCGATCTGAAATCCTAACAATAATGCTGTTCATCTCGATATTACCCAAGTTCCATTTATTTATTCCTAGTGTAGTGGCCAATAAATTCTACTGTCGAACTATATCATACGTCATTTCTTTTATCGCACATTCATATCTTGACAATTCAATTTGAAATCGTTGTAGCTTGAAATTAAAGAGAAAAGGAAAATTATCTGAATTCATTTCCGTAAAATGCAAATTGCAAATTGCAAATTGCAAATTTTCATTTATTTGATTTTAATAGACTTTTTTTTTAATATCACACTAAGACCTGTGGGTATTCGGCCATATATTGTTACTATTCAGTTATTTAAACTAGGTATAGCTTATATGATTGGGTAGCTATGTCTATAGAAAACTCCAACTGCTTGAAAGATTCCGAACTTCAGCAAAACGTGTTCAACTGGGGCACATTCTTCTCGATGAAGTCGTGGGGGTCGCAGCAAAAGCTGAAGCCGGATTCTTTTTTAGCGATAAGCTGCAGGGACAGAGGACACGGCACTTGACGGCAATTCGGTGATGGAGTCCTCGGGTCATGAATATTGTTGTAGGTGAGAACAGCGAGGCAGGTGCCAGCCTCATCGGTGATAAGCTTGTACAGCCATTTGGGTACGGGATTACTATTCTGAGCACCTAGATAGATATCGGTCCGACGACCCCTGCTGTCCGGCAGCTGGATTACACCCAATGCACCCGTGCACACATGGAGCGCCGGATAGATATCATTGGTGAGCTGCTTGCGTAGCCAGGTCTCGATCGTTTTCCAGTTGCTGCGATTGATGCTCCGGAACTGAGCCACAATGTTGATATATTTGAAGGTCTGACGCATATATTGCTCAAAGCCAAAATCCAGCGAGGGTGCCAGATGGCCACGATCGAAGACCAAATCACGCGCGGAGTTAACATAGCTCTGAGTTGGCCCAAGCAGCTCCTGGAAGCGTTTATAGATGTGCTTGTTTTGGAAAGTGGCTGCCGCAGCCCCGCTAATGATGCCATCTGTGGTGAAGGCCTGCATCGGTCGTCCGGCTGCAAGATAACGTAACGCTCAGGCTGGCATCAGCTGAGAGCCCAGTGTACTCACTCAGTTTGTTGGGATAAGCTAAGTGTTTGACGAAGTGCGCTCTTTGATTGGCCGCATCGAAACAACTTCTGTATATCTCCAGAAACTCCTCATCGTTCAGCTTATAGCCCACTCGGTACGTGGTATACGGACATTGACTATCGACGACCACTTCCACGGTTTCCTTGGGTGAATTGCTGCAATTCCGCATGGCCGCCAGCGCTGGCTTGAACTGTCCATTCGGCTGGCAAGTGGTGTGTGCGATGTCCTGATAGCTGCAAAGCATATTCAGCTTTTGATGGCTCCGCACCACGTCCAAACGTAACGGATATATCCGGTTATTGGCGCTAAATGCGAATATACGATTTGTCTGAGATACATCCGCAGCGCCCAGCTGACAATCAGCGCCAACCCGTGCAGCCACTGAAAACAGCTTGTTGTATGTAAATTTCAATAAACCTTATTCAAGTTTCGTACTCACGGAGCAGCACAGATAAACAAAACGTTTTGTTCATCTTTCGAGCTATACAGAACTGATCAGCGCTTGCTCTTGATCTCAACTGTGAACCTCAGCAAGACCCCGACAAGTCCAAAGTAAATTAAACAGAGAGATCAGCTCAGATAATAAAACTATGCGAGACGCAAAAATAAAACCCGAAGCACACGATTCAAGAGATAACAAATAGGTCTCTCAGTCAACATATTGACTTTGTGTAATGAAGGTTTTGTATGTGTACCTAGCAAGTAAACAGTGTAGTATATACAGTATAGAGAGATAGCGAAGCACACATACGGCATAAGTTACGTAGACACTGTGCGCGGTATTTTCTAGTCGTGCATGTGTTACTCATGCCCATCATATTGCACTATGCCGTTTGCAGTTTTCGCTTCTCGTTCGCGTGTCTTGGCATTCATAAATTGCCATTTCAATGTGTCGTCGACACTTCAGAGCGCGGGTCATCGCTGATAAGTGAGACACGGTAAGGGGTTGGGCTGCGTTGGCTCTTAGCAGAGGTGAGGCTGGGACTGAGGCTGGCAGTCTGGCTTATGCATAGTAAACGCCGAGCCCCTCATTGCTTATCACTGTTTATTATCAGAGCTCGACAAGTGGAAATGTCGGCTGTGCTGTTTGTTTGGCTGCCACATTCAAGCACACAGACACCGCCCCACTCCCCACTACCCACTCCCCACTCCCAGTAGTTATGAGTATCATAACAAAAGGGGGTTGCCGTGCCATACACACATACATTTTGAAGCTGCGCTCGCTGTGTGCATTGCATTATATTATCAGCACCCGTGCACTTATCTGAAATTGAATCTAAGGTGTGCGCAAAAAAGAGAAAGAGAGAAAAAGGGAAAAAAAGTAATACAAGTAATAAGAAATGCGCACTTGAAACTATTCGCTGGGTCAGCGTATCTCAGGTCTAAGGGCAACACAGTCAATCAAGTTTCTGGGACACCTGAGCTTGCACTTGGCAGTTGGTTTTAACTGAACAATACGAGCATTAGCTCGACATCAGCTTACATTAAGTGCATATTAGAGAAATTTCGTCTAAAATATAGAAGTCATTTATTTACAACATTTAATTTCTATTTCTAAATTGTAAAATATTTAACACCGAAGAATGTGTGCGAAGGAAGAGCCACCAGAGCCAACCAGCCACATTTATTTGCCAGCTCTTAACTGGGTCAGCAACTGTGCGAACTCCTTTTGGCACTTTAATGCATTTTTATTCCTCACATATTTAGCCACAATTATTTCGCCGTATTTTATTGCAGCATTGCAGTGCAACACTTAATAGCATTCCTGCAGAATATAAATTCTAAATTGTGCAGTCAGTTTAAGAACTTAAACATTTTATATCAATGCAAAGCAAACAATTGCCTACATATTACATTAAAGACTTCAGCTCAAAGAACCTTTTGAAAATGTAAGGTTTTTTCAAATTTTAAGCCCTCTCTTTGTGAGCTTTCTGTCTGTGGCAAACGTTTGAATAATAAAAACCTTTACAGAATGACGAATGAAATAAATTCCCACCACGAATTGAAAATCTCCAGGTGAAGCAAATATAAAGAGGCTTATATAAAAAATGCTCCTCCTAAGAAATTACTGTTATTCTATAGCATGGAAATACGTAGAGTAGAAGTGTCTAAGACGCTCACGATTTCTTTATGCTGCGCTAACACAGTTCTTTTTCTCTCTCAGAGTGGAAAGTGCTTAGAGAAATGAAACTATTCCGTATCCAAGCGGACAATGCGCCGAGCATTTCGCCTGCTTGCAATTGTTATGCAGATGATTTTGTATGCAAGCAAAGGCACAATAAGAACACGTTACGTGTGCTAAGGGAAGTAAACAATGCTTTTTGTCTGGCGAGAGGCGCGAGAGCTGTAAATGCAATTTTCAGGCAATTTGCAGATGTTTTAGCGACTTTTAATGAACGTCAAATCGTTGATGGAGTGAGCCATTTCTTGTATATGTGTGGGAGGCAGATTATAATGATCAATAAAAGTAAAAGTCAACTAAGCTCTATGAAGCAATGAAATCGACAGCCCGACCACAAGCTGGCACGTAAATGAAATTATGCCGCAGTGCAGACGCTACTTTCGAGTGGGTGGGTGTGGCTAAAGCCTCACTCACACACACACACACAATCACTCGCACACACATTTCGAGGGCCATTCGAGTTGGCTGTTTACAACGCAATTACAACTGTTAGGTTTTATGCGTGCTCAATAGACGCGAGTGCGTCCAGGACTGGCAAAGTTATGCTGCAGTTTTATGAGCAAGCAAAGCGACGTATCCACTGTCCACGCCCACACAGACACACACGCACACACACACGCATAGTAATCTCGCAGTGGACGAAGCGTGGCCTCCTGAATAATTTATTCAATGTCTGCTTTTAGGCGCAGCAAAGAGCGACAGCAAGAGCAACAACTGGTGTTTTATAGCACACCCACACTGACACACACACACACACACACACCTTCGTTCCAGCAGCAATTTAAATTGCTGTCGAAATTTATGAACAGACACTGAATGACCATTTAAAGGCCGAATTCTGAGGCAATCAAATGTTTTTCTCTTGTCGTTTTTATTGTTGTTGTTGCACGATTTATGAAAATTGATTTGGTGAAAGTTGTGTTTGTGCTTGTGTTTGAATGTTGCCTTAACGGAATTAAACTGAGATCTGAATAAATATTCGTTTAAGAGCTCTTTGCACTTGATTCAGACTGCGAGAATAAAAGACTTTTGAAAGCCAAAAGTAAAATATCATTTTATGATTTGCTGTGAGCAAACGACTACAAATGCACACAAATATATAAAGCGGCTATATTAGCCGTAGTGTAGGAAAAGTGTTTATTCAAGCCTAATATTAACTTATATAAATATTGGGTTAAGGATTTTAAATTAAATTTAAATTGAAAATAATTTAACATTGCCTAATTGTTAAGTATTTTTTTGGCTATATATATAGGGTCTCAGTTATAAATAATAAGCGCTGCTTACATTTTACATTAAATCAGCTCGTGCACATAAATAATTTAAACTGTCAAATAAAATATAAAGAGACTAAAGACTGAATTGCTGACAAAAAAAAAGAAAAAAAAAGAGCTGCACACATGCAATGGACTTTCGAACAGAAAATATACCAACTAGCCAAGCCCAGTCGGAGCACTAATTGGAATGCATGCATCAATGCAAATGTGGCCTATAGTTCAGCAACAATAGTAACTAACTAGTTTTGTGCACAGACAACCTGGAGTGAAACCAATGGGATATTACTATGTAAAGCCTTTTGCATTGTTAGCTTTTCACATTTGCACATTGGCAAGCTGTTTTCATGAGTTACTTTCGAGCTAAGTCCACACAAAGTATTGGGCTAGCTTTAATGGCTTAGTTGGGCCCAACTGCAGCAACATCATTTATTTTTGCTCAAAGCGAATTATTCAGCTCTCCGGTTGTAAGCCATGTTTTGCATATGTTTTTATTTGCGGCCCAACACACATTCACATTGATTTCGCTCGTGTCGAACAAGCCAACAGCAATAACAATGAAAACACTTGTTAGTTATATTGTATTAAATTGTCATAATGTTGTCGAAAAGCCACACAGCGTTGCGTATACGCAATACACGCATGTGTGTCTGTGTGCGCGCCTCTGTGAGTATTCAATAATATAAATTTATATATATGCCAGCTAAGTCCCTTAACGGCACTAAGGACTTGCCTTCTACAGCGCACAGAATGGCAGCCAAACTAATACATGAACATGCATCACACACACACACACACACACAGAGAGAGAAGCTCAAAGCGTTACGTGCTCAGCGGTGGCCCATTGAAGGCTTTGAACCCAAGAAATTTGTGTTTATATTCGGCAAGCAACATTCGTGGCCAAGTTTAGCGTTAAAGCAGACCATCGAGCCAAGCTAGTTGCAGCCGTAGCGGTGCTCGATGTGGGCCCCAAATGTGCGGTAAGTAGCGCTTAAAAGCAGGCCAAAACAGGCGTGTCTTTAATAGCCATTCAACTCGTACGCATATTCAAAACACTCACAATCTAAATGCACATATATTTATAACAGCCCACTTGAGCAATGCGCTGTGGGACCGATAAAATCCTTAAACAAGGATTCAAGTGGTTTAGGGCTCGCGTATAAATTGCTTATGCAATGTCGCTAAACGCTTTAACAATTTCATGCGCCAGACACTTAACACGACCCAGAGGTCAAAGGGCATGAGGCCATGACATGAGCTATGCTCGACAAAGCTCAGCTATGCCAATCCCACAAAGATACAGTTTATACAGTTTGTTTATATAATTGATGGCCAACCTTTATTCTATTACTTAACGCTGCAGTAATTTTTAACGATTAATAAGTTCAGTTAATGTTGCGGGAAATAACCAGCAAAATGAGAAAACTTTTGCTCGACTTTGGACCAGGCTTAGAGATAAGATTTATAAATGACCCGCAGCATTTAAGGCAAACATCATGCATGCGACTCAAAGTCGGCGTCAACAAAGTTAAACAAGTTGCGACTCGGACGCATTTATCAAAATAACTTTTTGGCGGAATCAAAATTAATCCATAAGTCATGGCACGATTTAACTAACATTATATATATGTATATAGACTTTAACATATATTTTCTATACAAATTTCGTATGTTTCGAAGCAACGGGTCGTATGCGCAACGTTACGTATACGCCGCGTTATTATTTATTGATTTTATACAGCTTGAGCTTCTGTGCCGTAGCAGCAGCTGAGACTTGCCAACTGTGGTGAAGGTGTCAGCATCAGCAGGTGGCATAGGAGGCGCGAGGAACCCATGGCAACTACCTCGACTTGACATTTATTAATTTTTTCGCTCACATTTCATTCAATATATTTTTATTTTTTTTTTATTTTTTATTTAAGCTTAAAAAGTGCTCAGCTTAACTACATATTCGCAGCGCTTGCTGGCTGTATTTTATTAAAGCAAATATCATCATTAGGAACACACACATGAAATGGCGCTCAAAGGGAAGCAGCTCCATTACATGCCTGTTTGCATAGCCTCAATTTGAGGGGCAATTATCTGGGTTGTAACTTGCCAAAAAGGGAGCTACCAACATATAGGCAGACAATTTGATAGACAAAGCTGGCAAGCATGTCCTGGCACGCTCTGCACACTATCCTTTTGCCTTTGCGAGCCCCGTTAAAGAATTACGATGATTTGCATAATTTTAGCGCACCTTCAATGGCAATTGAGGGCCTCCGTTGCCGCTGAAGACGGCACAACAAAGAGCGCTTGCTACTCGACTTTTTTCGCCTCTTTTTTTTTCGTTTTCCCATATATATATATATATATATATATATATGTGTGTGTGTGTATGTGTGCGCGTGTTTTTCTGGTTTGCTTTTATGCTGCCAGAGGAGGAGGAACGGCCTCTTCAATATTTTCTCTTCTTTTTTTTTGGCCAACTGTAGCCTACATTTTTGTAACTGATGTGCTGCGTTGCCTCTCAGCTCGGATTCAGTTTTTCCAGTCTTTTATCTCTGTGCCTGATCGAAATTGCTTTTGTGGTTGCTGCCGCTGCTCAGCTCTGGTTTTGTTGTTGTTTCTGCTGCTGCTGCTGCTGCTGTTGCTTGATTTTTCAAGCATGTGTGCAGCTGCCTCGACGGCCCTTTTCCTGGTTATACTTTTTAGGCCATTTTGTAATGCTTTGCCTTTTTTGGTTTAGATATTCATATCAGCTACTATTATAGCTATTTTCCGCTAAAACTCTAACTGATTGCCGCCCTGTGGCTAACAGACAACCGCAACAACAGCCGCAATGTATGCATACCCTGTACTTTGCTGTCATTGGGTATACTGAGTCCGAAATGGAAATGGCCAAGAAATCAGTTTCAAATTCGAATTTCAATATACAGCTATTTCATATAAAATAATATTTATTTCATATTTTTTGCCTGGGTATTTTATAGTCAACTCAGCGCTCGCTTTTTGCTTGTTTGTTTTATTTTTGCCACTCGCTGCTCTTGAGTTTTTTTGGCCAGCAATTGAGATGCAAATTGCCGCTGATTTGAATATAATTTTTAAGTTGGCTATTTTGAAGAGATCCAATTTGGATACGCCTCCGATTAGTGTGGACCCTTGAGTCGAATAATCTATGAGGATTACATTTATGGCTCCAGCTGCAATTAAATGATGCCCTAAGAATTGCCATTTCCCTATTCAGCAGCGCAAATACTTATACTTGATAGATTCAAGTATTTGCTCGACTCATTCATACATTCACTTAAATATATATATATATATATATATATATATATATATATATATATATAGGTTAGAGTTTATTTGTGTATGTAAAACGTTTTACCGCTTCTTGTTGGCTGGTGGCGGTTGCATTTCCCGTTGGTTTCCAATTGTAAATATTTATTTGTACATTTCCTTGTGCGCTATTTACCCACTTCCGATGTGCACACAGACGGGCAAGGCATTTCTAAGGGTTTACGTTTTCATTTTCACTCGGTAACCACTTTTGAGAGCAACTCACACACACATGCACAGAGCCACTGCCTGGCACTGACCCAGACTCTAGTGTGAATGCAATTGCAACTTACGACGACGTTTTAGTTTCGGGTTTTCGCTGTGGCTGTGGCTTGACTTGTGCAAATATTTTGCAGCAATTTGCCGTGACCCTCTTGAGCCAAGGCCCGCTGGGCAGCCTTTAGCTCAGCTCTTAAAATGGAAATCGTAAATGTCCTATTTCGCCTGACAGATTTACGTCGTGTCTTTAGTTTTTCGATTTCACACAATGAATATGGTTTCCGCAAAATGAAAAAAAAAAATCAATAAATCAATAAATCAATAAATCAAAATCAATTCATCGCTAAATGAGATCAAATTTGTTATTGAGCTGAAATTCATTTTAAAGAAACTCTAAAAGCCTTGACATTGATGTTGTTACAGATTTTAATATCAGCAAAACGAATTTACTTTCATTAAACTGCGCTCATCCGACGAACTGCATGCGTCATTTAACAGCAATTTAAATGGCCAGGATTTTTATTGGGCGCTGTATGAATATCGCAGCGTTCAGAAAGGTCCAAGAGCTGGACGAATTGAAGGATTTGCACTTGCAATCGGCGATGCTGTGAGGCACATCATAAATTCTTAATGGGTCGGCATCCACTGCAGGCAGCTGCTGCAGCTGCACATGCCATATGCAACGGCAGCTGCAGCTGCAGCTACATTGGCATTTAAAATGCAGCTGCAATGCAAAAATGCTCGCATATTATTTCATTTTTATCCTTTATAGCAATCACGACACATTTCAATAAAATCTCCGCATGGAGATGACCGTAAATATGTCCAAGCGCATTGCAAGCCTTACGCATTAATAATTACTTGTCGCAGCACTCCCTCTGACCACTCACTGTCGGGCCTCGTCTATCTTAAGCTGGTCATTAACACTTGGGCCCCAAAAACTGCTCGATTGGAGCGTTGGGTCCAACTGTGCCAATGAGAAAGGCCTTGACTTGCCTTTAAAGTTCATTTCGGCCGTTTCTCTTTCTGGCCATTTTGTTTTTGCTTCGCGAAAAGCATCGACCAGGTATGCATAATGACGGTAAAATTAATAAATTACCAATATACATATTTGTGCAGCAAATTAATTACGTTCTTGTAGTACTTTAAACTACTTTCATTTAAAAAATTACAATCAAATTGTAAACAGTTTATCTGTGAGAGAAATGTAATGCATGAAAATAAAAATTTCTTGGCAAATAGCCAAGTTGCACTTAACCTAGTCAAACTTGGCTAATTTTGAGCTGGGCACACCTGAAGCTCGCCCTGGCTGCCTTGCTGGTTAAGTTGTAGCTTTTGTGCCGACACGCCTCTGACTCGTCTGTCATCATTAGGATAATTTATCATGCGGCAAATCTAGCATGTCCGAGTGGCCGGCGTCACTGGATGCCCTCATTTCTCATAGAGCAATTGCAATTTCTTAATAAACAATTTAATTAAATGAAACCTAAAAATCCAGGCCACTGACACACAATTAATTTAATAGTGATATTTAAGGCAAGCGAATAGTTTGCCACCTTTTGACAGCCGCATAAAATGTTGGATGTGGCAGCTGTTGCTGCTACAAATAAGTAATTTGCCTTTAAATGTATATATATATATATATATATATATATATATATATATATAAATATATATATATATATATATTTACTAGATCTTGTATAACAATATTGCGAGCCATTAATTAAATACAAAAGCTCAGCGATTATTGCGTGTCATGAGCGCGACCTGCGCGACGTGCCCCGCCTTTCATTCCTGCCCTTGGCCTGGGGCAGGAGACCTGCGTCAGTCTAGGGTCGCGAGCAAAGGCGAGTGAGTGCAGACAATTAATTGTTGCGTTGTGTATTCATTTTGGCCCTTTCAACATTTCATCTGCACTTGTCAGCCGCTTTTGTCATCATCAGGCTGCCCCCTTCGCAAGCCCGCTTAGCTTCTGCCTTATGATGAATGAGTTATTTTACAATGCGGCTGCGCTGCACCACGATCCGCCACAACGCCGCATGCCATAAATTTAATCCGCTGAGAATTAAGACACTTCAAGCTTAAGTGGAGCTCAAGCTCCATGCTGAGTGCGACCAGAAACACTTAGTTTTATAATGAGCTTACAATAAGAACATTTGACCTGAGGCAGTTAAGCTATTTGCTTTTGCAAATATTCTAGATATAAAAAATGCTTATCTTGCTGTTTGTTTTCTACTGTTACATAGGCAACACCACCAACTGCCGCTATTCTCCATCCATCGAGCTCACAGAAATTGAAAATTCCGATTTAAAAACTGCTATCAGCCAATTAATGTCAAATGCCGTGATATGATAAGTACGCCTGTCATTCAGGCACTCCATGCATCGGTCCGTCAATCAGTCACTGATGGAAATAGCTCCGCTGTGAGGTGAGGTGAGGCCTGGCATTTGGTTGCGCATATTCGATTAGAGAAATCCCAGCACACAACATCCAGGCACGGCACTCGGAACTTTCGCAATTTATTATTTCATTTATTTACCAGGCCAACTTACAAATCCCTTATATCGTACCATTTCGACCGACGCATTGCGGAAAAAGCGTGTGTAAATCAAGCTGGAATGATGAACAAAATCTGATTTAAGTGCACGTACAAATCCGAGAAGTGTGACAGATAAAAATTCCGATGGGCATTTCCATGGTAAAACTGCAAAGAAATCTGTGCAAAAAGCCGATTTATCTGAAAATCTTTTACTAAAATAAATGGAATAAATATGTAGAGGGGATGTATAAAATGTAATGCTTGTTAATTTATAATTTTTGAGACGCTGAAGGAGATAAGCAATTTAAAATTGAAGTATTCGCAAGGTTAATTTAGGTCTGATGCCGAACACATCGACCGATTCAATTTTAGAATATGGGCATAATACTTGTGGCCAGCGGCACGAGCTAGGTCTACCAGGGCGACATCAAATGAATTGATTTATATTTTTGGCGCTCAGAGCGTGTCCAGTGCACAATGAGCTCTTTGCTGATTTGCGGTGAGGCCGTACGTGCGGCAGACTGTTGCTGCTGCTGCAGCTTCTTGCCTGGGTTCTGGACCTGTTGCATTTTATGGCTATTGGTAGCTTCTCGTTTGAGTGGCACACATTTAGTGTCTAGACCGAAATGGAATTTCCCGTTATGATTTACTCTAATGTCTCTATATTTCTCACTCACCCAACCTCACGCGCTTGGTGCTCTGAGTACTTTTCAAACACTTATCAAACTGGCGACGACGCATTTTGTATAGCAGTACTTTTAAGAGAGTGTGTGTTCGAATTCATTAAAAAAAATTAGACATTTTCATATATTGTATAAGTTGACACAAAATGCTTGGCAGTTCATGGCAGTCGGATAATTTACACAGTGCCTGAACCACATTGGCCCACTCACAATCGCAAAGCGGAGTCTGCAAACAGATTTGTTATGCATCCATCAAATTGAGCATTGTTATTATTCAAAGTACTTACACACAAGAGCAATATTCTAGCTAAGTGCGTGCGATGCTTGTTACCCAGTGGTTTTTTGTCATCCTAAACAGCAGCAGCGCAAAGAAATGGCGACAGTCGGATACAAAAGCGGACTCCGTCGTCCTGCACTCACACATACAAAATCCATTAACTAAAGTGTCAATTTAGTGACAAAGATAAAATGTCATATGCAACACATATATATATGTCTGTCTGTATAAATAAATATATATATATATATATATATATATATATATATATATATATATATATATATATATATATATATATATGTATATATATACAGACATAAGCCCATAGCAAACACTTACACAGGAGCGCAAGTTGTTTTTCAAACAATGATATTTTTATACTCTAATTGAAAAGAAACGAGAGAGAAACAGCAAAAGAAGAAGCTTATCGAGTCGTATGCCAAAGCAACAAAAAAAAAATAAGCAAATGAAATTTAAGCTAAACAATGATAGTTAATAAAATAAAAAGAAAGAATAAAAAGAAATTAAAAATATAGAAAACGAGGTAAATACCACGATGCAAACCGATGCAATTAAACACATAAAAAAAGACACACCAGGAGAAATAAGATCCAAAATAGCACTTCTAACATGTTCTCTAAATAATAAATCAAATGTTTACAAATTCTCTCGCAACTGTCACGATTCTATAAACATTTTCAGCTGTATTAAGAGTTTGCATAGCCTTATGCGATTGTTTGCATGCCCAGTAGTAGGGCATCGGAGCAGGCGAACGGAACGAGTGTAAGTTGGAGAGACAGAGCAAGGCAGTTGGGAGTTGGAAGATGGCAGAAAAGCTCCGAGCCGAGCAGCTGAGCACAATGAATTGCAGTACTTTATAGTGTGATTTTTTTCTGTGTCTCGAGTTTTGTTCGCTTGCTTGTTTATCTTTCCCGTTGTTGTTGTTGTTGTCGTTGTAAAAGGATTTTTCGGGATAAAGTTGTTCGCATGGTTGTTGTTCGCTTTGTGTGCTCCAATAACCTGTTACATGTCACGTTCTGCTGTCATTTTTTTTCATGTTTTAGTCACATTACGCATACGCCGCATACGACTGTGAGGCATTTGCCCTTCTTCTCTGTGTCTTTTCTCTTTGTTAATGGTTTTTAAAAGCGTAAACTGTTTGCTTTGCATCTGACAATGAAGTTTTAACAAACTCGACGACAGGCAAGCTCCATGACAGTCTGCCAAAGTGGCCACAAGTCGTGCGTACAGCAGAAAGGTGCCAAAGTGGAAATGCGCACAAAAGACGTCAGCCGCAAATGAAAACCTTAACCGTTACCGCTCCCGCTCCCGTTCCCGGTTCTCGTCTCCCGTTTCAGACTCGTTTCTCAGTTGCGCTTAATGTATTGTCTTCCAGCCATTTTATATGCAACGCAACGCGCCACAAAGTGCAAGTCAATACAGCGAAGACGATGGCTGAAGTTGCCACAGCAACATCTCCCCAAAGCCAATCTTCGCAGTGCATGCCACTTTCAGTTCCAGATGAAACGTTCCAAGCGAAATTCAGCACCAAAGCAAACATTTTCCTATACTTGACACACACGCACACACACACACGCACACACACGTACACACTTATGTGCATGTGAAACTCTAGCCCCAAAGTTTGAGGCAAACGCTTGGTTTTATGCAAAGTTTGTTGAATTGCATAAACTACATTCGAACTTCAAGCTGGGCCTCTGATGCATGTGAAGCTCGTGTTGCAGCTACCGCATAATGGCAATCAAATTCGAAACAAGGATTTAACATGAACGAAATTTACCATATGCGAACCCTGAACGAACCTGGAGTCTCAGTAAATTTCCTACTAATTTACCAATTTATAAATACCTCTTGTTAGCTCAAGCAAGAAAACTAACAGCGAGCCATGGAAAATCGTGGCAAACTTTTCCTTTTTTTTTTTAAATTTCACGCCATTGCTTTCCATTTTTCTATAATTTATAGCACTATTATTAAACTAGATATTAAAGCTTATTAAAGCCATTCATTATCCTTCAATGACCTTGCTGCTGGACAATAGTTTGAAAAGTGAAACGAAATACTTAAAGACAAACTTTAGGGTCGCGACGCCTCGTGTAACATTAGCTTATGCTAGTGTTTTTCTTTCTCATAAAATAAAACTGTATTCAAGGTATTAATTTTTCAGCAGCAGGCAGCCTACGTAGGAGTTTATTAGGGCCACGTCCGAGCTCGGTTGAAGCGTCCTCAACTGAGTCACGCACATTTTTCAAACTTTAGACAATTCACACACACAAACAGAGAGAGGCGACGCTCAATTATTCAAAGCGGCAAGGATACGGCAAGCGCCTGGACAGATTACACGCTGTGGAGGCTGCGCGGCACTGTGTGCATGGCCATGGAGAAAGCCTAGACACGGGTAACCAGTTGGGCGACATTGACTAATGTTGATATGACGTTGGTTTTTTTTTTCCCACCACGCCTGATGGTTTATTTTTGATATGTGTACGCTTAGGCTTTGCATATGTGTGCATGTGTGTGTCCTCTGTGTGCGTGTGAGTGGTATCAACTCGAGGACGCTTAAGTCGATATCTCTTGTGTACCAATTGCTGATGCTGCTGCTAGTGTTGCGGCTGTCGCTGCTTGCCAATTTGCTAGCGGTTGACGGCTGGCGTGGGCTTCTATTACTTCTATTCTATCTGCTCTGTGTGTGCATGGATGTGATACATGCGATAGACGTAAAGGATTTGCTTTGATGATGTTATCCCTAATGGCGTACGCCTCGCTCTTCCTCCACTCCACTTCCGTATTCCGTTTGACAAATGATTGCGGATTTCACGCCACGCTTTAAAAATCTGCTAATTTTATTTCACATGACAAAAGGGCCACAAGCAATATGTTTTAATTAGCCACATGTGACGCCCGCCAGCACGCACAGTGAGTGCCATAAAGCTTTGCATTGTTTAATTATGCGAGCCATTCCTAGTCGCATAAGCTGTTGGTCCACACACAACTCTGCCATAATTATTCACAATCACAAGCGGCGAGCTGAGCAAGAAAAAACCACCGCAAAAACCAAAAACTAAACTGTAGGCCCTTTATTTATTTATGATTAAATATTTCGTTGCCGAGTACAAAATTGGCAAATTGACTCAATTCAAGCCGATTACAGTTTTTGTTATTCGTACCAAATATCCAATACAATTGCAATTTTCGTGTCAATAACTTTCATTAAATATCTATTAAATTTGTAGTCTAGTCTAGCCTAGTCTAGCATTGGCATTTAGTATTCCAATTGGCCCCCAGCACTAATAGCAATTGGCAGAGGCAACAGGAACAGCATAACCAACTGCATACAACAAGAAATTGGGGCCTTCAGCTGCTAACCTTGTTGACCACACATATAATTTGACCTACTGTTTACACAACATACACCAGCCCATCGCAGCCCTCCTTCTTATGTACATGCGGTGCATGCTAGTTAAAACGGATGTTCCGAAATATTACGTATACGCAGCGCTTGGAAAACTGATTGCATATGAAATCAATCGTTAGCTCAATCGTTAACTACATCCTTCAGTTGAGGTAGGCACGAAATAATTGGCTCATTGAGCTAATGCTAGTCGAATCCGGTCTGCCCAAGTCACGCCCCAGCGCTGTTGCTGCTAATTAAACCTATAAAAATTTGTCTAGTCAATTAGCTAAAGGGCTGTTAAAGTTCGACCCCCTGAAATTTGCGCGTATTTAAAATTTCAGTACTTGTTAAGCCACTTACACGCATTTATGTAGTTTCTGTTTGTTGCCGTTGCTGTTGCTCTTGTAATGCATTTACACTAAACAAGCAGGCCATACACAAACGCACACACGCACACACATGCAAACACTTAGCCATACAAATATCAATTTCGGTTTTACATGCCAGGGGGGGAATATATCATAAGGTGTAGCATGGATATGGGGTTTGTATATCGTAAATGTAAAGCTCTCTCTCTTAATGCTCTCTCTTTGTACGTTTAGTACACCAAAAGCTCTCGCTCTCGCTCTCTTTCTTTTTCTCTTTCTGTTTTTAGCACATATTTGGCATTCGTTGGCTGTGCACGAAGCTGGGCCATAATCTACGGCATAGCCGGCAGCCAACATAGCTGAGTTAGTTATACAATGCTGTGGCACAGAATTATGCCTAGACATAATGCAGAAACTATGTAGTAGCATTTCCTTATCATTGGCCCGGTTCAAGTTTAGCCGCCGCCGCTAACATCATTTTTGCCAAGTTGCTGCTGCTGCTGCTGCTGCTGCTGCTGCCTTGAGCTTAGCACATTTTGTTATTTGGGCCACGTGACATTCGTATGCATTTGGTAGCCGTTTGGCAAGTTTGTTGTGCGCTGAACTGTTTTGATATGCGGCTTGTAAATAATAAATACACGTTTCGTGCTGACTGCACAACTGCACATCTGCACATCCTTGAGATCGAGCGTTGTTTCGGTGACTGCCCCACGAAGAGGTCACGTACCGAGCAGCTGTTTCACACCAATTACTTGCAATTTGCATTCAACAACAACAAATACTCAGAGACCACATGCAAATCATAGGAATGCATTGAGTTATACAGTTGCTCAGTTGCAGCTGCTGCTGCTGCTGCTGCTGCCTGCCCCACTGGGTTGCATATCAAATGTAATCAACATTTGGACACCCAACTTTGACCTGGCCGGGTGAGCCACAGCTAAAAACAGAATAAAAAGCTGTTGGGCACTCAGCTCCAGCTTGGAGTCAATTTGGCCATGAATTAAGCTGCGCAATGAGATCAATTGTTTGAAAACGTCAGAGGCGGGCCGGGGCTGTGCGGGCAGTCGGGCAGTCGGACAGTCGGGCAGTTTGTGCACGGAAAATCCATTCAGCAATTTGGCAAAGTTGAAACTTTTCATTGGTTTTTGCGTTTTAGGGAGATTTGTCCTACGAGTTGTCTCACTTATAAATTAATGATTTCGACAAAAACTTTCTGGCTGTGACACTGACAGCGACAGCTGGGCTCCAGTCAATACTTCAATATGGCCGCAGGGAATTAACGCTGGATTCCATAGGATGCTAATGAGCTTAAGTTGTGTGTGGCAATGAGTCAGCGTCATCTCATTAGTGCGTCAAAGTGATTTATCTAAGCGCAAAACGCATCGATTTGCTCAAAGCTAATGCAACACATGTCTAATGCTAATGAATGATAACTAACTGGGAGGCAAGTGAAGCGGGCTACGCAGCCAAAGCCAGAGCGAAGCCGAATATCTAATTAATTACCGACTGCTGCGTATGGCATTGCAATTCATTAAAAAATTTCACCAGTCCATTCAGACGCATGTGGAGGGCGATCCGCCATGCGGCAAAGTTCAACAAGTGCGCGCTGGCGTCGGCTGCTGCTGCTGCTACTTAAGTCGCAAATGAAATTTGCGGCTGACTTTGCATTTGCTCCCATGTTTGCAGAATAAACAAGAAAAATGTTGCTCTGGTAAACAATCAGATAAGCCGCTTTAAGCTTACACATGGCAGCATGCGCACACACATATATCTATATTTTAGCTATGCATGTAAATCACGTATACGACGGGCCGCCCACCAATGCCTGTGTGGGCGATGGTAAAGCTTACACGGCAACACGACTCAACGCATCCCTTTTGCTTTATGGGATTATTAATACTTTCACATTATATTTAAGTGGTATTTGGAATGCCAATTATAAATAATTAAGCGGGATAAGGCAGCAAGGGCGATACACTGTGGATAGCTCAGCTCAGTATCTAACTTCTAAGTTCATACATATCTAGCATTCGACTTGCTGTAGAGCCTACAGGGTATAGAAGGATAAACATGCGACTGCCACTGTTTGTTAAACAAAGAACTCCACATTGACATTTAGAATAATAAATAAATGCCATGTATCCTGTTGTTGCTGTTGTTGTCGCTGTTGCTGTTGCTGTTGCTGTTGCTGTTGCTGTTGCCAAGCATCCGCTTTGAACATCTGATGGGAGTTGGGCAACTTTGTGCTGCAAATTATATTAAATATGCAAGGCAATGCTTGCTTATAAATACTCTAAATGAATTTCAAGCACGCAGGCACACGCGTTAATAAACAATCCACGCAGCAGCCTCCACGGCCGCACACACGCGCGCACACACCCACACACACATCAATGATGTGACAAGACGTATTGAGTATGGGCTCTAAACAATTTTCTGCGCCATTTTGCACGCGCGTTTGCCAACTTGTTCAATGCTTTTGGCAAATTAGCTTAGACCAAGCCACTTAGCTACTTTGCCCCACTGTGCCGCTTAGTGGTTTAATTTTTGAATAGAAGTATGCTCGTATGTCTGCATCGCATAAATCTGTGCTAAACTGACTCGACGCGACTTTGCCAGCAAAAATTCAAACTCCGCTCACGTTCGGCTGCTCGAAAAGTATGCGTTTTCATTTGAGACACTTGAAAAGCGTTGACGGCAATCTCAAAACAATTTTACAAAGTGCAAGTTGTAACAAGATTGTAAGACTCGTTGATGATTACAATGCGCTGTGATGTTGTTGTTGTTGTTGTTGTCCTCTAATGATTACGTTAGATGACAGCTACTATTGGTTACATGGTTGGTCAACCGCACAACATTGCGTATACTTAACCCTGCCCAACACCTTCTGTGTGGGTGTGTTGGTGTGTGTAACCCTTTGACAATACAAATGGCCCTAGCTATTTGCACTTTCCCTTTACTCACTGGCGGCACATTGACTGCTTTTCGCTCGATTGGGTATTTATTTGATTTCTCATTTGTGTCGCACAGTTTACTTATTTTTCTTTTTCGCCCAGCGCTGAGCTGTGGCTCCTGGCAGTGCTTCGTTTCTTTTTTTTTTTTTTTGGCCATTTAGTGAGCCACTTCGGTAAATGTTGCTCACTGTGTGGCTTGCTTAGCGCCCGGGTCAATTGTAATTCAAGTTTCGTGGTCAACAGTTAGCCACAGTTGATTGGTTCGTCGAGACTATTCGTTTACTTCTGCTTGGAGTTTTGCTACATAGTTTTTGTTGTTTCCATTTTGTTTGTTTGCTTGTGTGAGCCATACAAAAGCTATACAACCTAATACCTAAGTAATGAGACAGCAAAAGTTAATGGAAATTCTCTGCAGCCGGCAAGCAAATGGCATTAAGCAGAGGACTGGCAACATTCAGCTCAAGATTATTTAATTCCGTTAGTTAAAGCCAATGCCTGCAATGCCAATCCGTGCTTCGGCCAAGCTGAAGTACTGCGCAATATCGCGCATACGCCGCGTGCCCAATGAACAGTTGGTGCAACGTGCACGCGCCGCTTGAATGTTGCGTATAGCAAATTATTTTATTGTGCATTGGCGCCACGTGCTCACCATTAAAATAACGAAACTTTCTCTTTCTAAAATCCTCTATTATACGAATTTTGCTCTCATTTAATACGAGTTGAACGACAGATTAATTTGCTGTACCTGATAGCAATCAGTTGATGCACCAAAGCTAAAGGCGTGAAAATATTTAGTTTTCGTTTTACTTTCCTATAATTATTCAGTGATAACGCAGGCTTACTAATTGAAATATATATTTCGTGTTGTTTGCACATCTGCATCATTTGCAATATTTCAATTATTTTTGTAACTATATTAAAATAAAATATAAATCCTTTATTGGTTAATCCTTTAAGCTGGCAGTTGCTGGGCAACTAGCAAAAAAAAAAAAAAAAAAAAAAAAACCTGTGCAAACTGTTGGCGATTATTGCCGCTGGGGCATTACAAACGATTTTGCAAATTGAAATTTATGCAATTTTTTTGAGCAGACGCAGAATTTATTTATTTTTTATTGCAGTTAATTAAAATGTCAGGACTTCAATTTGCAACAATTAAGATGCGCTTTGTGCTCCGTGAATCATACATATATTTTAATTTTTACGTTTAGTCGAAAGGGCAATCATCTTGCTTTGACTGCTAATAAAGTGCATTTTATGCTTGATTAAGTCGAAATGAAAACCACACTCAGACCGAACGCCCGCCCGCACTCTGGAGCAAAAGTCACAAACGAAAACCACACAATGAGCACTGAGGCCTATTTGTGTTTGGTTTAGGATTTGCCGCTGGCGCAGATCCTTATGCTGCAGTGGAGCTCATTACTTCAAAGCTGACAAGACTCTTGCACAATAAGTCTCTGTTTGTTTGGCCTCAATCGTCTCTGTGTGCTGGGTGCTGCTGTTCGGTTTCATAAATGTCAAATATTTCTGACAAATTACGCACAGAACGGAAAATTCTGTTGGCTTGAGCAATTTGCATTTTAGTGAAACTCGTTCAAGTTTTTGCTACAACTCAAATTTTGACATTTATCTTGCAATTTTCCAAGTCAAACATGCACACATGTGACTGTTACGCAATGCGAATATTGCAGAAGAACTGCCACTGTTTGTTCGAGTATTGCATTCGCACTGGAATTACAGATTCTAATTGAAAGCGCTTGTCAGAGCTGCAGAATAGACAAGACAAGACGTTTTTAAGTTTAAATTTTACTTTTAGTTTGATTGATTTCGTATTTCGTTCCTTATCATTAAAGTCTAAAAAACAATTGCCGTAATTTCATATTAAACTCTGTTTTAACTAACTTGGGAAAAGGCCCTAAGCTCTTGAGTGTTCTGCCCACAATAAACACATACTTTAAACTTTTCAACTTTTTTATTTGCCGAACTCGGCCCACATCTTTATGCCTGGGTTTCGACCTGTTTGACTTGTGGGGCGAGCTCTATAAAACTTGATATGTCTATCTAGGGTATACTTATTTACTATGCATACTCGTTCACGAAATCAATAGAGTATATTGGCTTTGTGCCCTGTCCTTTTTGGTCTGTTAATTTTTTGTCTCTATTGAAAATGGATAGAAATTAATATATATATATATTAATAGAAATATATATACATATATATATATATATATATATATATATATATATATATATATATATATATATATATATATATATGTATATATATATATATGTATATATATTTCTATTAATATATATATATTAATTTCTATCCATCACTCTTTCTCTTAAATATTTATCTATATATATATATATATATATATATATATATATATATATATATATATATACATATATATATAATATATTTAAAAAATTTTTCTTTTAACCTTAGCGTCATCAAGTCTTGCTGTTTGCTCACAGTTGATTGTCCCTCGAAAATTTCGCCAATTTCGTGGCACACCTAGAAAATACCGATTGTTTTGAATTTGTGTCTATGAACGCGTATTATTTAGTCTATAGCTGAAGACGGCAAGATTCTGAACATTTTGTGTAGATAATTTTTCCCAGCAATTTATTGGCCACGTGGTGCTTTGACAGCAACTAGCATTTGCAGTCATAATTCATTGATCAAATTATTAGGAAAATGCCAACTTTATGAACTTAAATTGGCAGCTATAAAAAACTTTGGTCACCAAAGTTGGTCAATTGGCAGTGCCAGAGCTGGATGTGCTTTTCATTTGGTCTCATTGGCATTTCGCTCATAAATAGCTTAAGGCTGTAAGCTTAGATAGCTTACGTATGCTCTTAAAACACTCCGCATAATCTGAGGAATAGTTATCAAACTTTTGGTCTTCGTCCTGCGGCAACACGAAAAGTATTTCTGTTAGTGGGTTTCCTGTATGTGTATGTGTGTGTCTCTATCTCTATCTCTATCGCTATCTCTATCTCTATCTCTCCATCGTAAACATTCATGACTGACTGTCAACTTTTAACTGTTGCCAATGGCAACATAAAGTCGACTTTATTTTCACATTCAGATTAAATTCTATGCTTTTAAATAGCGACGGCAGTTTGTCGAGCTATCATGATTTCCTGAATGCCAGCCAGCCCAGCCAGTGCAATTCTTTGAGCTGAGCAAAATGCTCAAATATTTCTTAGCTTTTTTCTTATCATAAATATTAAGGAACAAATAGCACGACAAAGACTAGCAGCACCTAATAAAAATCTCAGCATTTCCTGATGCAAGCTGAAAAAATAAAGTGCAGAATAATGAATATTAAGCTGTATGGAAGAAGTACGTCTAAGAGATGGCTAGAGTCACAGCGTAAGACAGCGAGCATTGTTGAAATTGGTTAAAATTTGATTAAGACTACTGCATTAATATTAAATAATGACGTAAATATGCCAATCTTATTTATATTATATAAATATATAAGCCAAACATAAAATAAAACAAAATATTTAGTAAATGGAAAAATTCAATAAAACATTAATGAAAATTATTCATTATTATTATTGAAAAAATTAAATAAAATATTATTGAATAAAGTATATAATAATAAATACTGACATATCCACAATGCACGTATTTCTGACTCAATTAAGTCTGCCACGCCTCCCTCTGCCTGTTACTTGCATGTGTACAAAAACATTACATCCCAATAAAAAATAAAAATTGATAAAATCGAAAAATATTTTGCCTCTCATACTTAAAGTTGACAATTAAAAAAAAAAAATCCCTTTTAAATCGCCAAAAAAGGATATAACAAGCACACAGGGGATATCTCTTTCAACCACACCAGCACAATATACAAATGTAAAAATATTTTTTGTCTGACACTGCAGGGCGGCACTAGCAATGGCAATTCTTGCTCTGGCATTGCAGTTCTTCTACGAAAAGCGGATTTCTACCTACATTTTGGTGTGCTGTGTGCAGCTGCAGAATTTCAAGTGGGTTAAGTGATTTTCAGCTCAATTAGCATTGCAGCAGCTGAGCAGCTGAGCAGTTGAGCCGTCTGTTAGCCAATGGGTCGTATACGCACTTACCGCAATGCCAACAAACAATGTGTTTGCCACATTAGCAGACTGTGGCCCAAAACTGTCGCCCCAACAGCTCATCAGCTTCTAAAAGGACACTTGAGGGCTGATGTCACTGGTGCTAGCATTCTTATTGTAGATGTGTGTGTGTGTGTGCGTGTGGCATCGCTACTATATGACAATATGTGAGTTAACTACTTTAAGCTTACGTGACATAATTATGCATCTGACTAAAAGGACAACAGCTACAACAACAACACAAACGGTGCAGGTCAGGATACGTAAGTTAAATGTAGCTGGCTGCCATATGGCCGCTCTCCGAAGGTTTTTGTGCGTGTGTGACTATGTGTGTGTGTGTGTGTGTGTGGTTGTTTACACATTTGCTATGAAATGCATGCGTCTCGCAAAACGTGCAGACAGACAGCCGGACAGAATAAGGGGCAAACAGGCAAGCAAACAAACAGTTTGTAGAGCAAATGAACACGCATCAACATCTATGAAAGGGGCGGGTCGTGGCGGGGCGTGGCGGGGGCGGTGCGAGAGACGGCTCAGGCTAAGCGCATAGCAAGTGCTACATTTGCATAAGTGTGTGCTTTATGTACTACCCTCACACGCGCGCACACACACACACACACACACACACACACACACACACATACATACATGTGTAAGCGTTGTTTGCCAGCGGAAGACGCTTAATGAGCACACACAGCAAAAAGAGGGACAACTCGATGTGACTTCCTTATGTGAATGACTGCAATTTGGCTGGACCTACATGAGCACTTGAGTGGTTCATAAAAGAGATTTTTATTGCGTTAAAGTTAACTAACAGCCACGTATAGACGAATTTATTTCAGCATAAAGCTCTCGGCTTGCGGCTTGCGGCTTGAAGCTAGGCCAAGGTCGCACTTGGATACTGAGTGCAAAGGTAATTCCCACATAAAGCGCATGATGACTGTGGATGTGCCTATGGCTGTCTCTGTGTCTGTTATACATGTATACACACACACACACACACATATGTACATGTGAGAGACATATGCTCAGTATTGTGTTGACTTTTGGCTTTTAGGTAATTTGCCCTAAATCTACTTGTAGCCCCCAAAGCATTTTGATTAACGACATTGCGCTCTAATGTCAAAAGTCATTCAATCAGCTCTGACTGCCATAAACAACCACATGGGCCCCACATACGTACATGCACTAGGTGCGTGTGTGTGTGTATTGATTTTTAGCTATGTTTCATTCATGATTTCGTTAGCATCAACATTGTATTCACGCATTGACAGCATCGATTGATCATTGGCACGTGATTGAATTCAATTTGATGAAATACTCTGCCAATCTGCCAAGCTGTCGTCGGCATTTTTCATTCCACAAGCATGTTATAAACTTAAAAAACAAATGCTTAATAATAATGCAGTGTGAGTGCGCGCTATGGCAGTCAATGTCCGACTTGAAGATACCCGGAACATCAAAACTTTATTTCTTCATTCGATTTAAATGATTTAGCAAAACTATTTATCAGATTAAATTTAAATTTTATTGATGAAAATAATTATTGAAATAATTAGTAAAATAATAATAATAATAATAAGAGTATTATATATATATATATATATATATATATATATATATATATATATATATATATATATATACTGTATAGGCTATTCCACACCTTCTTCTGCCTGTCACACACTTGTTCACAAAAACATTATAGTTTCGGACATATAAATTAGAACATTTAAAGCACTGTTATCCTATAAAATAATATAAAAGTATAAAATAATAACAATAATTTACAATATACAAACAAATAATTATTTGAAAGTATTTACGTACACAACATGATTAGCCTTAATCAGAGAGGAAATTCGTTGTCAGTCAAATTAAAAATAGTTTATAATATGAATTAGAAATCTAGCTTATTGGGTCTTCCAGGAAAAGCCAACTAAAAACCGTTGGTTCGGGTACTGAACCACACTGTTGCCACAGCCGCTGTCGCTGCCGACAGACTCAAAATGTGCCATGCGAGTTTTGTTTGTCGAATCGAATAGAATCGAATCAATTAAATTTGTCATCGCTGCAAATGGCAAACAAAAGTTGACAGCAGCTAAAACAAAATCCGCTTAAAGGTTTTGCTGGCTATGTTCATGTAATACCCTGCACAATGGGATATTGGCATTTACGTAGCTGCAAGGCCAAAGGGAGGTTTATATAAAACATAGACGATTATATTTGTGCTCGGATTGATTTCACATTTACTGCCGAGCTTATGATGATGATAATAATGATATTCCTGAGTATGAGACGTAGATATCTGCTAGTCGATCAAAACAATTAGCATTTGTGCTTGCCAGCAACAAACAGACAAATGGATATTATCATTTTATCTGTTCATTTGGCCATGTTGTTGCTGTTGTTGTATTGCACATGGCGCAAAGCTTTTAGCTTGTTTGCTTTAAAGTCGAGATGGGAAGACGCTATACAGCAGGGAATGGCCCACAGTCCAGCTGTCCGGCAGTCCGGCAGTCCGGCAGTCCGGCAGTCCGGCAACTAGAAGCCGAAGCCATCTGGCAATGGACAAACAAAAGCAGCTGCTCTCGAATTAAGTAGCTCTTGGAAGTCCGTCCGACATGGTAATATGCTTAAGCAATGAAAATTTAATTGAATTGCATTTTGGCCACTGGACAGCTTGTAAACCGAGGAAAAGCTGTTTACGTTTTCGGTGCTGTTGCGGTTGCCAGGCAAAATATGCAATTCTTAATTGAAAATTGAATTTGGCTGCAGTCTCAAGTGCAAATTGGTTCATTTGTATGCAATTGGCGGTTCCTGAACTCGCTGCGCACACGTGTGTATTTACCTGTTGGCGTAAGCTGGGCACTTGAACACGCAACATAAATGAATTAATGCAAACATTTCTTGCCAAAGCCAATAAGCAAGCTTAAGCACAAGCACTGGGAGTTGACCTCAACAACAGCTTAAGCTTTTGCCTGCTTTGGGCTTAAATATTCTCCTCTGCATACAAATAGATTATGGCAATGTCCTTCAGTTAGTTCTGTTATGTCATTTGCAATGAGGCGATTAAGTCTGCTGCTCTGATTCGCACCGACTCTCAGTCTGCATATAATCATTGAGCAACAATTAATGCAGGAGGCAGGCAAGCTTTTTGAAGCCACAACAGCTGCTAATTGGGAAGCCAAAGTTAATCGATTTGTGGCCAGCCGTGATTGCAGCAGGTGACTTTGCTATGGCTGCAGTCAAATGTGGCTGTTTGCCACCAGGCTGTGGCTTTATACATGTGTTGCTCTCGTGCAAAGTGAAAAAAGCACTTTAATGGCAACTAAAGAGTTTTATTCCAACTATATTCAATTTGTTACAGGATTTAACTCAAATGATGAAATGAAGTATTCAATGGCCAATCAGAGCTAGTTCAGAAAAGCCACTGAACAATGCCAGCACATCGAGCTGTGCATAGAATGCTCCGTCGATAAGTTGATTAGCAAATATGCACAGTTCAATTAAAAGCCAATATTGAGTGGCTTTTTGCGAAATGATGTTAATTAATTGCCAATTGGCAGCCAGTCCTTCAACACATTCGAAGAGCATTTATCGAGCATTTAGCATAGCATACTTTTTGGGGCAGACTTAAAGCGTCTCTTAATTACTGTGGTAGCATTTGCCTGGAAGGTAATAAATACCATGCTTTTCTTTCGCCAGACTCACAGATGTAGAACAACAATATCAGAGAATGCAAGGCAAATGAAAGACACAAATTAAAACATTTTTTCCATGTCCATTGCCATTTCGGTAGCCGGAAATGCAGAAGCTCAGAGCTGGCCTCCGTTATGCTGGTCTTAGAGGGCCAGTTATCTTTTACTTAACTTACCTACACTGCTATATGCTTCCGCTGGAGCGGGTCAGGCAACCCTTCCCCCCACTATCCTCTCAGCCTTTGGGTCTGCTTCTTTCATTTCTACTTTTTTTTCCCTGCTTAATGTTTAATGCCTGATTGAGTTTTGCTTTTGATTTCTCGACTTACTTTTGTTTTGTGTTGATTTGTTTTTGTTTTTGTTTTTGTGTTTCTTTCTTTTTTTGCACTCACTGGACATTTCTAAGAGCTTTTTACTTTTGAGGTTTTTGTGTTTTGAGCATTTTCAGTTATTAAACTTTTGGATCAGCTTACGCTTTTCCCCGCCGCACAGCAGCAGCAGTCACTGGACCTTCTGTGGCTGCCCGCCCGGTTGCTAAGTAATGAGATCGATTTTAATGGCATACTTCATTTTCATTTTACTCTATTCTACCAATACGCTCTCCGTCCTCCGCTGCTGCTCCGCCCACTTGTGCCAGATTTCGACGCCGCCTTTGTTGCCTTTCGGCTTCTGTGGCTATTTTTTTGCCTTCCTTTTTTTTATTTTCGTTATTTATTTATGCTGCTCTGCTAATTAAATAATAATTGCTTTTAAGCAATTATTCTGTTTGCATGCTCACAGAGGCGCGTTCGCTTCGCGATTGCATGTTTTTCCATTCTCTTCTCTATTTGAAAATAATTCTATTTTATGTTCAATCCACAGAAGGCGGCACTCAACGTACCTAACTCGGCTTGAGCTTGCTTAAGCCTTCATCCACTACTAATACAAATTACAACAGCTCAGTCAGATAATATTATATAAATATATAGCTGTGTTTCTATACATAAATAAATAATTTTACTCCTGCCCACCATTTGCTTCTAGCTCTGCCTGTTGGCTATTTTCGGTCCAGGTCCAGCGGCTTTATTTATTAAACTGGGCTATTAGCAGTTGAGTCACGTTAAGTGCAATCTGGCAGCCAACAAAAAATTGATTTGTTGTCGAATAAAAAAAGACAAGGCATCAGCATTGCGACACTATTGTAGAGCAGTTTGAGTAAACATCAGCAAACTTAAATATATTTTTATATATACTTAAGCTAGCAACTATGGCCTCCTATGGCTCTGATCAGGCAAGATTGGCCTAAGCAGAGCAGCAATGGCCCATCGAGAATATATTTTTATAGAACCAATATGGAGCCTGGCCTCTGTGCTAGCAGACGCCATAATGCAATGCATTTATACCTATATACATATATTTATTTATATATATATATATATTTATTTATTTATTGACACGCTAAACATCAATTAAAGCAATTAAAATTTTTTACAAAGGCATTTAATTGTTTGCTTTATATTAAAATTTATTGGCGCCGTAATTTTGGCCGCAAGGCCAATAAACTCATCAACACCTGAGCGATAAGTCATTCGGGGTTGACACAGCAAACAAAGCAAAAGCCTCAAACACCCCGCCTCCCCCAGAATGGCCAGAGAGATATATATTTATGCGCCCTACGCAGATGCCAATGCACTAAATGTGATTTATGGTTATTAATTTAGTTAACGCCATCGAAATGCTGTGCATTTCAAGCGAAAAGTGAATTCTCCAATGGCAACACCTGGCAAATATTTGCAATTTCTTGCAGTCGGAGCTGAGATCGAGTCGATGGAATTTAATTTGTATATTCACAGCGGAATCTTGTCTGTTGCTGTGGTCGCTTGACCACATTTCTCTAGATGCCCACGCAGACATGGAGACGGAATGTACACACACATACATATGCAGATTGAGATTCAGATACTAAGATGGATATAGATACAAATATAGCTGCAGATAGAGACACATATAAGAATATATTTACTTAAGGATTTACAGCTAGAGATACGTTTAGATATGCATATAGAGAATAGTATATGCACAGATATAGATACAAATATAGCTGAATATGGGGATATAGATACAGATATAGATATAAAGATATAGATATAGATATAACAATGTCATTCAGATTCTTATAGATATATAGAATAGAATATATATATATATGTAAAGATAAGCTTAGACTTGTGCATATCTTAATTGTTTCTATATCTGCATCAGAGTCAGAGTATGAACATATAGATGCTGATGTAGATAGATAGATGGAAGAGGCATATATGGATATAGATGCGGTTAAAGATAGAGATATAGATGAGGATATTTATAAAGATAGATACAGATTAGAATACAGATACAGTTAGATATATAGAAAAGGATAGAATATAGATCAGCTTAAGCTTGTACTGTTCAGATACAGATATATATAATTAAAGGGGTATATATAGATATCATTATGCAGATACAGATAAGGATATATATACATATTAGCCTATGTATACAGCTGCAAATAGGGAACGGATACAGATCGATAAACAGGCACAGGATACACAATCAGATATATTTTCAGATACCTATACAAATAGTGATACAGTTGCTGATATACAAATACATATGCATCAGTCACACATACATATCAACTTTCTGAGCCTAAAAGCTGGGCAACTTTTTGGTTTTATTCGCATTTAAAAGCTGCCCCGACCGGCTGTCTGTGGCTTTGTTTGTGATTTACAAGCGTGAAATAGCAGCAACATCAAATATTTAACAGTTTTCTATCGACTCCCAGTGTGTGGTTGCCTCTGTATGTGAGTGTGTTTGTGTGTGTGTGTGTCTGTGTGTTGTGCATTTGCGGTAGCTCGATGGGTTGTTTGTATGCATACATATACACACATACATACATACGTACATATGGAAGTATACTTATGTGTATATATATATATATATATATATATATGTGTGTGTATATGTTTGTGTATGTGTGTATAAAGTTGCTTCTTTCACTTCTGTGGGTTTCGCTTCCATTCGTAATGAGTTGCAGTCGGAAATGCATTTTTCTATTAATTTGGTTGCATTGAAACACATTTACACACACCCACACACATGCCAAATTGCAACAATAGTTTGCAACACATAAATATTTACAATTTACGCATAACTGGCAAATGCCTGGACCAATTTACGAGCGTTAAACCATTTCAAGCTCAACCTCAACAATGGCCAAAATGAAATGCGAAACATTCATTTAATTTGCATTACAATTTATCGCCGACGCCTGAAGTGCCATTTGCTAATAAATCAGCAAATTAATATTACGATGTGGGCAATGTGCAGAGTCCGAAGAGAAGGAGATAGCACATATGCACACCTAACAGGTGGAAATGTAAATGTTATATATGTATGTGTCTGGTCTGTTAATGTTATTGACGCTTGCAATAAATAATATGATAATTGTGTATTTGTCACGTTCTACTTGAGATCAAAACTATTTATGTTCTAACCTGGTAGTTGTTCTCCATTACGTTTCGGATAAAATTTATATACATATGTGTTACGTGTCAATAATATCCACGTAGCACAGAATTGGGAAATTTAAGAATAAAATACCATTTGACATAATCTAATATTAAACCAAACCAAAAGGTTTGTGTCTTAACTAATTCTCTGGTACTTTTGTACATAGGGATATTATCAATATATCCTTTTATGCTAAAACTATAAACTTTACATTTTTGCTGAATTAAATTATGTTTGACAAACAGTCGCACAGAGGGCGCCAGCTTTAAGCAAATTGACGACAGATGACGCCACATTGAAAGCGAAAATTAACCCGTATTTACAATTTCCGAGCGGAACTACCTTCGTGCATATACATAGTGGGATAGTGGTCATCGCCAACACGGCTCATCTATGATTTTTGAACCAGCTCATGCCAACACCGCTATATGAACCGAAAGTCACATCTCTAGCAATTGGTATATCAGCTGTTCATATGCTTAACCTAAAATACTTTTTTAGTTTTACTTGTGGCGCTTTTTTTACAACTCCGCCTCATATTTCCATTATGACCAACAACGAATCAGAGACCGCTGGCTCGAGTCGGACAAGTGGTGGGGCTTCAACTTCGTCTGCCAACAAAATGGAAATTACAGAAAAAGTCCGAGTTCTTTGCCTGCACGGATACCGGCAGGACGGTCAGTACTTGTAATGCAATTTTAAATTTAATGTTGGAGCCAATTTGAGTTTTAAATTAAAGCGGATTCATTTAAAAATAAACTGGGCTCGTTCCGCAAATTCACCGGTAAATATGCCGAGTTTGTGTTTATCTCAGCCCCTCACGTAGCTGCGCCCCTGGAACCGTCAGCAGAGCCGGTGGAGCAACAGCGGAGTTGGTGGGCCAACAAAGATGATGGCACTTTCAAGGGCACCAACAGGAGTGGCCCGGCGTACGGGTTTCAAGAGAGTTTACGCAGCGTCGAGGATGTTTGGAAGACGCAGGGACCCTTTCAAGGACTCCTGGGTTTCTCGCAAGGCGCCTGCTTTGTTGGACTCATATGTGGTCTGGCCAAAAAGAAATGTAAGTACGACAACCTCATTACTGGGCCAATAGCACATTCAACTTGCTTTCCCCACAGTGACCTCCATTCGACCTGAATTCGCTGTGCTCAGCTCTGGCTTCATTTCGGGCAGTCTGGTGCACATGAGCGCCTACGAGGAGCGCATCACAATTCCCACTTTGCACGTTTACGGCTTAACAGACGAGATCATTCCCAAAGATATGAGCGAATCGCTAGCTGCTCACTTCAGGAACGTGGAAGTGCTCGAGCACAGCGGAGGCCACTATTTCCCAGCAACGGCACAGCAGAAACAGACGTACATCAACTTCTTCCAGGACAGGCTGCAAGAGTACTTAGAGCACTTGGAACTGCAGCAGAGCAGCAACGCATCGTTCATCGATAGCGCCGAGGAGGACGATGGAATTGCGACGGATGCGAACGATGCTGAAGTGGCTGCTGTGACGGCAGCCGCCGGCTCGGGAATGGACGACAGTGATTAGTAATGTAGACTTTTTCCTTTTTAATAATAATTAAATCTTATTATTACAATAATAATAATAATCATAATTTGATTATAAATTATAATAAATTTAAATCCCAATATTTTAAATATTCACCATTTGCTCAATTATCAATTATCATCAATTGCAATTTGTTATAAGCTATTTCAATTGTGACTTTCATTTCATAAATTTTCATTTAAATTTTGTGTAGTATCTATTTTCTTTTCTTAGACAAATTCGTACAAATTCCATAAGAAACAAACAAATAGGTAATATATATAAAAGGATAAATAAGATTAACAAATCCCATTTCAAATAAAAATTTTGAATCATATTGTTTAAATTGTTCCTTGCTATATAACCGACGAAAAAATGCATACATAATTAGCTATTGTTGCTGTTGCTGTTGTTGTTGTTGTTGTTGTTGTTGTGTGACCAGGCAGAGAAGAAACTGTAGTACAATTCGAAACATTTAGCATTGCATCCAGAGAATTTTGTTGACTGTTGTTGTTGTTGTGTGGGACAAGCGAGCGATAGTAAATTTGACTCTCAGCATTTTAGTTTTATCTCGCGTGCGACAGCATCAGCGATGTCCAAGTGGTAACTGCTCTTGTTGTTGTTGCTTTTATTGTTGTTTTTTCTTTTTTAAGTGTGCTGCTGCTGCTGCTGATTTTGATGTTATTGTTGCTGTTGATTTTATGCCACTTGCTCCTGTCCATTTGAGGCCTCTTGATTTTTCATCACTTCTGGTAAGTCCGGCGGTGCTGAGTAGGACGTGATATCCAGCGTCTCAAAGTCACCCGCCTCGTTCCTGTAAAGAAAACAAATTAGTAAAATGTCAACTCAATAACAAATGCGGCACACGTGTGGAACTATGCGAGTCGGCCGATAACATATGTACATATGTACAATTTTCTAGAGCTGAGTGCGTGTCGTGATTTATTTTGGAACACGAGAAAGCTATATACATTCTACGGCAATTCAAAATTTCGTAATAAAAAAAAATAATTTAAAAACAGCATTTACGAAAAAATTAATTAAAATATCGTCACGTCCTCATCTCATTATAAAGATAAATAAAAAAAGAATAAAATTAATATTCGTGTTGTCAAAAATATTTAGAACATCACGCGCTCATCTCTAAAATGCACATATAATAAAAACAATATTAGTGGCTTATCAGCGTGACTCAAAGGGCGGCTTTCATAACGGGAACTGCGAATGGCAGGGAAAGGGAAAGGGATAGGGAATCAAGCATAACTCACCTGCATGTTAAGCCCAATTGCGCTGGAGCCTGAGCCTTTGCCGTTGATACCGTAACGCCGTAGTCCTGCAACGTTTGATCGTCCTCCATGACATCGTTGTCCTGATTGTATAACCGCTGATCACTAGGTAACACTTTCAAAATGCCTGCCAATGATTATAAAATTACTTAATAATCAAAAATGTGCTCTATAAATAGGAATAACACTTAAACACACGACACACGCACACGCACACATACACTGACACCCACACACACACACACAAAGCATTAACAAATATATATTCTATACTTGCCTTCGATCATGCGTTTCAGTTCAATAACTGATGTGTTTTCCTTAGCATCCGTAAAGATGGTTGTCTTATGCCTTCTGATCATGAGGAACACGTCCTGTAAGAAAGTAATCATATTGTTTCGGTCAAAGTTCATAGCAACAACAACCAGAAATAGTGGCGATGACGACGGTGGTGATGGCGATGTTGCGCGGCTTTTGCTTATTCACTGTACACATGTCCACTGTCGGCGTGTGTGTGTGTGTTGATGCGCGCGCGTGTGTGTGCATTAATGAATTGCAACTTAGCCAGCGTCAACATATCCTTCATATGTACGGCGAAGGCCGGCGAGGCGTGCTTACCATAATTGAAAATTTGTTGCTTAATGCCTTTTGCTGACTACTGCCAAGTGGCCTGAAGGTTGCGCTACAATTTGTTATTGTCGCTGACTACTACGGCTGCTTCTGCTGCTGGCGTGGGCGGGCGGAGGGCGCTTCCTTTGGCGGTCGTCGAGTCGTTCGATCGTTTCTGCTTACACCATCAGCCAATGCACGCTGGTTGTGCTAGCTTCGGTGCGTTAAGTATTGCGACTGTGGTGATGGCAATGTTTTGTAGTGTTTGGGCGTTCAACAGCCTAGTCGATTGCCTGCACTTGTAAGTTTTCGTAGATTTTACGATTTTTAATGTAAATTTTTTTTTTGGCGAAGCAAGACCGAATGCCAGCCCTGCCAACTTAACAACATATGTGAGTTGGCAGCTCTTTACTTTTTTGTGCGTCAGAAACTCTGTTATTTAACAGTCCGTAGTCTGCCACAATAATGTACTAAATAATCCATAGCGCACAAGTGTCACTTCACGCCTGGTCTAATATCTGCCACGAAATGGTTTTGCTCGACAATGCTAACGTAAATAAATACATTAAACGTGAAATTCTTAAATAATATATCATTTAATTACAGTTCATACTGCGACTGGAGAAGATCGCCAATGAGGCGAAAAAGGATGCTTCCTTCACGATGACATTCAAACGCTGTAAGTAACCCGGTTGTCCGCACACATGCGACTTCTCTAATTAATATGCGCTCCTATTTCGGACGTTAGACGATGGACATGATCGACCTGTGCCTCGTGAAGGAAAGAAACCGCTGCCCAAACCAGAAACCTACATGTGCCTAATGCGTGCTCAATTAAAGTCCAAAAAGGTAAATGCATTTCTTTTTTTGTATATATTTATATCTTAAAACTTCCCATTTTTTTTAGATATCCACAGTAGTTCGTCAGGAAGATGTTCCCACAATGATGGCGATGTACTCACAATTTATGAAGAGTAAAATGGATGGTCTTAAGCGCGTTAAGAAAGTGAAAAGCAAGGCCAAGGCAGCCAAGGCATAATGCAAACTTCTTAGCTGCGTTATAATTAGTTAAAGCTTTTAGATATCTACCGATAACCAACGTTCCCCTGTACATTAAAATTTTTACGGTACTCATGTATGTCTATTATTGTTATCAACCATCGTATCCTTCTGCACGCACAAATCGAGCAAATAGTTTGGTAATTTGTCTAGCCTTAATCCATACAAGTACTTTGGCCTTATGAGTTGTACTAACGCGTAGACATACTCTCTTTGCGCTAGTGCCTCCTCCTCCTCGGATGCATAGCATAAGTCATCAACATACAGGACATCTATGCCATTGCCAAGAGCACGATGAAAGGACGCACCGGCCTTTGGTATAAAGTCCAAATAGCCGCTCAAATTGTCAGCTATTAGTGATCTACTGTAGTCATCTAAAAAATAAATTCCTGATATTTATATTCCATAAATCCGAATTACTTACTCTGTAAGTAATACAAGGTAGCTGTTCCATTATCTTCATTTTGTCCCGTGGGTATCAAAGTCAAATTGATTTTGGTACCATCATACTTAATGTTTGTTGCTTCGTAGGGCCTTAGAACTTTATATGCACATTTTTCACTGGTTTCGGCTAACACTCCTTGGAATCGGACCACATCATCTGCTGAGCCAATAACTTGCCCACACCAATTTAAGGGAACTATGTGATCCTGGAACGCGGCCGATGTTAACAGCATTGGTCCATTATGCTAGTTTATCATAGATACATATATTTTTCACTGTTGCAATGACTTCATTATTAACCTTACTTGCTCGTAAGGTCCATATGTTTTTTTAGAATTCAGTATTAAAGGCTGACCAATATAATTTAAAAACATATTTTAGCGCAGGAAAAAACAAACAAATGCGGAACTAGTTTAAGTGCGCAATCATAACATCACAAAATGTTAATTTAACATTTTCTGTTCATTTACAAGCGTCAATTATTATCGGAGCATATTGCGTTTCCTGTTTTTGCGCATTTTCGCGCACTTTCAAAATACAAATTGATGGAGCTAAAAATTTGCTTTAATCTATTTTTAATTAAAATAGCTATTTAAGAACAATCAATAATTTAGATATAAATATGTTTGTATATGTACACATATATATTTAATCGTAAGTCACCCTATTTTATTTTTATTACTTTTATTTTTGTTCGGCACTAACCGTGTACTTTTAGCAGCGTTACATATTGACCAGTTTTTCTTCTTTTTGTTTGTTTTTAACATACAAATATACTGTTAGTTCTATCACAATGAATAATATATTTTGTGTGTGTTTGGTTTATCATGTATGATGCATGTATGTGCTGTGCCTTTGTCATCAAGATTCGAGAGCTGGGTATCCTTACGTTCTTATGCCTACAAACATGATATTATATTATGCTAATACATTTAATACAAAACAGATTTGCAGCATAAGTTAGTTTCCTCCTATCTCATTTTGTTTTTCGTTTTTCTTTTTTTTTTTTTTTAGAACAAAGACAGTCTTTTTAATATTTTATGAGAATTTCAATTCTGTTCATGAAGCTTCTCCATTTGCTATCGAATATTGCAAGTCGTTTGGCAATTAATGAGCGAGTGTGCGTTAATGTGGACGAAAGGATCACGAATTTTTGAATAAACATATTTATGAGGACAACAACAAGAAAACGTTAAGATGGTTACTATGCATTAGAATGCAAATGACTAAATAATATACGAAACGCTCCCATTGAAAAAAATCATAATTATAAGCTAAGTTCAATATTTAAATTAAATTGATTAAAGAATAATAATAACAATAGAGCAATTACGTTTGCTTTTAGTTAAAAGTATTGTAGCGCAAATTGCTGTCAACGTCGCCGACATTGCCGCCAAAGCCACCGGGATTAGACGGTTGTTCGGCCATGAGATCCGTGCTTGACTGCGAGTACCGACGCCACCTGGGCCATGGCCACACATCGCGTATGCTGTCGATCAAACGCTGCTGGAATGTTTTGTATTCCATGTCCACTGACTGAGTATCACCAAAATTAAAATCAGCCACTTCCACGGTAAAGCTGAAGGCAGAGAAAGTAAACGTTATTCTCCGAGTTTATGCTTTGGATTTACGGATCATACCGATTCCGGCTCTGCATGTAATAGGCTACTCCAAAGATCACCAGACAAACAGCCACAAGGGTGCAGGCAATGGGCACAACTACAACCGATAGCTGCGACTGTCGCTTTGCTGTTGAAAAAATGGAACATACTCTTATCAAATTGTACAAAGCATAATATTGACTCTACTAACCTTCATAGATGTTGACGGTAACCTGGTTTACGGTCGCCGAGACATCATTACGTATGAAAAACAAAATCGTCTTGCTGTCAGGAAAATAGCGAGCGAAGTTAAAATCACATTTGTCGAAAGTGTCATAGCTGCTACACGTCTCGTTGCCCGTTGCATTGTACGGCGCTAAAGAATTAGAGAAGGTCAGTTAAAACATGATTTCAAAACAATTAATCATACACTCAAATAATTCAATATGTGAAAATCAATATAGCAAAGATGATATACAATCTTGAAATACGCACCATTGTAATATTGAATGCACACCTCGTACGGTGGTGAGCCTTTGCAGGTAATTTGTAAATTAATCAGCTCCCAATGCTGCACCCAGTTTTTGCCGCTAGTGCTAAAGCCAGAGATGGGTGCTGCAACAATCAATATTATTTAAAAACATTTTCATTGAATCGAAATATTCGCATACTTTTCGACACAACTCGCCGTTGAAAGTAACCATAGAGTTTGCTAGAATCCTGGGCAACAACCCTGCCGTCTATGCAAGTGTATGGCGGTGGGGGTACATCCAATAGTTTCAGCTTTCGTACACCCAAAGGATTGATCAAGGCTACAGATGAGGTACCTGTGAGGTTCTGCTTCTGTAGCTCCTGCTTAACAGCGGCTGCAAGATTTATACCAAGCAGCTTAGCATTCGCGTGCATGGTTTGGTTAACGTCACGTTTGGATCGAGGTGGTTTTATTGTGGTCCTAGTTGTTGTTGGTGGTGGTGTCGTTGTTGTTGATGTTGTGGATGTTGTTGTTGACGTTGATGTTGTGGCCGGTGTTGTGGAAGTAGAAGTTGACGTTGTAGTTGTAGTTGTAGGTGCGGGCGTGGTGGTGGTGGTGGTTGTTGTAGTAGTAGTAGTTGTGGTTGTTGTTGTTGTTGTTGTGGAAGTCGTTGGCTCTGGCAGAGGATTCGGTGATGCCACCAGGAGAGCTTCAATATTATAATATTGATCGGGAACTGTATATGTATCTTGAAAATCAAGGATATGCGACATTCCCAGATATGTACAGTTTTTGAACCAGTAAGTATTTATATAATAATGATTGCTTATCAAATAGTCCAAGTCCGCTGTCCACAGCTGAATACTATGATTAACAGAAATCTGCGTGGATACAAAGTCCTGTGTTCGCACCTTGTCATCCTGTATAAGTTCCAAACTGCCGCTGAGTGTGTTGATTAAGTTGATAGTAACTGCACTCTCGGCAACCGGAAACCAAACTATAAACTTCTCCTCTAATACACTCACTTCTACACGACGCTGGCCTAGATTGGTATCGTTAGCATATTTGATAGTCCAATTGCTGATTGGTTCGGATGTTTCAAATTCCTATAGATCAGAAAATTCAAATAAAATACGTAATTCGGCTTTGGTTTACAATAAAGGGGCGCAGCAGCGCTCAATACGCTTGCTTTTAATAGCGCAGCTGTGACGCAGATTAATCACGAAAGCCTAGCTGTAGTACGATCATAGGGGAAAACTCAAGTTATAAATAAATCATTTGTGTTTTGTGTGTAGTTTCGATTGTATATGTGTATACGATAACTGGAAGATATATGTTTATATATATATATATATATATAGATATAGATATATATTTCTGAATTCCCAGATGTATAGATGAATTTTACATGCTTTAGAATACGGAACGTTTGTCATACTGGAAAAAAGTTAAACAAATATTGTTATCTATGAAACTTAAGCTATTCTGCTCTCCAATCTATGGCCCATACAGACCCTACAGTCATGTAGGGTAACTAAACGTGCCAGGCACGGCTGACAACAAATCAAATGATTGTTAAAATTTACATTTTAAATTTGATATCGAGTCCATACATATTCAATTAAAGCGGCATCTAAAATTAACTTTATTATTATCACCGTGTCTTATACAACAATTTGTAAAGCATTTTAAATGCACATTGCATTGTTCGTAAAAGCTCCACATCAATTTTACAAAAAGGTGATAATGTACACATTCAGTAAATCCAGCACATGCATTCTTTCCTAACAACAAATTGAATTGGGACAGGCGTAGGGCATGTGCGGTTCGTTGCGAAACAGACTGTAGCGTTCCCGTTTTGCGTACATTTAATTAGTCATAGCAAATTCTGTTGAATGCTCGTTTATACGTATGCGTCGTATGTCAGCTTTCTTGATTTGGCAAACATCGCTTTCTATTTGTAACGGATTTTACCTTCATATGGCCAGCATTGTCCTTCCAGCTGAAGCTATAGGTGCCTTTGCTTGCGATATTCTTGCCATCGTATAGAGTAGCGCTTACATTTATCGTGGAGCCGATCAGCGCATGTTGTGGTGCCGTTATAATAACATGTTTACCATAAACTACAAACAATGATCATTGTTAATCATATTTAAAGTTGCACGAACTCATATTGATTGGTATTGGGCTCGTTCTTACCTGTATGTAATAAGGCGTATAGCACTAGAATGAACGCTAGCGCTGTGCTGCTAATTTTATGCATTTTTGCAGCGCAACAAATTGGCGTCTGGTATTTCCGACTTGTTATTATGAAAAATAGCTTAAAGTGCACCTGCACTCCCGCCCCTATGAACAAAAAATAATACACACATATACACACGCATACACTTCCGAATTGTTTTACGCCTATTTTTAAGTCACTTTTTTATTTTATACAATGAGTTGAACACTTTTAATTGCTTTGTAGTTAATTGTAATTGTAAATAATCGGCACATCAATTATTCGCAATAATAAATTATTGCGTTTTCGTTTATTTTATAGAACTGCAAGTTAGTGTTGCCAAATCGTTCGGTGCAAGCCCGAACGAAACACTGAACTGAATGAACAAACGGAACTGTTCAACTAGTTCACGACTCGTTCGATAGATCCTATCGTTCATTTTACTAGCTCAATTGAGTTGAATTTATTCCAGAGCCCACAAAAAAAAAATAAAACAAATTCTGTTATATTGTTTAAAATACTAATATCGTTTATTCGTTAGTTGTAAATAATCATACTTATATGTATGTATGCATATATGTTGGCGTGTGTATATGGTAATATTTGAAGAAAACTTAATGGAATAAATGAAAGACAACGAGATGAAAAAGCAATAATTACTTTGGGATACGCAAAACGCACAAAATACTCGGAGACATTTGCTTATAGCTAATGCTAATAATGCTGCTGTCCATTTACTTCTTCTTGCTCTTGCCCAGCGTGAGTGTGTGATGTGCTGTGGCCAACTGTTGCTTGCGTCTCTGAAAGTCCAGATAGTCTTCCTCGAGTGCTTTGCGAGACTCTTCAAGCTTACGCTTCTCTTCCGCATGATCCCGCTTTAATTTTTCAAACTTCAAGTGCAAGTCCTTTTCACTGTCCTTCAGCTCAGCCTCTTTCTCCTTGACACGCTGCACAAACATCTGGCGCACCTCCTCCTCTTTGGACTGCAGCTCAGCCAGATGATTGGAGCGCTTCGCTTCGAAAGTTTGCTGGAAAGAGACAGGCTTGTTGTCGCTATCAACATCACTGAAGCCCATCTGCTCCAGACGCTTCTGCCGGTACAGCTCATAGTGCCGTGTGTGGGTCTTCTCGCGCATATCTTCCATGTTTGTGCGTATGAGCATCTCGCGCAACTTGACAAAATCGCAATGGGTTTCGTTTTCGACCTGCACCGTGCCCCAGGGATACTGACGAGCACGGATTAGTTTATTGCCCACCTTTATAAATTCGGTACTGCCAACCACGGCGAACGGAATGTGCGAATTCATGACGCTATTGGTCTCCGCCACAGTCTCGTCGTCAGTGGGAAACTGGTAGATGTGAACGCCATTGCTGTTAAGTTCCTGTATGATTTTTGCTTTGAAGCGCTGCAACTCCACTTTGGAGATGGTGTCAGCTTTGGCGATCACCGGTATTATGTTCACCTTGCTGTCTAGCTTCTTCATGCAGACTAGATCCAAGGACTTCAGACCATGTCCTGTCGGACATATGAAGTACAGACAAATATGTATGCGACTATCATGGCACGTGACAAGAGAGCGCTTAATTTTGAGCTCCTCCTGCAAATAATTCTCGAACTGGGCATCGATATAATCGACGACAGCCTTGAATGAATCGTCCTTATTGATTTGGTCGCCATAGCCAACCGTATCGCAAATCGTCAGCTTCAGCCTCACATTGCTCTCCTGCAGCTCATAAGTGTGGGCCTTCAATTTTACACTTGGCAGCGTATGGGGACTCGGCGTTGACTCGAAACTAGTGTTGAACAGTGTGTCCATCAATGTTGATTTGCCCAGACCCGTCTCGCCTAAAAGGGGAAAGAGACACATGTTACTCATTTTGTTTGAAAGACATTTTAAGTGCCTTCAATTGGGCACTAGACGTATATGTGTGTCAAGCAGTGTTGCTATTTTAGCTTTTTTATCGCTAAGTCTAGCTCCATATTTGAATGCGTAATATGTAAGTGTTATGCAAAAAGGCTAAAAATTATTGATAAATAGTAGTATATCTTGAGCGATAAATCAAGTATATTTTTCAAACTTAAATTTCCATAAATCAAAATTTCACTAAGTCAAATAAAAATAAATCCAAATTCTTTTTAATACATAAAAATTAAATTATTTTACAAATCAAAAATTTTAAGCCATTTTCTAGCTATTTGTGTCAATCTAGCATTTTACGCCCTTCAAATTCAAACATCACTGATATCAGGGTGAAATTATAGAAAGCAAATTGATGAAAATCGATTGCTAAGCACTTTGCATATTAATCGGCTCCAGCCAGCACGCGCCGATTTCAATTGTTTACATACATATGAACATACGTGCCTGCATTCGGTTATAAAAAATATATGGTTGTTGTTATGCATGTATGTTAGTGAGTCATGCATGTATTGCTTGTGTGGCTTAGAATCTGTGTGCAATGCACTCATTACAACTCCACACATTTCTCTTCGTTGATTCATTGCATATACATATATGTATATATATGTACATACACATTTAGGCAATGCCGCATACACACACATGCACCCACATTTGTATATACACACCTATACACATAACGTTGAAAACGAATCCATTTTGTACGCTTTTATTGACCAGTTGATCGGGCAAACTGTCGAATCCAACATGTCCAGACTGCTTCAGAGTGCGGAGATGCACTTCCTTTTTATTTATAAAATCAACTTCAGCAGACATTTTGCAATAATTTACACAAAAAACACGCACACTATTGACCTCGCAAAGGCGTCGCCAGCGAGTACGTTTTGTTGATAAATAATCGCTATCGATATACCGACAGGTACCATTTATCGGCGATAGTCTCACAAACTGTCCGGTAGCTCAATACGTTTGACAGTCTTGCTCTGGCAACTCTCAAATGTATTGTTGCTGATGTGTCCAACCTGTCAAACTTTCTAGCGGAGCAAAAGTTCGGTGTCAAAAAAGATTTTCCTAGTTTATTATTATAACAATGTCGAAAGACACAAATCCCAAGGAGGCGCTTATAAAAGCAGCCTATGCCGATGTTCACAAGTTTGGCAACAATCAGGAGTTCGACAAGGCTGTTAAAGCTGTTAATCGGAGTAAGTATCAAGACATGTGCCCAAGGTTTACCTAATTACAATCATTACAAAATGCATCAAATTTCTGCCCAGTACTGGGAGTAGCGCCTGATGATCAAACTGCGCTCCATTGCAAAGTTGTATGCTTGATGCACCTGTCTAAGTTCGATGAGGCCCACAAGTTCATTGAGAAAAACCGTCTTGCCACAGTGCTGATCTTTGAGAAAGCGTACTGCGAGTATCGTTCGAATAAGCAGCTGCAGGCATTGAAAACCATTGACGATGGTGCAGTGCAGCCGTTGCCTGCGAAGCTGAAAGAACTGCGCGCACAAATACTATATCGCTTGGAGCGCTACGAGGACTGTTTGGATGCGTACAAAGAGATCATCAAGAACAGCAGTGACGATTACGAGGACGAGCGACGTACTAATCTCAGTGCTGTGGCTGCCAACTTGGCATTGGATAAGGATAAAGACGTTCCGGAAGTACCCGAGGACACCTACGAGCAGTACTTCAACAGTGCTTGCATTCAGTCCAATCGCCAAAAATTCGTAGAAGCCGAGCGCAAATTGCGCACCAGCGAGAAATTGTGCCGCGAGTTTTTGGAGGAGGAGGGTGCCAGTGAGGAGGAAATACTCGAAGAGCTAGACGTTATACGTGTTCAGCTGGCCTACTGTCTGCAACAACAGGGTAAAGTGAAGGAGGCGAGCGTTATTTATGCTGAATGTCTACGCCACAAGCCGAAGGATGCAGCCCTGGTAGCTGTTGCCAGCAACAATACGGTGGTCATCAACAAGGATCAGAATGTCTTTGATTCTAAAAAGAAAATACGCGCTGCCATGGCAGACGCTTGTGAACCCAAGTTGACCTCTCGCCAAAAACAGACAATAGCTCTAAACAATTGCCTATTGGCGTTGTATACAAATTCCAGCGATCAAGTCCAGCAGCTGACACAGAAATTAACCCAGAGTTATCCTCAAGTGGAGTTCGAGGCTGTCCTCATACGCTGCAGTCAACTGGCCAAGGACAAGAAGCATAAGGAGGCCATCGAGCAGCTGAACAAGTTTGCCAGTGCGCACAAGACGCATGCATTTATCAGCAAATTTGCCATCATTCAGTTGCAATTGCTTCAGGTGGGAGTAGTATTCTACACATTCGTGTTTCTTTTATTTATTGAATCTATTTTGTACTTTCATTTGACAGGGTAATCGTAAGGATGCAATCGAAACTTTACTCTCGCTGGGCGAGTCCAAGTATAAGCCCGGCATTGTCTCGGCCCTGGTGTCTCTTTATTTGGGCACCGACAATAAGCCAGCCGCATCGGCGCTGCTGAAGTCAGCCGTCGAGTGGTATAAGCAGAACAATGTGAGTAGCGGTGATTTGTCGGACATGTGGCGTCAGGCTGCAGAGTTTCATTTACGTGGTGGCGCCTCTGAGACGGCGGCCAGTTCTTTGGAGGAACTGCTCAAGTTGAAGCCCAATGATATGAAAGTGCTGGCTCAGCTGGTCATTGCCTATGCACAGTTCAATCCTAAGCGTGCGCTCGAGATTAGCCGCAAGTTGCCCAAACTGCAGACGCTGACTACGGCTTCCGAAATCGATGCACTCGAGGCGGCCAACTGGGTGATGTCTGCAAAGGCGGCTAAGAAGACGGCCAATGCGAAAATTGAACCATCGCCCAGCACACCCGCAACAGATAAGAAGAAGAGCGGAAATCGGAAGCGCAAAGGTAAACTGCCAAAGAACTACAATGCCGAAGTCGCACCTGACCCTGAGCGCTGGCTGCCCAAGTATGAGCGCACCGGATTCCGTAAGAAGCGTGGAGGTGCCCGAGCCAAGGATATTATCAAGGGCTCCCAAGGCATGGCATCTGGAGCAGCTGATCAATAGTAAGTGAAATGGTTGGCTTCCTCATAAGATTTATATGAACGCTTCTTTCTTTTTTCAGCGACATGTCGAATCGTGCTAATCTAAGCAAGAACTCCCCCGCGACGCCCGTTTATCAGGAGCCCACGCCCGGTCCCAGGCAGCAACATCGCAAAGGTGGCCACAAGAAAAAGAAGGGCGGACGCTTCTAAGTCGTAACCAATAACATGCTTTCAAATGTGTTATAATTATACATATGCAATATCAACTGAACATTCGTTGACAAATTATAAATAAACGGTTTGGCTATTCTTCCCCATCATCGTCCTCGTTGTTCTTCTGCGCAGGCTCATCCTGCCTCCTATCATAAGAGTGCAAATGCAGGGTACCCAGCCAATCGACCATATTGCGCTGCTCGGCCTCCGTTTTGTATATATTCGAGTTGATGTACTGCTCTATGAACTCGGTGACTTGCTTCTCTTGCGCCGTCCAAGTCAATCGGTTGTGAATGCCGTCATTTCCATAGCGATCATTGTAGCGTTCATAATGAACGGTGTCCAGCACGAGGCCCAAGCCGGGTGCCATAGGCAAGTCCAGGCGCTCCTCAGTTAAGGCTCGCTCCAGCGTTGCAGCGGTGGTATTTCCACGAACTATGGCAATGGCCAGGCCAACCATTTTACGTATTTGATGCAGCATAAAGCTTTGTCCCTTAACCTTTAACGTGACAAACTCAATGGATTGCGGACTCAGGAATGGTGCACTGCATGTGAAGGACATGATAAAACGCTTTGCGGACGGGTCTAAAAAGCTCCTGTGGGTGAATTATGTTAATATTGATGTACAACAGTTATAAAGGATTTCTTTACTTTCTGCTGGTAAAGTTGTGAAAGTTTTTTGTGCCCTCATAGAGTTTCAGTGCGGCGTTAATCTGCTCTTGCAGCTCGACCGGTATACGGTACGTTTCCTGCTCATGCTGCTCCTCGAAAGCGGCAAATGCTATGGTTGGCAGTGTGTATGTGTAGGTGCGTGCATTACACTGATCCTTGGCATTAAAGCCTTTTGTAACGCGCTCCACGCCAAAGATACGAATCTGCTCTGGCAAATCTTTATTGATTGCCTCTAGATCCAGTTCTTCGGCTGCAAAGAAATTAGTATTATAGTACTTATTAACTGAATAGTTGGCTTACTTACGCAACTTAATGGAGCACACCTGTCGAGCGGCCGAGACACCTTTATCGGTTCGTGCGGCACGCTGAAAGGAAGCTATTTGCACTTGTTCGAAGGAGTCCTCCGTTATCCATTTGTGCTTAAGCATCGCCTTAAACAGTTCCTCCTCAATAGTCTGCATACCCGGATTGCGTTGCATGCCATAGTAATTGGCACCGCAGTAGCTCAGAAGAATGACGCTTTTCTTTCGCTTAATGCGATCTGCGGGATCAAACGGAGCGCGTTTTTTCCCATTCGCAGAGTCCTCCTCATCTTGTGCCTTCCAGTCTACCCACTTCTTTCTTTTAAGAGCGTGCTTCCACCGATTGATTTCCTTAACAGCCTCATTCTCAGCTTCTCTGGCGGCTCTATTTGCTTTCTGTTCTTGCTCCAGCTTATCGAGTGCTTCATTCATGGCAGCAGAGAAGGATTTTGTACGCGAATAAAAGCTATGCCGACTAAATTCAGCGTGCAATAATTTTCTTAGGCAAACTGTGTTATAAAAAAATTATTTTTGTTACTGGATTTTATAGAGTAGGAATCACTTTAATATTCACCTGCCTTTGTGTAGCTGTTCAATATGTGGTTAAACAACATTTACTCAATTTGAACAAATAAAATACCAACAACTTTACACGTGTGCCGTTCTTGGAAATAAAACACAGCTGCTGCATGATGGTTTCAACCACTTCATGCAAGCATTTGACTGACAACCATAACATTATTATAAAACAAAATTAACAATCTGCTAAATATATCATTTATGAAATGTAGGTTGGCGTATTTTTCAAAAATATTTTTAGCATACATATAATTCATAAATGTAGGTAAATTAATTTATTTATATATATTCGGAGGACTGAACGTGTATGACTGCTTACAAGGGGCAAAACTCTGGCAACGCTGCTGAATCCAAAATGGCGAGTAGAAAATTTTTGTACAGAAGAAGCGTCCAAGGAGAGTAAACGCCGTGACCGTGTGTTTTCCTAGCAATTTATTGCTAATAAAATAAATACAAATATTAATTTGAGTAGCAAATAAACAATTGTGGTAGCCAAGCGTCTAAAGTGAATATAAACCAACGCAGTGCTGTGTAATTTAATAGCAAAAGAAAAATAAAGCGTAATGTGAACAGTTCAATGAAAGTTTTCGCCTCCGTGGGAATTCGTGCAAAAAGAGTAGAGAGAAAAATTTTGCAAAACGTTTGAACTTAAAGGTGAAATTGATAATAAATTAACAAACAAATATATGTATCGTAAAATGCCAATATCAATCAAAAACACGCCGTGTAAAACATTAAACCTCTAAGTGTCATACGAAAGCGAAACTATTTTTTTGTGCACAAGGTGACTTGTTTGTGTGTGTGCGAGTTCGTGAATACATTGTTGTGTATGTATGAATGTATGTGTATGTGCAGACGGCCAATTTGGCGTTGTTTTTGTGTCGCCTGTCGGTAATGAATGAACAATGATTGGAATAGATATCCTAATACAACTAAAAATGTTCACCAAGGGCGCCAAGAGCTGCTGGTGAATACAAAATTCTCGCGCTAAAATTAGCCTACGCCCACGTTATCAACCCAAAACCGAAACCGCACACCCACGTACGCGATACAGAATCACATAACGATTGACATATTCTCTGAAAGAAAATATAAATAATAATATACAATGGATTTGGAATTGGAAAATCTGAAGAACGACTTTCTGCCGCTGATTGCCGGCATTAAGCAGGAGCAATTGGATTCGGTGGCATCGGATGTGCTGCCACCAAATCATTTACCCAGCACTGCTGCGACAACATCCACATCCACTTCCTCTTCATCATCATCATCGGTTGGTAATCCATGCGATAGTGCCGAAAAACGGGTAAGTTGCGGAGCTGGTCTCACTTTTATTTTTTCTCTCTGTGGATGAGGTTAATAACTTTGAAAAGGGCACACGTGTTCGTTATCGTAAGAAATGTTCGTTATCTTGCTGCACTTTCAAATCTATTGAATCATCAGAATAACGATTGACACAGCTTATCACTCAACATAATGACATACACACACACACATAGACATACATACATATATGTATGCGTTAACAGCTTATCGTAAACAATACAGATATCCATTGTCTCGTGCAATTCTGTTCGTTATCTTTTCCCATGCTATAACAACAAACAACTGTAACAACAAACAAATGGCAAAGCACACATACGCATGCATCCATCCACTTGCATATGTATGCAAAAGCACACAGACGTTGCTAAAATTGTGTTTCACTTTCGTGTTCAAGTCTCGTGCTGTTTGTTGTTCGGTTTCTGGTTTTGCCGTTTCGGTGTGAAAGGCAAAGCAAATATGTAACTACAAAGCGGAGAAGGCAACAACAACTGCTCACACACAAACACACACACACACACACACACACGTATATATACTCATTTACTCTCTCACACTTTTTGTACCGCAGAGTGCTCTCCATCAAGATCAGCTGCAGCGGGCTGAGAATGACTCGCCTCTTTCAAGACATGTGCGTCTGTGTGTTAGTGTTTGTGTTGTGTTTGCTGTTTGGTGTTGGCTGCGGTCTCGTCGCGCTTGAGCGCCATGAACGTGAGCTCCTCTAAATATTCAGATTCACAAATACAAGTTCCGAGTGGCGCAGACACTTTGAGTGCTATTGGAGTGGGAGATGAACCATCGTAACTAACACTTGCACATGAGCTAGTCGTGGCGGCTGCAAATGACGTGCGCTCATTCAGTCCAACCGTCAATCATGCAACTGCCGCCACACCACTACATACACACATATTTATGTGTATGTGCTTCTAGGGGTGTCGTCCATGGCCTCGGTCTTCTGCTTTTGTCTCTTTGGCCCCCGTCCTCTGGTCAGCAATATTTAACCTGCGTCTCTCTCACTTATTTTAAATGATAAGTGTCAAAATATGTGCATGCATCATGCAACGTTTCTATGGAATTGTATTAGTCAAAGTATTTCAAAATGGCCGGCGAATACAAAATGGCGTCGACAGTAGCTTGAGAAGAGATGTGGAGATATAATAGTAATAATTACTATACTGTGCGGTTCTTCTTCAACTAACACTTGCTCAAGTGGAATCTTTAATAGACAATCGTTAATGCCATGCAAGCTGACAGCTGTCAAAAATCGTTGAAAAACACAAAACATATTAATGATAAGTGGCCACTTTGGAATGAAATATTGAAATTAAATAAATCATAGATCAAACCGAAGTCCGCATAATAAAAATAATAAATTTCTACACCCATTATAATTGACTTTCTCTGTCTGTGACACGAATTAATTATTTTTTTAATTTTCTTTATTTATAAATCAAGAAGAAGAAAAAACCGTTCATTGGCAACAGCAGATTTAGATGAGGTTTAAACAAAAAAGTGATTGATTTTGCAGTAAATATAATAAATTTACTCATACAAAAATGAAGCATATAATTATCTCAATGAGAGTTTAAATATCGCTTAGGACTTCAGTTTATTGCAGTTCCCTAGGTCATCCTTGGGCTAGCTCAACGATTACTTTTAATGATATTTTCAACTCATACGTGTGTGTGTGTGCTGCAGGCTGTAATTATTTGTTGAATCTGACACTATAATGAATGGGGCAACGGCTGAGTTTCGGTGGAGAACGGCCATTTTGTTTATTGACGTTGCGTTGTTGCTGCTGCTTTTGCTTTTTTCGACGAAACGTGAAATTAATTCTAAGAATTTGCTTTTAATGAGGTGCAATTAACTCTAATTTCACTAGAATATGCAAGCAAAGCAAATGACGATAACCGAAGAGAGAGAGAGAGAGAGAGAGAGTGAGCGAGGAGCGGTAAGAGCTAGCAGGCGCTTGAGTGCTACCCAAAAGTTTCTAATTAACTTTATTGCGCAGCAATCTTAACGAAGAGATCTTTGGAAAAGTCGCTTTTCACTTTCAGGCACTACTTGTTCCCCGCACCTGCCTAGCCGTGTGCTGTGTGTAATGTGTGTGTGTCTAGTAGATACACATTTTAATTACTTTTCTGTCTCAACTGGTACTGGGGCGTGGCTGGGACCTTAATCCAGCCATAGAGCGAGTATAATTGAAGTTGACTATGCGAACGGATCAGTTGAACTGTAAAGAGGGTGGCCATCCATTCCGCATAGGCTACACATGACACCGGACGCCCAACTATAGTGGGATTAGGTGCTACGCAGGACATAATCCGATCACATAAAGCGGATTATAACGCACAATAAAACGACAGTCAGGCAGCCAGCGGCAGCACAAGTTGACGTAACTTTAAATTGAAGCGCATGTCATGCTATGGCCTGGCTCAAAGATACGTATTTTAGCATCTGTGCAAAGTTTCATAAGCTGTGTATAAATCCTGAATGAGACGACAAAGAAGTGGAAGCCCACTTCCCCTTAAACGTAAGCAGAAATTCAAAGCTTAGGGCGTTGCATTCGACAGCTGTGCCACGCCCACGGTCTTAACGGTACGCCCTCCACTGTATAAGCCGAGTTGGAATTTTATTGCAACTGCATCACGTTTTGAACCCCTGCGGCTTAACTGTTTTGTATCTATATCAGTGGCATGACGTCGCCATTTTGGAAAATGTATCTGAATAAGACTTATGTTGTTGATGGTGTGGAGATTTGCCGTTCATGTCACGGCCCGGTAGCACGAACAATTGCATACGGCACAGAGAGAACCGCAAACCGCAGCAGAAACAGCAGCAGCAGCAGCAGCAACAACGACGGCGGTTTTGGTAAGCTCCAGAGGCCAACTCTCCAGCTCTTTGAACCGTTAAACCCACAATGTCCAATGTCGCCAACATTTGAGGCAGCCGCATGGCTCACGATATTTCCCTCCCTATAGGCCTGAACTCTGAGCCTGTGCACATAGTCAACCGCTTCATTAGTTTGTGGTTTTTGGGCACCAACCCTCTAAGCACTTGACTTAGCGTCCCATCAAAGATTTTCAACTGTGTTATTTACGCAAATAATAATATTTCATAAATTCCACAAAACATTATTTAAGTAAATTTAATGTTGTATATATTATTATTTATTTTACAACTTTTTCTGTTAATGAGAAACTCTTAATGAACTGAAACAGTTATGGCTTTGCTTTCCTAGAAAAAATCTCTTAAAATAATAAGGAAAGTTTTAGTGTTTCGCCAATTGCTAAGCACTTATTATTATCCACATGCAGTCAGACATATGATGATTAAATTGGCATTGACAGAATAATAAACAACTTAATGGATATTTCTGCAATACGAAAGTAGAGCCCATTTTCTTTAATGGGCCTCACATTGACGTTGCGATTGAACAATTTGCTCTATAAGTATGTATCTTAATAAACCGCAACCAAAACCACTCAAAGCAATCAACTTCAATCGATTGGCATGGCAAAACTCGCTGACTGACGCTTGGCTGGTTGACTGCTTGACGGCTTGGCTTGCTGTCATTGTCGATATGAATCATATTTTGAGGTCATCGCTGTCGTCTACATATTATACGGTTCCTTGTATGTAGATTTACCCCAATAGAACTTTTAGCTGAAATATATCAAGTATATATATATATTTGTATATGAAGAATTTCGTTTCGGTATTTCGAATATGAGTTTCTTAGTTACCTTAATGGAGATCCATCGATTTTCTGTATGCCTCGAAGCTCATAAAAACTTTTTCTTGGTTCTTTTGCGTGCCATTTACGATTTCCATACAATTAAATCTTTACGACTGCGACGATGGGAAACGATGCGAATGAAGCGAATAGCAGCACTTGTTCAACAAAATAATAAAAAAAAAGACTCCAAAGATACATTTCCATACACGTTAAAGAGGCGTTTTGTGGGTGGGACATACCGATTTAGCTCCACCCCGTTCGTTGTGTGGCCCTTGTTCGGTTATCCTTCTATGTTAATCCTCAATCAAATACAAACTCGTACGTTTTTATGGCATCATTTTTGTAACAAATTTATTCTCTTTTTTTTTTTCATTGGGTAGCTTAAATTGCGTTATGAAATGTTATGTCAGGTCATTAGGGTTTGCCCATTAGCCGACCCCTCCACACGCACTCACACACCCTCTGTGTTCCTGGGGCTGCGGAAATTGCTGCGCCGGTGCCGGATATGCCAGCGATTTAAGTAAATGGCCCAGACCTCAAACTATAATTTGATAGTATAGAAATGCAGTACATTATAGGTTCTGTTTGAAATTCGTGTTTATGTTACCATGTAAAAACTTCAGTCAAAATCAAGTACATTTAAATTTAGGAAATATTATTTTAAGCTGCACTTTATAGCAAATAGATCTGCTTCTATATGCTATATGCTAGAACACATCTTTCGTTAATTTCAAATATCTAAGGGTTGATTACAGGTGTGATCAGTAAATTTATGGCCCCACAACGTGAGCTGAGCGCCTTGACAGTTTAATGACCTTACCTGCATTTCGATTAGGACATTTTCTAGGTTTTTAATGGTATTTGTATTGTAGATACGCAAGATTTAGTATTGATGCGTGCTTAAATATAACTTTGAATGCAACGCACGATGCACACACATTAACGATCAATTCATACAAATTAACGATGGATGTGACAAACTCTAAAACGTGATTTCTCTCTCAAAACTGAGAATGCTTATAAATAAATCAACTATAAAATGTAACCAAACTATATAATAGTATTGCTCTTACAATCATCATTATTTTCCGTTCATGCACTTTCATCTCAAATCTTCAGGATATATATTTTAAAAGAAGTTTTAGCCAGACCAGTTCTTGGCCAAGTCAACATTATCGTATAAATCGCAGCACCCTTGCACGCTGTTGTGCTATACATACATTCATTTTTTCCCTGTGCTTAGTTCAATCGAAGAGGTTCAGGCACAATCAAGTTTTTGCTTTTATTATGGGGAGTATAAAGCATTTTATTGTGCCATCTGCTCAGACTATCTCACTCCTTATACATAAATTTATCTCGCTCTTTCATTCGCCCTACGTCGCGTCGCAATTTATAGCTGGCATTTCGAGCGTTCCTTATCTTTAAGTTTATTACTCAGGCTCATAAATATTTCAAGAGTCGCATTTTGTCTTATTCACCTGAGCCCAGTGGCTTTGAGTCCTTGCCATGGAATTGAAAAGGCAACTCAAATAGAATTCCATTAATATTTTGTATCGAAATAAAAAACCTTCTTAAGTTAATCTATTGCCCATTGTGAAGCTCATATTTATGCTCGGAAAATTTTGATTAGTCAGGCATGGGCTATTTTCAGAAAAGGGCTTATCATAAATTATGACTATCAGTAATTAATCATATATTTTTATTAGAAGATTGCACAGGAAAACCCAAAACCCAAAACCCAAAGATACAATATGAACTGAAGCTTAACTTTTCCTAAAGGCAGTAAATTTAATTATTGCCAAGAACAAAGCGTGACGCAGACCAAATCAAATTCGTGTTGCCCATGGAAACTGTAGCAAATAAATTATTGTTAGTATGCTTCGCTTTGCATTTAATTAATTTCCATTGTCAAACACAAAGATACGTATGCCTTAATTGATGATATTTGCAAACCGCAATCAGTACGTAGACACAAAGGATATGTGTTTGAATTTTAGGATGGTTCAACTTGACTTGACTAGAAAATCGACAAGCAGACCACATTATTAAATTGACTTCTGCTGCAATTAATTACCTCTCTGATGCATGCGATATTCTTGTGCCTGCTACAAAGGGCGCATCATGTTTCTGTGTGGTGCCCCCGACAAACGTTGATGCTGATTCTGTCCTTTTGCATGCTGTACATTTGTAAAATAAAGATATTTACGTATATTGCACGGCGGAAAATATAAATAATAGCCTTTCTGACTGACAAACGGTATGTTTGAGCAACTTGAAGCCCAAAGACAGAGCCACCACGACCGCCAGCAGAAGCCCGCACCAATAGCAACGGGAACAGGATACCGCCCGCAGCGTTAGGGACTTTCACAAAATGGCTGCCGAATGCCACCCGGAGTCCTTTTAGTAAGGATTCATGACGCACACAGATGATGCATGTTCTCATATTGCATTGATTTATACGCCACCCACCGACGCGGACCAGACTACCCGCTGTGCTGTCCTCGCAAGTGCAGTACACAGCATTGCAGCAGCCAGTCATTTATTAAATTTACTGCTCTTGTTGCTATGCGAAATGCAAAATTTGATTTAAATTGTTTTTGTTGTTATTGCTCACATTTAATTAAAAGTTGTCCGTCCAATTATATTTGAAATAAGCAAACAAATATAACATTAAAATAAGAATAGTTTGCAATAACATTTATTTTATGTTTTATTTTTTAATGCATTTAAGCTATGAGCAGATATATTGCGCGGAATTATCTCATAATCATTGGGTTGAAAAATTGCATTTTGCCACACACAGTTGCAGAGTGAATGCAAATATTCTCTGAATGTTATAAATGTATATCAAAAATATAATTTGAAGTTAATCAAGTAAATTATACATTATGGCCCAACCAATTTGTATGCTAATTTTGTTGTTTGGCTTATCTGGATAATGGGATAATGAAAGTGGATTACAATAATAAAGAATGATAATCTAAATATAAATGATATTTGTTATGAAATGTTGAAAGCTTAATTTGTCCCTTGTATATCCATGTGACATGCTATAGAAGTAGGAGCGGGCGTAACCGACTGCTTAATGCTCGTTTAAGGACTCAAATCACGTACATTTATCGAGGTTTTAATCATTTTAAATGTCATGCTCCCAATAACATACCTTCTGAGTTCTCCCTAAAATTATGCAAAACCAATATACCCTTTTCACGTCGTGAACGAGTCGAAATGTTATTTATTTTTGAATTCAGACATAACATTGAAGTACATAATTATCTTCTTTTGCATCATTGATTGCCTTACCGAAAGTCATATTTATATTATATATTCCAATTCCAGCCAATTCCCCATTACGCTTGCAGATGACACGGCCAAAGTTTGGTATTTCATTTAGTATAACATAAAATTATAATATGGTGCAATCATAGCTAATTAGCATAGCATGGAAATGCCATTAACAATGCCATTTCAAAGAAGAAAGGTCATTATAAAAGTTTTGTAATCAAATATTATAATCAAGTTATACATTGATAGCGCTGGATGCGTCTGAATACCAAACGCCAAAATATCGTTGATAACCCATGTAAACTTTGTTTACATAATTTTGAAACTTATTTATAGCTTAAATTGTATGTGTACTTGACTAGAAGAAAATTTATATTTAGCTGAATCTATAATCAGGAAAAAACCTCTAGTTGGGGGTGCTCGATTAGGCGAATAGCCTTTTTTAATTTAATTTTTAAGCTAGAGCAATTAATCATTCTCTTTGGCTTTCAATTTGTGGATATCAGCAGCTCCAGTTATAACTTCACACGGACATGCGGACATGAATAAATATACAACTTCCTGATTAAGAACATATATATTTTATACGCCTTCTTCTGCCTGTTACATAGATTTCTAATACATATGTATAGTTGAATTTAATACGAGTTGATAGTGCAGCCTTTTACATTAGGTATGCCTGGTTAAGGCATTCGTCATTTATATGAGGTAGTCTACTTCATATAGTGTATAAATTGATGTATGCGAACTGCACAAATTCTGGTATAACGTTGAATTTTCAAAATGTTATTCATTTGACTGCTTGTCAAAGCTAAAACCCTGAATTTTGCTCGTCTCACTGAACTTCTCTGAACAGCAAAAGCTGCGACTTAACTGAAAATCCAATTTGATGTGAACACGCAAATTAATGGAATTATGGCTGCCTGGCAAAAAATGGATTTGGCATGTGCGATATGCCTGAAAGTTGTTGGCAATGGGAGCTTCAACTGATTTTTGCCGTTGTCATAGCATCAAGAACGAGCCCTGCGTTTGCACTGCACACTCTGGACGAGAGTAGGGATGGAGCGGGGGTTGGAGGCTGAGTTTGTAATAAAATATAGTTGTAGAACTTCTTTCATTTTCGCAACAAAAAAGTTTTTCTCTGGGAATAACAAGAATGGAACTTTTAGCAAACTTGAAAAACTTATTGCAAATAAATTCTCAATGAAATGTGAAAGGGCTTTAAAAGGCTTCGCCATTCTGGATGGAAATGTGATTACTTTCATCAAAGTTACATCAATCATAGCTGCACTCATTCTGTGGCAGCCGTCATGCCGCCATTCCATCATGTCAGCACATTTCTAGTGCTTCGTGCTCTGCGCTCCAACGTTGTTGAAGCTCTCAATTGTTGTTGCCTTGTTGCCGTAGCTGTAGCTTTCAGGCATTGTTGTTGGGGCATCCTTTCAGCATTTTCTAATTGAAATTGATTTAGAATTATTTATACATGCGATGCTTGGAACATATTGCCGTGGGCTGCTGATGCTGCTAATGGACAGCACAAAAGGCAATGTCCATTTTCATTTATGCCCTACCATCGCCTAGGCATTTTAGGCATTTTGAAAATGTAGGATGCGTGTACCGTAGGCAAAGAATGAACCTCAGTCACATTATTATATTAATGTATTCCAAACATATATTCTAATTTGGTCAATTGGTTCACAATGCTTTTAGCTTGTCTCTACGGTTTATGTATGCTTTTTTTTATTCGTCTCATAAATATACATTATTGCCACACAATATTTTCAAAGCGAGAAAGAGTATAAAAAATATGAATAATTCATAGTTTTGATTTCTTTTTGATGATTTTGAACTTAATTGGCTGTTTGGGAGTATCTTTTAATTGGAATTACTTGGCCAAATTGAACCCTTATTGATGTGTGTGTTGAGGCGGAATGTGAGCCAGAAACCTGTTTGCTACCCGCTTCCAGTTTAAGGCAAGTCATTACAATGTGATTGAAAGCATGGGGGTAGCAGCTGGTTCATTTATTTATTTTTTTTTTTTTTCGCAACATTTATAATGGTATTTCAGTCGCATCGGACTTGAGCAACTTTTAAGTGGGCTGCGCCGGCCGAGCGTCCAATATGAGCGAGCCGAGCGGGCGCACGAGCCCAGTGCCGTAGAGCCGACCTGTTTGGAGGCCCACATTTGGCTAGAGAACGAGCGAGCGAACGCCGCAAGTGAGGAGAACGTGAGCAACGACCATGGAGCATACATTATGATGAATGGCTTTCAAGTGGAACGTCGCCCCCTAATGCCCTGACTCTGAAACTATGTTGGCTGTGCTAGCTGCGCGTGGGCATGTAGCAAGCTTCCCATATATACACATATTTATATATATACATATACATATATAAATATTTAGTATATAGTATATATAAATACAAAATGGCCGCTGAGAGATGATTTATGAGCTCTGAGGCGTTTCGAAAGCTGAACGGAGAGAGAGATTCGTTACAGAAAATCGAGTCCAACTTTCTCTCTTTGACAATACTGATGTCAGTATGGAGTCCCAAGATGGATCGATGGATCGTGGCAAACGAAGTGCACTGATGGATCCCAGTTTTAGTGCTATGCCGAACCGCAATTCGCACAACTGTTTCACGATTTCACGTCTGGGGCTTGCCTGATGTGGCGCATTCATCAATGTCCATGGCGCTTCCGTTGCCACACAACCAAACACATACATAAAAACTCTGGTTGTTGCATGTAAAACGCTCGCATACCAATGCAGTAATCTTTATCGAGCAATAGCATAATCAATCAATTGGATTTATGGGCTCCAACTCAAGATAAAACTAATCAATCTTGCCCCGCGACAGTCGCCGAAGACGACCAGAGCAGCACCAGGACCAGCAGCTGTCTCCCCAACCCATTCCAACGCCTCTTCAGTTTCAGTAGGGAGCTTTATTTATTTGTTTACCCCGAGAGCTAAGCTCTCTGTTATTTCTTTCGTCGAAAAAATGTACGCTCCCCTTTCTCTTTGGAAAGTTAGTGCGATTAATTATAAAAGAGAAATGGTGTTTCAGATACTGAATGCCCATTTCCTTTAAAAGCTCTTGTTTCAATTGTGGCTTAAAAATTGAACCTCTATTTATTCAATCCTTTCAGCTTAATTCGGTTATTCAATTACTTAGTACCTTTTTAAATAATCTAATAATATTAAAGTCGAGATAATCTATAGACCTCATATACAATTTTGGGTTTTTTGATTGACAACAGCTTGCGGTCATTTGAATGGCGTGTCAGCTCATCAGGTCGTGGCTTATCAAAATAACTACGATAAGTTAAGATTAGATTAGATAACAATATTTGTAGAGCATACTGGGGTGGTGAAAGTTTCACCTTTGAACATGTCATTTCAATAAGCAATACAGGAACATATAATGAAAGGTTGCACTCCGTGTCTACCACATATTATCCTGATCTAGAGGGTGCCACTTATAGATAACCCACTTTACCGCAAGTGCCTTCTTATATACCACTAATATAGCTGCTGATAAGCGCGTCTAATTATGAAAATCTGCCATCAATATATTAAATGCTTTATGATTGGTGTAGTTGGTAACAAGATCTGTTCTTCTCTTTATATATTTACAGTCGGAATCAAATTCATCGGCATCTGCCAAATTTACGCTGTTCAAATGCGTTTACTGCGCTCAGGTGCTGAGCATCAATGATCGTCCCAAACTGCTCGAGTGCCTGCATGTTGCATGTGGACAGTGTGTGAACACGAAGTTCTCGGAGCTGGATCGCTCTCTGCCGCCACTAATACACTGTCCAGTCTGTGACAATGCCTCGCAGAATGAATACATCATTGATAATCAGTTCCTGATTGAGCAATGCGCTGCCGGTGACAGTGGCGATGGCAACGGTTCAACCGATGGGCTGAAGAGTTTATTAGCGGCCAACATACAGTGCAGCAGTTGCTCGGATGGGGCAGTGGCCACTTCGTGGTGTGTGGACTGTTCGGAGTACATATGCGACAGCTGTGTTCAGGCTCATCAGCGTCTTAAAATCACCAAGGATCACACTATCAAGCCAAAGGATGAGGCCAACAATGAACAACTGGCGGGCACTGTCGGCGTCGACAAATTGCACATGTGTCAGCTGCACACACAAGAGAAGCTATCGCTATTCTGCGAAACTTGCGACAAGCTCACTTGTCGAGATTGCCAACTCAGCGATCATAGAGATCACAAGTACAAGTTTGCCCATGAGATTGCCACAGAGTCGCGACAGGCCTTGTCCACGCTTGTTTCCGAGATCAACTACAAACGTTTTTTGCTGTCCTCCGCCACAAAGGTGATCGATGATCGCCAGCAGCTGATACATGATAAGAAGAAGGATCTAATAAAGGAGATAACTGCGATGGTGGTCAAGATAACCAATACGGTGAACATGCGTGGCAAGCAACTGGTAATGCGCCTAAACGAGGTTTGCGACAGCAAACTGAAGGTCTTGGTTGAGAAAAAGGAGACATTGCAGTTGCTATCCGATAATACGGATCATTGCATTGAATTTATGCAGAATGCTCTTGAGAAGGGCAGCGATTTTGCCATATTATCGAGCAAGAAATCTCTTGTGCGTCATCTGCAGAAGCTTAAATGTCAGCGTGCTGATATACCCAATCCAGAGATTCCAGTCCGTATTCAGGTGCAACTAAACCAGGTCGCCGAACTACAGAAGGTCATATCTCAACTGGGCATTGTTATAGTCGATGGCAAACCATATCCGCCGGCACCCGCTCCCACCCAAAACGGACCGCAACCACCACCACCACGTCAGCAACCTAGCCCAAATATGGCACCACCACTACGCCCGGGCTTGCCCCCGGGCATGACGGCTGGCCTTTCACCCAATGGGCCGCCAGGTGCCTTTGGACCACAGAATGGACCCCCCATGTACAGCAATGCGGCTGCGCAACAGCAATTCAACAATCTGTCTATGAGTCGCTCGTTTCCAGGCGATGGCTCAGGTAAATGTATGCTACAATTAACACTATCCCAGATAATTTTAAGAGCCAACTCATAGTATGATGACTTTCTGTATGTTTATTTACAGTTCGGTTTGGTGGTATGCCACCTGTGGGCATGCAGCGTCAGGGTCAACCACATGTCAGCTCCTCTACACATCCGCAAAATATGGGTTAGTTAGATATATATCGGCTAACGGCCATTAGAGATTCTTGTAATCTATCTCGTATTCAGTATGATTTGGCTGAGTGCAGCGAGTCTCTGCACGTGTTGCCATTTTTTTTAAAAACAATCTTAGAGCGTGCTTCTTTGCCACTTAGCATAGGACCCTCAACTGACAGTAACGTTAGAGACACGCTCAATATTTGTGTTACAAATATCGTACTCAAACAAATTATGCAACACTGTTTCTAACACTGATATAATTATCGATACGACGCTCTATCCCAATACTAATTTTATCTGCGACATGTGCACATGTAAAGTACAATTTTTTTGCGTTTGAAATATTCCATATTTTCCATAGATATCAGCTTGCGTGGATTGTTAAACAATCAGGCAGCACAAAATCCTAATCCTCATTTGGCATTTAACGGGCCGCCTAGCTACCCAGGAGGACCGCAAGGTGCACCTTCACCGGCTCACCAGCAATCGCTGCCGCAGATGCGGCCACATTTCATGCCCGGTCAACAGAGTTTCGGACAAGGCGGCGGCGCAGGCGGCGGGCCCAGAGACAACAGCAGCTTCATGAACAGCAACGCACGCTTCCAGTCGCAGTACCAGCGCATGGCCAGTCACGCTCAGCAGCAAGCGGCAGTAGCAGCTATGGCAAGTGCAAGTGCCGCCGGGGGTGGGCAGATACCTTCCCCTGGCGCATTGCAACGGCCACCAATGATGCCCAATCCCATGCAGAATGTAAACAAAATCAATCAGTTCATGAATCTTTTTTTTTTGTGTTCGAAATTAATTATGGTTATTGGTTTTATTAACAGGCATTGGGGTTTCATGGGAGCCAGGCTGGATTTAACGCTGGCCCCCCGCAAACCTCACCGCAGTTGAGCAGCGCTATGCACAGTCTCGCCAAATGGCATATACCACAATCCGCGCAGCAATCAAGCAGTAAGTGTCATTAATAACAAATTCTTGCCACACGATTAACAATTGAATATGCTTCAGTGTGCCAGCAGCAAGGACCGCTTTTACCATTTGCTAATGGTCGTCAGACTTCGGAAAATTTCAAAATCTCATTAAAATCGCCAAATACTCTAAAGAATAGTACACCGCCCAGTCTAAACATTGGCGGACCTGCATTGCCGAGCTTAAACAATGGCTCGACCGCTGCCAACACAATAGCGCAGTTGAATGCAGCTGCTCTTGGTCTCGGCCCAGCGGTATCAATACTCTCAAATGTCACATCGACAAATCCAAAGACACCCAGCCCTAGCACTCATGAGGTAATACCATAACCATAAGTTAATGTTATTTATAACACTTTAATAACTTTTTGTTTTACGTTTTCTTAGAACACTAAGGATTTTACCGAACCTATTGACAAGGTGCGTGATGACTCCATAAATGATTTGATTGCAACCATTGCCAAATTGGACTCGAATGGAGTGCAAGTACTGCCAGAAGGACGCACTAAGACCACCTCACCGCAGGTACATAGCTCGACGGATTTATCCAATACACAGGAAGGTGAGTACCATTTACTTCAAACCGATTTCGCTTTTGGTTTAGGCTAATTCTATGGGTGGTGGGTGTGTGAGTGTTAAATATCGCTCAAAAATTTCAGAGCTCTATCTTAATTTCTAAAATGAAAATGAAAAATATAAACTGATTAAGATCTACCATTGTTACTTGTTTCCTTAAAAATTATTGAAAAGAAAATATATGTAACAATGTAAATATGCTGTGGATTTCTGTTCGGCTGTTACTAAAATAATTTTATTAAATAGCTTTAACATTGTCCTCTTAAACCTTTGAGTTCATATTTGAATGTGTGAGAGCAACAATCTGGTTATTTCAAACTTTCACTGTTAAGCATTGTATCTCTTAGTTTTATATTTAACATTAATTTGCTGCTGGTTTTAAATCGATTTAATTAAATTCTCATGTAACTTTGCTTTATTTATTTCTATTTTCAAAACTGCAAAACTCGATTTCCGAAAACCAAACCAAAAACCCAAAATAAAAACCAATTTAAACGCGCAATAAACCGTAAAAATCAATTACTAACCAATAAATTATTATATTCAACAATTCGAAATGAAACCAAACAAAACAAATCAAATCAAACCACAAACAAATCAACACGAAACAAACACACATACACTTAAACATACACACACCCATTCACTCCCATCGTACACGAATGCAAACATAAAACTAATCATATCAGTTAATAATAAAAATGAACAAAAAGACGACCCCAACGAGGATTGGTGTGCCGTATGCCTGGATGGCGGCGAATTGATGTGCTGCGACAAATGCCCAAAAGTATTCCATCAGAACTGTCACATACCCGCGATTAGCTCGCTACCGGATGAGAGCGAGAGCTGGCAATGTTTGTTGTGTGTCAATCTCAAAGAGCTTACCAAAGTTGAGGGTAACGAAAAGTCGAATCCAGGCGAGCTGAGCAGCTTGGAGTTAAAAATACTGCAGCGCATATGTCTAGAGCTGTACTGTCAGTATGAACAGAGTCTCAATTTCCGTGAACCGGAATCACCAGCTAACTCGCAGTATTATGAGATTATTTGCAAGTAAGTTCCTATAAATGATTTTGTGTGAATCATATGTTGACTTAAATTGTCGCCATAGCCCCATGTCGTTAGATGTTATCCGCACGCGCCTGGATCCTTCCAGCCCCAATCACTACAAGGATATAGCTGGCTTTGTGTCCGATGTTCGACTAATCTTCAAGAATACTTACCTATTCTATCAGGTGAGTGAATTGTGTTTTTGTCGACCTTCGGTCAGATTTATAAATTTGTGCTTGCATTGCTTTCACACAGGAGGACTCGAAAACTTATACCAATGCCAAGTATTTGGAAAACTTCTTTGAAGAGCAACTAGCTAAATGGCTGCCCAATTATGTCAGCAAGAGCGGCACTTCTACTTCGTCCAATTCGCCTAGCTTACCGGTGGCGGCTGCAGCTGGGTCTCCGGCACCGGTTGAGAACGGCCGGAAGAGCTGTGGCTCTGCCTCGTTGGCAGATAGCGAAGATGCTTGCTTGCCGGCCAAGCGGTTGCGTCGCTCAGCGCATGAATAGGACGAGCTTTTGCCCGATGACAAGGGCACGGAGGAGCAGCCGCAGCCAGAGGATAAGGAACAGGACGGTAAAGAAAAGCAATCGGATGAAAAAAATGAGGTAGAAAAACAGAATGACTTAGAAGAAAATCAAAAGCAGCTGGACGGTGGTGAAGAGGCGGTGTCAGAAAAAGAAGAAGCTGAGAAGAGAGAAGAAGAAACTGAGAAAAGAGAAGAGGAGGAAAGAGAAGAGCCGTACTTAGCGGATCTGGAATTAGATTTACCACAGCGACCCCGTAGTTTGGGCAGTAATGTAATACAAGAGAGCGCCGATTATGTGCTTCAGCTTCTACATGCATATGCAGCTGCTTTCGGACTCTAGAGCGTTCGATTGAGTCACTCATGAAGGAACATATCCGTACACACTCGCAACTAATAAGTCCAACATTGTTGTATATTATGCATGCCGCTCTACTCTATATACTATAGGAAAAGTGAATATTTAAGAATTTTGTAGCTGGTGTACAATTAGTTTTTAATTAATCAACTGTAAATAGGTAAGTCATTTGATATGATTTATAAATTGATAATACAAGAATAAACTCGATGGTCGCTAGTTAAGTCATGTGCAGATATCTTTTAGCTAAAGTCTTAAGTGTTAAATATATATAGGTAAACAGATATACCAAGTAGAGATTAAATCCGAGCTTAAGTTTACTCCAAATTCACTGCATAATTTAAGAGTGCTCCAAACTCTATCCTCTAACCCGAAATATATGTTAGAGTTGTATTTACTTTTGTGATAGCAAAAAAAAAAAAACAATAAGAAAATGAAAATGATCAAATTAAATTCTAATATGTATGATAAATACACCATCCCAACTCATTTTATCATTTTACTTTCGAATTTGCTATGTACGATATTTATTGCCCATTGCTCCGATAATATATTTATCTACATGCATACACATATGTATAACATAAGCATTTCTCCGACCCATTTTTGTTTTCACTCCCGCTCATTGATAGAACAACAAACATTCGTATACCATATAAGAAGACACTTGTAATAAGTTGCAATTAGAGAAATAAGTTTCAATGAATGAAAGCCACAATATAAATACAGATATATATGTCTATATATAATACAAAAACATAGATCTTTTAATGTTGTACGTTTGACGTTTTAATTTAAGTATACCATATAGAGCCGATCAAGCATGCAGCCAATCAGTCTACTAGTAATATCCATTAGAGCCATAATAATACACAACTCGATAATAAAATAAGGTCGATGCACAATGAACAAGCATTGCTATTGGTGTGTACATATAGTACATATACATATATGACAAAACTTTATAATTATTTTCAACTCAACTAACCAGTCAAATGCTGTGGACAAAACCTTTTGTTTTTATTTTGCATACACATGTATACTTGTACGACATGAAATTGAAACTGAAATAAAACTCAATTTGCAATATTGCGAATATTTTTATAAATGTTTTAACAACTTGAAAAAATAAATTAATAATATCTTCTAACCGATCTAATCAAGTCGAAATAATAGTAAAGAAAACTCCTATTGATGTCACACAATGAAAACAGTAAAATAGAAAAACATAAAAGTGAAATTATATAGATGTATTATTCACTATATATATATATATATATATATATATATATATATATATATATATATATATATATATGTATCTATTAATAGAGGAACATGAATGTGTGTGCTATCCTATCAAAATTGAAGCAAACAAAAGAAAGTGAAATAAAATGGCAAATGCCAAACTATGTTTAAATGTTGAATGTGAAAACCATAGAAATTATTCTATATCTGTTTTAGCTGTAAGTTTTACTATAAATATCGAAAACAAAATAAGAAATTACATACTGAATGTACTACTTACTATCAAATGGATTTTTAAATAAAAGAAAAAGGCAACATGTCATTTCGATGCTCGTTCTTAATCTATCATATACCAAAGAAGCCGTCGTCCCGCAGGTATTGCTCGTCCAGATGCTTGCATGGCTACAGCAGAAATCGCTCATCAATCAGCGTCTTGCGGGAGACATTGCGACGCACCCAGCGCTTGAAGGTGTGGCGCATGAGCTGCAATGATTGATGGAAATATGTCGGAAATGGCCAAGAATTAAGATATTTCTTTTTTGACTCACCATATTCAAGGCGCACGCTACAGCGGCGCCGAGCAGCAGACTCGAGGTCAGCAAATAGATGGTGAGCAGCACAAGTATCTCCAGCACAAATATGTCTAAATGGTTGCCCAGCAGCAGCACGCGACTAAAGCTCAGTGCATCGTCGATGTAGAAGGTGCCCTTATCTATAAGATATAGTATCCGATATCATCCACAATTCATAAGAGCTCTGGCATAACTCACTTTCCGTTAGATAATTTTCAATTTCACAGTTGAATAACTTTTCCGTCAATGTTTTTTCCTTAATGATGTAATCCATATCCTTGATGGCCTGCAATAAGCTCAGATTTATAGTTTTTAATGATTATGGAAAATTGGGAAAAATACAAATCAACATAAAAAATTAAAAATAAATTTTAAAATATTAAAAATAATGTTTTTAAAATTAATAATTAAAAAAAATAGAATAGTATAATTAATATAGGTATATTTTCGATATATTATTGATGATTACTATTTAGTCAACTCACATGATCGATAAACGCACAGAAGAACCGATTTATGCTGGCGTAGGCAATGGACGTGCGCTCCACTTGGCCATCAATGCTCGAGATTTGTGGCTCCTTCTGATAGAGCAGCGTCTGTGACATGCTGCCATTTCGGCTGCGTTGGAAAGGCAACAGCAGGCGGTCCAAGTATATACTAAAAAGTATATACTTCAGTCAAAAATCTACTGAGATGATTTAGAGTCAAGTAGTACCCACCGCAGATTACGTGGCGGCAATATGATATAGGCCTGCTTGTCCGAGTCAATGAGCAGTCCACGGCGGCCGCACATGTTCTGTGCCTCGCGCTGCAGCTGCAGGATCATGGAGGACATGTCCGTATCAGCGAAACCATGCGGCGAGCGTCCGTGTATGTAGTAGCCATATCCCGGCTCAAGTAGCGAAAATAGTGAGATGTTCGCCAGGCTGCACAAGTCAACAAACTTCTGCAGAGGATTGGATTGCAGCAGTCGGAGCAGAAGCAGTTGCAACAAGTAAGTGAACAGGTAAACGACGCTTATCAAGCAGCAGCTGAGACTCTGCAGCCGACCGAAATGCTGGAGCAGCTGATAAGCGGCGATGACTACGAAGGCTTGAACCAAACTGGAGTATCGCTGGGCACAGCTGAGACGTATCCAGGCATTGGCCGTGAACAGAACTCGCCAGGCAGAAACGCTGCTCTCGGCGACGTAGGTGCGCACGCTGGAGCAGAGCGAGGAGCTGTCCAGATTTAGACGCTGACCCTCACAGCTGCTGCGCGGTCGCTCCCAATCGATGAGGAACAGCTCCATTTGGCTGGCGCGTCGCAGGTGCACGGCCAGAAAGATGAACTGCAGCAGGCAGGCGGGATAGATGAGCCATGCCAACCGCTTAGGCGCGCAGGCCTGCAGAGCCAGCAGAATTAGCGCCGTCACCAGTAGCGCTAGTGCCACATTGGTGGCCAGTTGGAGCAGCAGCTCCAGCAGATTTATGGTCTGGCATAGCTCGGATCTGCGGCGTCGTCTCAGATTCTGTAGACGCAGCAGTGCAGCCACGAAGGCGAACAGCAGCAGCAACGGCAGTGCCAGCTCCAGCAAGAGCTTAGCAGTGCCGCTCTGATGCAGTTGCTCAAAGTGGACGCGTAACCGAAAGGGATAAAGCTGTGTCAAGGACGCATTCCCCGTGATCTCAATGTGACGATAGCTGAGCCGCAGCAGCGGCAGACCAAGCCGACGCCCAGCCTGGATATTGTACTTCAGTTCCACTCGATCCACATAGCGCAGGGAGCGGTAGAGCTGCAGCTTGTGGGCATCTTCATAAAGCGGCCAGAGTGGATGCATTCGGTTGTCCCGAGGATGCGCAGAGATCAGCTGAAAGCGCTTCACCAGCTGCCATTCCTCCTCCTGCGTGCGCTGCAATCAGGAAGGGATTAGAAACGAGGCTAATATCAGACATGAGAAGCTCTACCTGATTCTCTGGAGTGAGCGTCTCGATCAGCACAGGCAGCTGGTGCAGCAGGTGTGACCAGTTGCTGCTGAAGTTCAGATAGAGATTATGGTAGTTATCATTGCGGTCTTGGGTGGCCAAATCTATGAGCTGCTCCAGACTCAGCTGGCAGCTAAGCTCCGGCTGTGGGTGCTCTAAGCTCAATTTTGGCGCACTTTGCGCTGGACAGAGATTCAGCTGCTCCAAGTGAAGTGGACCCCAACGCTTAAGACGGCCCGCCAGGTCGTAGGTTGTGCTGAAGATTTGTAGCTCCGTCTGATTGGCCAGATGGAGCGTAGTCGTAAGCAACTCTCGCGTCGCTCTGCCCTTTTTATAGAAGAGAAACGGCTCCAGAGCGCGCAGCTGCTCGCCCGCATGGGCATATTTGATGACCACATCTGACATCTGGGTCAGCAGGAAGGGGCTGCACGGCGAGTGCTTGTCCAAGGAGTAGTGCGAGAGCACACATAGATTGGCCAGCTGCTGGCAGGCGCTGTCATTCCTCAGAGCCAAGCAAAAGAAGGCAACGAACTTTAGATCCCCAAAGTGGAGCCGGCTGGAGGAGCTCGACTTCAACTTGCTAGTCGCCTGCCAGAAGGCGTTGTAGTGCAAATAGGGCTGCAGCAGGGCGTTGGCTATGCAATAGTCCTGGTAATGGAAATTATACGCCGCATTGCAGCTATGACAATCGCTGCTGTTGCTGCCCCCATCCGTTCTGCTCAACACTATGATGGAACCGCTTAACTGAGCAACTGTGGACCTGTTCAGATATTGAAAGCTGCACTGTGTGGGCACCAACTGGGTCTCTGTACAGTTCGCCGTGGGCTTTGTTGAATTGCTACAGATCTCATTGCAGCTCGGCCAACGTTTGGACTTTTCGAAAACCGATAAATGCCCAACTGGACATTGGCAGCCGAACTCTGAATGAGAGAGAGAGAGTGAGAGAGAGAAGGATTGAGATAGATAGAGAGAAAGAGAGAGAGTGAGAGTGAGAGCGAGAGAAAGTAAGAGGTAGAGTTAACATTGTATAAATTATAAATAAATTTAAATAATAATAATTTAATTTTAAATGCGATCGTGAGATTTATTTCGTTTTTCGAAAATTATTTGTACATTTATAAATTTTAATTTAGTTTCTTTACTTCATACTTCCGACATAAAAAATAATATAAAAAAAAAAATACTTCAAAATAGAAAAATATTAATAATAAAATTTTTAATTACATTCTTTACTACTCATCATAATTTGTCGATCTAGTCATGTACTTTAAAAATAAGTTCAATAATATATATTTATTTCTAGATAAGCCCTCTGGGGCCCATTCCTCATAATAGAAGATTTTTCTAGAGATACGCATAACCACAGTTTTCCTTATGCCTGGCTAAATGGTTTGCTTCTGTCAGTCAAAATTTAACCCCAATAGGAAATCGAATATGCACTTTTCTACTTTACTGAAAGTCCTCCAATATGCAATGTCTAGTGATTGCTATAGCTGCCCCATCTGCTCCATCGTTATTTGTTTAATCAATAGACCCACTTACTGTCTGCAGTGGGCTGCAGCTCGTTCGTGTCTCCGTCTTCAGCCTCGTTGCAGGGCGAGCATTGAAAATAGTTCAAATTGTAGAACTCGTTCCTGAGGCACTTTTGGGTATGTTGAAAACGAAATGTTTGAGGCGTTGGCGATTGTTTTGTGTCCACATTCGAACAGTTCCCGAATTGAATGAAAACTGTTGTCCACAACAATGGGAAGAACCAATTTACCAAAAGGAAGCACATAGTGTATGATACATATATATGATATTTCTTTCGTTTTCCGATGCGGGCCCAACGAATCACAAATGCGAACTGAAGTTGAGCTGCAATTGCGGTTGCATGTTGGCAAGTAAACAAGTCCTTGGTGGAGTGGGTGCATATCCTTCATTGTTTGTGAAAAGTTGCTATAGCTACCCAACCCCCAGCAATATGCTTATTACACCTGTTTCAGGTGGTGCTTTGTTTCATTTATTTTTTATGAACAGTTGGTTGACCACCGCAGCAATGGGTTAATGAGGGCGTCACTTGTTACGCCTTTCGCTTTGGTCTGATCGCGTGCTGGACGACTTTTCTTTTCGCCATTTGCGTGCCGCAAATGATGATTAGCTTATTTATAGCGGTTACATTTTGCACATCAAAGTGATTTAGCTAACAAAAATAAGTATAATTAAGTTCTAATGGACCTACATTAAGAAATATAGATTTTCGTTCTCTTTTATTTTTTAATAATATGTGTCCTAATGCTTATGGTAAATATGAATTATAATAACTTATTCCATCTGTTATTAGTGCTAATTTCTTTTATTTTAAATAACCGTTTTCAGCAATTGTCGATAGTTTACTACTACTGGTATAACAGTTCAAACTGTAATATGCAAATTTATCGCGCAACTTAAAATGTATCTTTATATCGCAAATAATTAAGAATATCGATATATTTACATAACATCTCATGCTGAAAACATCGTTCAGCGTACGATTAATCGATAAGTATAAGTATCAACAGTCGTCACTTCCTTGCCGAAGGACAACAGAAATAGTCGGCAGACACATACAATTTTCATTTTTGTGTCGCTGCTAAGGCACAGACACAATTTCAATCCAATTGGACAACTAGCAATAACCGTTAGTGTTTCAAAGATGCATTGGTGGCGCCATTCCAAATAATTGCAGATGCCGCTGCACTCGACGCACTGTACATAGCCGAAAAATGAACAATTTGGTGAGTGTGTGTATTTGTACATTGGCTGGGTGGGCTGTGGGTGGGGGTGTGTAGGTGTTGGCGTGCATGTATACGACTGTCCTTGTCTGTGTGTGAAAACTAAATGAGTTTGTTTTTGTGTGTTGTGTTTGCGTTTGCGTTTGTGTGGGTACTTGAAACCTGATTGCAGGAGCACGTTAAGCACTTTTATCCAGAAAATTACAAATTGGATCTCTCGGAGACAATGAAGGCGGCACTATCCAAAGGCCCAGTGGGCGGGGGCGTGGTCAATGCAGTTAGCAGCAACAGTAACAACAGCAGCAGCAGCAACATAGCCAGCTCCATGGGCGGACCAGCACACAGCGAAATGTTGCAACAACAGCCAAACGCCGGCGTTGGCTATGTCACCGAGAAGCTCTATATGCTGTTGCAGCTGTATCTACAGAACAAAGGCTGGAACCCAAGCGCCGAGCTGTTGCAATGCTTCAGCGATCTGAAGGACAATGCCATGCTGCCCAGTGCTGCCTACTTGCAGTAAGTATAGACAGTTTGCTTTCTATTCCGATCAATTCAATGTCTTCCTGTCCAGAGTGCTGGCCAATCGACTTACGCTGGACTCGCAGGGTCGACTTATACTGCGGGACAATGGAAAGATTGTGCTGCCCTTTGAGCACTTTGCCAATGCGGTGATGTTGAAGCACATGTCGGGACCGCATGGCCTGCACCTCAGTGTGGATGCCACTGTGCGTGCTGTCATTGAGTCGTACACCATTGGACGAGATCAGTTCGGCATGGAGAAAGAGTTTATCATTGAGGTGGTGCAGTCATGCCCCAGTCCAGCCTGTCGCTATTATAAGAATCACATGGGAATATCCCCCATGCCTTTCATGGAGCAACAATATCCTGGCGTTAATACGCCTGACTTTTTGCAACGTCTCTCGCATCTGCCACCAAGCGCAGCGGCTGGAAGCAGCGCAACGGTTAGCTCGGCTGCTGCCAGCTCTACTAGTGGTGTACCCGGTGGCAGCAACAATGCTGCTCCTGTAGAGATCGACTTGTCCAAATCAAGTGGCTCCAAGGTTCCGCCACAGTTGCAGCACTTAACCAAACAACAGCAGAGTAGCATTCAGTCGCAGCTATCGCAAATAAGTGCAGCTGCTGCTGTCGCACACCATCAGCAGCACCAGCAGCAGCAACAACAGCAGCAGCAACAGCAGCAACAACAGCAGCAGCAGCAGCAACAACAAGCTCAGGCTCAGGCTCAGGCTCAGGCTCAGGCGCAGGCAAAGCATCAACAACAGCTGACAGCTGCATTGATTCAACAGCAGAATCGCGTGCTCGCCCAGCAGAGTCTTGAGAAGCTGGGCAATCTAAGTGCTTTGGAGAAGCAACGTGTATTCGCTCAGCTAGATCCCAAGCACTTTGACCCGATGGCTGTTGCAGCGGCAGCGGCAAATTTGCAAATTCAAGGAATGATGCAGTCACAAGCTGTGGCCGCGGCTGTCGCCTCTAACCAGCAGCAACCCACGCCGCTCACTACGAACAACTCCTCGGCCACAGTCGGCTCTAGCATTGGGGCACAGGTGCATCATACGCATCATTCGTTGCCGCCACCTTCGCAATCGCCGCACTCGTCGTCTTCGTCTTCCTCGCACTCATCCATGGATCAGTTTACGCATAAGAATATTTCTGATTCCTTGCGGTGAGCTTTTGTTATTTTGCTCTAAATTATTCGCTTTGAATTTATTGATCTCTCATTAGATCCAATTTGGAGTCAATTGAATCGAACAAAGATCTGTTGGCACTGCACAACGGCGCCTGGGCCAGTCACGATGCCAATCGCATTGATCACATGGCCGTTGGCCAGGACAAGATTGTGCGCATCTTCTCAGAGCTAATGCGCAACATGTCGCGCATGAAGACATACATACGACCCTCCATGTGCAAGCCCTATGGCAAACAAAGCGAGAGTCTGCAGAAGAGTAAGTGCAGCCAATCAAGTCAATCTTTAACTAATATATTTCTGACTGCTCCACAGCTCTCATGGACACCATACAAATTGTGCAGACACTGCGCAATTGCTTACCGGCACCCCACATTCCTGTTTCATCCTGGAAGAGCGAAAGCGAGGGTAGTGTCGGTGTGGGCGTAGGCGTTGGCGTTGGCGTAGGCGTGCCACAAGGCTTGGGTATGAGTACACTTGGCTTGCCATCCAACCGAACGGATAATCTGCATATGAATTGAATTGGGAAGTGCACGATTGAATCAAAAAGTAAATTACATTAGGTAATATCTTAATATTCCTGCGATTCCGAACATCATACAGTATTTATATAGAATAGAATATCATCTTTATAGGCTTGGCTCATGGTTTTCCAATTACCTATTACGTGCCATGTTCACCACAAGACTTGATTTCATTTCAATATTTGACTGATATTTTACAACACAATGACGCTAGCAGAAAGTCGTGTGTCTGTCTCCTCACTCTAAGCTAGTGTCATTATGTCATTAGATTTATGCGCTTAAACCCGGCTAGAGTCTTAGATTAAGCTGCAGTCCCGTGTGCTATCCATACTCATAAGATTTCGTTAGTTTCCATTCTAATTTGATTCTTTTCATTTTTGATTTGGCATAAACAAAATTGACGAAGCATATTAATTCAATTGGCAAAAAGTCTGTGATATTTAAATTATGTTTAAAGACGCACATTAACAAAAATGAAAGCTAAATTTAATTAACTTTTAATTGTGGGCCCTGTGTTGTGTCAACTACAATTTACTTTGTGCAATATTACAAGGTGTCTAACTATTTATTCTTAATCACTTTTGTGCAATTGACAACTTTTCACTCATATCAGCAGCGCGCGCATAGCATTAAAACGACTCAATAATATAAACAAGGCATCCAGCCCATACTACATAATGAAATATATTACATATTAAGTATAAATATATACGTATAAAGAAACATACATACAATTACTTAAGATATTTTGCTAGATTGTGTCGTCGGCGGTTGTCACGTAGAGAACGTATAGAACAGAGTGGCGTTGTATTACTTTATAAGCAGCAAGTGGGTTGTAATTTGACTACATACATTCATACACATAAGCTAATACTATATTTTATTCCATGATCATACTTTGAAATAACCGATTCTTATCAAACATACAGTATTAACCAGCAATAAAGACACTTGTAAACCTTTAATATTTGCCTAGCTAAAATAAATATATTTAAATAAACAATACAATATCGCTTAAAATGTACCTGTGCACTCCAATTCAATTATTATATATATTCTATTCCTAAAGCATTTATGCTAATAGATTTTTAAATTATGCGCTCTAATTTTCACCGCTTAATTGGCAACACTGCCATGGGTATTGTTGCTCTTAATAAGAAACATCGATAGTTACATAAATTTTTAGTTGAGAAATATCGCATTTATCATTATTAATCGATATGTGCAATCGATATCAACTTCCCTACCGTCTGTGCTTGTGCACTGCGTTTTTCGTTGATAATTTTTTAAAATTAAGTTTTAACGTATTTATTTAGTAATTTATTCGTTTAAAATAGTTGCAAGGTGTCCAACAAAGATTCAGCAACGTTCTGCTTTTTATTTTGTGTATTTTTTTGCGCGCGTTTTGTGTGAAAATGTGAAAAACATTGCCGATGGTATTGGTAATTGGAGAACGTTTTTTCTATTATTTTATCTCCTCCTCTTCCGCTTCGTTTTGTGTCGTGCTACGCTCTTTGTACTCCTGCTCCCTCTAATCATATGCCTGTCAATTGTGAATGTGTGAAAGTAAATAATAAAAAATATGGCGCATTTCTAAAATGAAATTGCGGTGTTAACGCATGGATGGCTACAAAAAATTAATTGTTGAATTTCCAATAACATAAAATGATAGCAGACGCTCCCCCAATACGGTGCCGAGCTGGCATATTTTAGTACGCGACGCCGTCAATTTGTGCGATAATCAGCGGCCGCGCACTGCTCGCTGTGCGCAAGGAATTTACAACAACAAAAACAATGTTGTTTTGTGCGCGCTTATAGAACAATAATGAAATGTGCAACTATAGCTTTACAGTTTTACTGATATGAATTTGAGCTTGCCGAGTACCTAATAAATTTCGTTCTGAGGTACGCAGCATCTTAAAACATATGGCAATACATATGTGTATGTATGTATACGTCCGAAGTCCAATGGGACGTGTTGATAACCATATTTGTGATTATGCGTAGATTTTATTTTATTATATTATTATTTTTTTTTTTTGTAATTTCTCAAACAATTGTTTTCAAATTATATACCGGCATCTTGGTGCTCGGTTATAACAGTAATTGTTATTGCAACGCTATCTGTTGAATGCAATTGAAAGCTTTGAATTGTTCATAACCTAGGACACATTCCATAGTGCGCCTGTTGTTGTTGCATATAAAGCAACCATGCATGTAAATTTAAACGTACGCTTAAATTAAAAATTAAACAAAATGGCAGTTGGAGCACGCAGCAATGTTCTTGGGTGTGAGCGCCGGATACTCGCTCAGAGAGCGCCAGAGAAAGAGAGTGAGAGAGAGGCAAACGAGTGAAGTAGCGAGTGTTGCTCGTGCCTTGAGTTAACGTGGAAAGTGTTTGACTGTGTAAGAACATGTACATATGTGCGTGTGAGTGTCGTATATGTGTGTGTAACAGAGTGTGGAGTATAAAGATGGAGCACAAGATATATAAAAACAAAATGCAAGCGTTTAAAAACACGAGCAAGTGTAACACAAATATCATAATATAAAACTGAAAAACGTTTTCGATCTTTCTTTTGCATTTTAGAGTTTCTCAACAGCAGTGAAAATAACTGCTGTGTGCAGCAACACTGACGACAAATATGTGTAGATGTGTGCGTGTGCATGTATGCTGAAAGAAAAACAACACAAATAAGAAAAATAATATAAAACCGAAAAGGAACAGAAACAGAGAAATTACATTTATTAATATATATGCAGAAATTAATGTAAAGTGTAGCGACAAAAAACAGCATAACTAATGTACGGCGTAAAAATGCTGCAGCTACTGCTGGTACGGCTGAAAAAATGACCGATGAGCGCAACGGTAACGGCAATAAGAGCAATATCAACAGCAGCAGCAACAACAACAGCAACAGCAGTCCAACAAGCGTTGCCAACCACAGTCCAAGCAGCAGCAGCAATAGCAGCAACAACGAACGTTTAATTGCAGAGGCGGCTGCAAAATTTTTACTCAAAAATGGTATAAACGGCACAAATACAGCAGCAGCCGCGGCAGCCACACTGCTAACAGCAGCTGCAGCTGCTGTCACATTTCAACTGCCTGCCGCACCAGAACTGAAGCCAACCACATCTGCAACAGCAGCAGCAGCAGCAAATGCAACAAATTCAGCTACATCTTCTTCAACAGCAACATCAACATCCAATGGCACCACGCCCACATTATCATCAACTAAAACAAATAGCAGCAGCTCAAGTCTCACTATGGCGACGGCTTCTGCTGCCCCGCTCGTTGCCGGTGGAGCAGGAGTTGCAGCTCCCAAGGCTCCTGCAGATGTTATGGCCGGTGTACTGGACTATAGCGCATTGAATAGTCCCAACCCCTCAAAGAGCAGCAAATTTGTTGGCACTGGCAACGGCAGCAGTAGCTTTGATATGGGCAGGCATCCAATATCAATGCACAGCAATAACAGCATGTCCGGTTATGGAGGCCGGCTCCAGTTTTTTAAAGGTGAGTAAATTGTTAGTAACATTGCAATAGATAGAACTAAAAGCAATGTTTGATAACTTCCAGATGGTAAATTCATATTGGAACTGGCACGTGCCAAGGATGGCGATAAAGGCGGATGGGTGTCTGTGCCGCGTAAGCCATTTCGCACGCCATCGGCAGCGACTTCGGCAACGGTAACGCCCACATCGGCAGTGACAACAACGTATCCAAAGAACGAGAATTCCACATCGTTAAGCTGTAAGTGTTAGACGGTTTTCTTTCTATAGAGTACAAATTAAACACTTCCTTCATTTGGTTACAGTTTCGGATGACAATAGCTCCATTCAGTCATCACCTTGGCAACGTGACCAACCCTGGAAGCAGACGCGACCCCGTCGTGGCATCTCCAAAGAACTGTCGCTTTACTACCAGCGCCCCAGGTACAATGTGCTGAGCCAAAGTGCACGGCAGGCTGCAATGCGTAAGCGAAGGCGTCCTTACGAGCCAACAATTGTAACTGAGAATCATCAGTCTATCTTTGAGCGCGTTTCTACGCAGGAAAATGGCGATGAAACGCTTAAGGCTATAGAAGTTGAAACAAAAGCGCCCGAAATACAGTCGGATGAGATTAAATCAGAAGCAATCAAAGAACAGCTAACTGACGACAAGACAGAGTCGAAGGCAAAGGCGTGTTCCACTGACCACAAAGACCCAAATGATTCCACAGCGAAAGCTGAGGCAACATTAGAGAAAATGAACACAAGCGAAGATGAGGATGCTATGTCTGTGACAGTGGACGATGGGGCGGCTACAACCAGTGATGGTTTAGTAAATGGCAATGCGAACGAAGTGAATGGTGATTCCAAAGCACACACCAAGTGTGAGACAGACGGTGAAAAAGACACAAGCAGAATAGGAGCACCAACAACAAAAACAACGACGATGACAGACATAAGACTTAAAAAGCATAAACCCAGAGCCAAGCTCAATATCATCATACAGAAATTAATTGATGGCGTGCCTGCGCGCCTAGAGCAATTGTCAAAGACACCAGCGACTACGGCGGCAACAGCCTCAGCTGTGGTGTCAACAGCAGATCGCATCAGCAGCAACAGCAGCGGTGGCGGAGCCATCGGTAGTCTAAGTCACTCTTTGGCGCACAAGGTACTAATTGCTATTAATTTGTTCACAAAACTTAAAGTCATTTTAATTTATGGATATTATATACAAATTTGTATGGTTAAACTTGGTTTCTGTAAGCACATAATATTGATGTTTAATTTTTTTAGGTTTCGCCGCCATCGTCGGCAGCGGCTGCCAGCCGTCTAGTCGAATATCATCATCATCAACATGTGTCTCCACGCAAGCGCATTCTGCGTGAATTCGAGAAGGTATCGCTGGAGGACAACAATGGCTGCGTCAACAATGGTAGTGGAGTAAGTGGAGGCATTAGCGGTGGCGTCGGAGGAAAGCGTAGTCGTGCTAAGGGCAGTACATCAACCAGCGCAGTGACCAGCAAATCGATGCCTATCAATTTGGCGCCGCCACAGGCAAAAGCTCTGACCACATCCACAACTTCAACGACGTCAGTAGCAACAGCAGCAGCCGTAGCAACGCAACCGACACGACTGAATAGCTCATATAGCATACATTCGTTATTGGGCGGCAGCGGTAGCAGCTCCTCCAAGAAGAGCCATGATCAACCGGCCGCAATAATCAGTAATGTGCATCATCAGCATCATCATTCATTGTATGCCAGCTCTGCAAACTATCCACGCTCGACGCTTAATTCGCCCAAGTCGCCAGAAATGGGAGGCAGTAATGGGGGCAAGTCACCATCACATGCCGTTAGCAAGAAGCAACGGTCACCGCCTTATGCAGCCGCCGGATCACCATTACCTATCGACTATGGACGACGCACACCGCCAGATAGCTATAAGTTGGCACAAGCGCACGCGCAGCAGCTACAGCATCATTCCTTCTATACTCCATATGGTGGCGCTACTGTTTCACCGCACATTCCACAGGCGGGTGGCAGCGCCGGCACACGTGACCTCCTATCACCGCCGCGGTCATCAAGCGCTTCGCCACGTGAGCCAGCATCTGCTTCAGTTACTGTCAGTACGCCGCACCGCACAGTGCCCAAGAAGACTGCATCGATTCGACGTGAATTTGCCTCACCTACGGTCAGTAGCGTGGCCAATAGTTGCTCCTCGCCAGGCGAGCGCAGCACATCGTCACCGGAACGACGGCATCTTCAACTGCAGCGTGGCTCACCTAGTGCTGTTGCAGCTGCAGCTGCTGGTTCACCATTGCACTATTACATGTATCCGCCAGCACAGCTGAATGGCAGCGGCACAGCTAGTCCACATGGAATAGCGCCGAATGCAACGCCTACGACAAGCAGCGCTGCGGTGGCAGCAGCTGCTGCCGCGGCTGCTGCAGCTGCATACATTCCATCGCCCTCTCTCTACCATCCTTACATATCGACGCTTGCTGCGTTGCGGCAAAATCCGCTTTGGGTGCAGCATTACCAGGCAGGTGCATCGCCACTATTGCCGCCACCGCCTCCGCATCCACATTCGCATCCACAGACAAGTAGTGCGGCCGGAGCACGGTTATCACCACAATCGCCGTATCATCCATTTGGCTATAATGGTGTCAACGCGGCCGCCGTGGCCGTCGCAGCGGCTGCAGCAGCCTCTGCTTTTGGGCAGCCGTCATCGAATCCGCATCTGGGACATCCAACGCATCCAGGCGCTCTGGCGCATCATAATACGCCGCCTACACATTTGGCCGAGCACAGAACGCATACGCCAAAACTGACTGATATTTGTACTGACCAAATGTCTGCAGCGTCCAGTCATCGCACCACCATCTCCAGTTTACCTTCCGGCTCAAGCGTGTCTGTATCGCCAGCCGGTGCAGCGCAAGGTAGTGCAGGCAGCGGCAGCACTATTAACTCAGTACAATCCGCAATGTTTCAAAATAGTAGTCTAAGAAATGAACTAAGTTCAGGTGAGTGCCATTGTGTGGTAAACAAAGTTAACATATTAAAATTAAATTTTAAATTTAACTATTTCAGACTTACCACTGAATCTGTCAAAACACTGAGACATTCGTGTTCACTCCACCATCCTCCTGGCCCCCTACATCCCAGCAGCTTCAGTGTGCGTGTGGGCAACCCCTCGAGTTAAGTACATTATTGCACTAGTAGCGCTTAAGACGACATTCAAACAACACTACACACATAAAACTTATGGATAAGTTCGCTGCTATTTATTAGTTGTAACTCAATTGTTTTGCATTAAGCTAGCTAGGGTATATTTTAAGGCCGAGAGACAATTTAAACTACAAAACAAGAAAGAATAACCACGACTTTTCGAAACAAGTTTTAAAATGTTTTCAAAACCGTTCCAAAATACGTTAGGAATATAAATACGAACACTTTATTTGGCCAACATATTCAATAACCAAACTTATGAGTAATATGATATATATATATTTTTGTATATTTCCATAGGATGCACGTCTTAAAGAATCTCAAAAAATATTTAAAGGCCATTATTTCAATGTCAGGTTACAAAATGAATTTTGTTTAAACTGTTCATTGAGTATACGGACCTAAGATTTTTTATCAAAACATTTCCTTGAAACAGACTGAACTTAAAATTTTTAGAGAAAAAAAAACGGTAATAAATTTAACATAAGCCACTGCATCTTAATTTTTTTTATGTATGTGTGTATATGTAACAAAACATTTTGAAAATAAGAATGAAAAAAAACTAAATAAAAAAAAAACAAATCAGATTTTTAAAGAATGCGTGTGCCTTTGAACATGAAAATAAAACTAGGAATTAAAAAAAGATAGTAATTTACTACAATACAAATGGAAACTTTCACACATATACAAAAAAGCAACGTTATTCTAAAATGCATACTTAACGGTATAAAAAAGGTCAAAAATACAAATGTAAATTGAAAATAGTTGACATTGGATTTTATATTAAGTCCTGGCCATACCTTTTTAATGAGAGAAAGAAATTAATTTAAAACTGACCCCACTTGAAACGTAATATATTTTGCAATGAATATGCAGCAAAATAATATTGATTTATTATTTCGCTATGTTTTCGTTTGTTATTCACATCCATAATACCCACCCATATACATTGTTAATAAATTAATTGAATTGTCTAAGATTAAAGCTTTAAAAGATTAATCTTAAACATTTCAATTGATCGAAGAACTTAAAAGCAACAAGTATGGCTGCACCTAATATAAAATTGTTGTATCCGCCAACATTAAATCAAAATTGCTAAAATGTACAAAAAGAATGCTACGTCTACATATACAGAAAATATTTACATACAAGAAACACAGACCTATATTTCGTACAACTGAAACTAATACAAATAATTAAAGAAATGAATATATATTCCTAAAAGTAAAGAAAGACATAAATATTTCTCATATTTTCTAAATTATTTATAAAATACAAATGACTATTTATATGTTATGCTATAAGTAAAAATAGTTGTAATTTTTGTAAATACAGTATTTTTACACCGACAAAAATGTAACAACAGCAACAAATTGAGTAAACATATTACCCATTTATTTAATATAAAACAATTTTTTTAAACAATATTAAATTCTATATACAATAATAAAACCTAAACGATTCAAAGCCCAAAATATTTCCCAACCTAACGTTAATAATTTTTTTTATAGTTAACGTTAGTCTCATAAAATAAAAACAAAACCATAAAATTTCCATAAATTATTATTCCGCCTAGGGTCTATTATTTTGTTAAAACTATAATGTTGGCACTATGAACAACGTTTTTGTTTCATAAAATTGGTACCCTTTTCTTAAATATTGTTCTTCAGTTTGTTTATATGTAGAACGCTGGCAACGTTTGTTTAAGTGTACTGTGTGCTAACGCTGATTGGCAAGGTTTCAAACACTAAAAACGCGAACCTAACTAAAAACGCGCGATAGGGTTATATAGTATAGTAAAAACATATTGAATATTGCTTTGTCTGTATGGTCAAGAGACGAGTGTAAAGTAAACCAGAAACAAAACTAGTTTTAAACAAATAATATATTTTATATACATACATAAAACTGAAACTGAATTATTGATGTCAAATAAAATTTATACTAAATGAATTTGATATAGTTTCAATTTGTATGAACATGGTTCATATTTCTAGATATCTGTTAAAAATTCTACGAATAAAAGCTTCAACCCCAGGGTAAGTTGAAGAAGGTTATACATTTTTTAAAAGCAATTAAAAATTAACTCACCCCTAGAAAAAAACAATATTTTCTTGGTGTTGCATACAGTCTATCGAAGAAGCACATTTTTATTTATTTTTGTTATTTCGATTAAAGTATACATCATATATATATATATATATGTTATCTGTCGTCATACATGCGTACACATATTTATAAATTACCCGGCGTATTTATTATTTCCGTTTTTTGTTGTTTTCATGTTTATATGTTATTAGTTCTGTTGAATTGCTTTTATCTTCTAGATATATATATATTATCTTAATAAAATAAACATAGGATTACAAAAACCAAAAAAAGCCATTGCAGCAAATAGAAAAATTGGAGTATAATATAATAGCTTATCATAAACAAAAAGCCTTAAAGGTAAATACATATTTTAATAGGATACATTCATTATAATTTGTATAGGTCTGTTTTGTGGATTCACTCGTTTAAAATCCCAGTAAGTTGAAAAAAAAAAAACATTTGTGATAACAATTTTTACAATTTGATAGAGAAGCAAACAAATAGTTGAAGCAATTGTGAAAAGACAGTAAACAATTTATATGGTCTAACATAGTGAACACATGATTTCTAACTTAGTTAAATGTTTTATGAAAAATTTTATAACTTTATCAAAAATAATCAACGATCAAAGAGTAAGCAGGAGTGAACTATATAGTGTAAAATAAGAAAGTGGAAGTTAACATCCAATTCAAATATATATTTTAAATACAATATATTCTGATAGTATTGTTTTGGGTAATATCAAATTATTGACTCTTCAATCTAAGGTCGAATGACACATCACTTTTATATTTACGAACAGACCGATCGCTTCCTTTCGTTTATGCAGTTACAGAAGCTCTAAATATTTCGGCTAATAATAATCCTTATTTAATGCTTACAATAAATACACACTTTTGCGTTTTCCCACTTAATCCAAAATCCAAAGCACTCGCATTGCATGCTGTGTTCAGAATATGATGCTGCCGTACTTTGCTGACTACCTGATCCACGGTTTAAATCACTCCGAGCTAGCATGGTGTAATATTACCAAAAAAAAAAAAACCAGAAAACACAATAAGTTGTGTTTGCAGTTGCTTAACAGACGAAACAAATGAGTGTATATAATAACAGTATCAATAATAATATGCATATAGATTAAACAATACAAAAAAGTTGCACGCTTACTTTAAATATATATATTAATAGGATACATTGATATTCATTACAATTTATATTGGTGTAGAATCTATCAATCAAAAGAACGAAAAATCCTTGAACAGAAAATAAAGAAATAATATTAAAGCACTTATGGGGCGACAGAAGCGTATGGTCTGCTAATAACTATTTCTAAGTTGTGTAAGTGTGTGGGTGTATATGTGTATCTTGGCCTTATATAGTGAACACATAGTTTTGAACATTTTTGTGGTTGTATGTATTACATAAAAAAAATTGTACTACGCCTCATCCGAAAACGTAAACATAGAATTGTAGACCGATAAATAACAGGAGCTGCGGATTCTGAGAGAGTGTCTATGTCTGTGTGCTATGTGGTTTGAACTCGCGACAACAAATTTAATTGGTAGTTCACTGTTTGTTGTTTTTAGAGAAATTATGTGAGGCCCAATTGAGAGACGTTTTCCATGAATTGGCCAATGCATCACTGAATTTAGCTTGGAAATGTTTACGTGCACTTTCCTCCGTGTAGTCCAACACCTATTAAGAAACATATAATATATATATACAGATATAAGTATAATAATACTTACCAAAGTCTCACGTAAATAGTTCAAGTCCTTCTCTGACGACAGTTCCGGAAGTCCCGTTGATATCATCATTGAGAACAGCGATAAAATAAGGCAACCATGTTTGCGTAATATTAAAAATGCCTAAAAACGCAATTCAATATTATTAATTTATATTTTTAAGTAGACCTTAAAACTCGATTCCAACTTACGCGCTCACACAAATCTTGGAAGTAGCAGAACTCCTTCGCCTCGCGGTCAATACAACCTTTGTTGATGACGTAGACAAAGTCGTGGGTAAGCACAAAGGGCACACGTTCGCGTCGCACTCCAAACTTCTCTTTGAAGTGTCCCAAAATGTGGCCAAAGTCGATATGGAAGAGCTACGAATGTTGAACAAAGATTATTATTGCATACTTTAAGTAATCTGATTTACTCACTTGTCCGTTACGCTTGACCATTATATTGTCAGAATGACGGTCGGCGACACCCAACACGTAGGTGGCAACGCAGTAGCCAGCACAGCTAAGCGTAAACTCGTTGATGGCTTTGTTAAGTTTCTCGGGCGCCTTGTTGTGCTCCTTAAGCCAACTATAGAGCGAGCCCTTTTTAAATGGAGATGCTGCCGAAAACATACCCCTTTCCTTCTGTATATTAGCAATTGTTTCTGAATGACGTACTACTTCAATCATGCCCAATCGTTGCTCCATGCTGATGCAGTTGTAAATGTTCATGCGCAAATCCAATCTATGGTAAGTAATAACTTTCGATTAATAAAAGTTCCCTTAATTAATAGATAGATAACAAATTAAAACCAACCCTTCGCGTTTCCACAACTGATCCATAACGCGTAACATTTGCAGTGTGAGCATATCTTGGCGCAGATCATCGCCGTTTTTAAATATGATGTATACATCATTTGCCGTTTGATCTACATTCTCAAATACTACCCAGAGCGGTCGCATCTTGCTGTCCATCACCTTACACTTGTCGGGTGTGACACGACCGCATCTGAAGCTGGGGTTTAAAGGGTTTTGTATATTTTGGAAGGCGCCGTTGTTGTGTTCGTTGCGGAGAAACTTCTGCAACATAGTGCGTACTTTCTCCTTGCTGCCCTTCTTGGCTATCAGGGAACCCTGCTTCAGCTTTTCCAACACCTCGAGTTGCTTCCGCAGTGGTTTGACATGCTGTCTGCAACCCTTAAGGTAAGCTTCCAGAAGTAGTCCAAACCGGGTTTGCATGCAGGGCGTTTGTAATTCAGACCGCAGATGCCAGAAAAAGTAATGTCCAATGCGTTGATTGCGCAGCGCACGCTCCAGCAAAAATATTACCAAATCATTCACCAAATACGACTCGTGCTTAATTGCCTGTACCAACTGTAGTAAGTACAGCAGCAGTTCCTCATCTCTGCAAAAATATACAAATTCAGATCAAATCAATTCATTAACCGTGGCAAAGAGTGCTCACTTGAGATTATGCAGACACTTGATAGCAAATCCGCGCACAGCTGGATCAGGATAGGCATAGTCTAGCAGTTCCAGTGAGCGTTCAATAGATATCAGCGGCCACATCTTGAGCAAATACCAAATGTCAGACACATCATCGCGGTCTTTCCAGTAGACGCATTGCAAGAGCACAGACAAATCCTCTGGAAATTCATGCAATATGTCGTTTCTGTAAAATACAAATTTGTATTCATTATGGATAATATACGAATAAATAATTTAAATCAATTTACTTGTGCTCCCATATGATATTGCGATCCTGGTCGACCATTTCGTAGATCTTATCTTTGCCCGAATAAGTCGCCAATAGGGCACCAAGCTGAAGCTTATCTATCTCTGTCATTAGCGGTTGTTTATCACGGTTGGAGTACGCTCGTTCCGCTGCATAGTGCAGAACTTCATCCTCGCTGGGATAGAAGACATTGTCGTTGCAGTTTTCATTGGCGCCTTGGTGGAATGTCAGATGCACCATGGCGCAACCGTCTACGCGCGGATTTGACTCGACAGATCCAAGCGGATAGAATACATCGTCTGATTGGATGTCGTCTGCATAGGTCCAAGTGTATAGTGTTTGACGTCCCTTACGCAATTGATCTTTGTAGTCAAAGAGCGTTGTATTGACCCAGGCCAATGGATTGTTATTGTAGAAGTCATCCTTGAGCGTGCTGGTGTTATTAGAGGATTTCTTCGAGCGCGACATTTTGGTCACCTCGAAGACCACAATACACAGACGCGTCATTCGCGGCAGGTTGCGCATTTGTATATCAAATGTCATTACGTTCTCATCAAATTGAAAGTCCTGTGAATTGCCGCAGCTGGCCGCATCGACGGTGCGCTGGGCGCACAGCATGCGCTTTCCATGATAGAGGCCAACATGAACACCGACCTTAAAGGCTCGTGCACGATCGAAGTTGACATTGGTGACGCCGTGCACTGTTACTGTGAAGTTCACGTTCTCTAAATTCCATATCACATTCATTGGCTCCAATGGGAGCTGTGCGATTTCATTATTTTGACTTGGCGGCTTCCTTTGCCCAAGAGTTGTATCGTTGTAGAGATTGATGTAGGACTCAAGACGCAGTACCGACTGTAGCACCACGTTTGGCACGGCCGCATCGGAGAGCGTGTCTTGTATGTACAGGAATTGTATCAACGGATGGTCCCCAAACAGATACTCATCACAGCCGCTCACCTTGAGTATATAGTCGGCGGCGCGATCGTTCATGTTCATTTGAGAACGGTTCATCTTTTGGAGCGTGCTGTCGATCAATGTGAGCGGCGTATCATGCTCCGACACGGACAATGTGAATGTGCTCTGGTCATTCTCGTTCTTGACGGCAATCAAAAATGCGGTGGTTGGATGACGTTGTCGTATTAGTTCTGGCATGGCTTTCGAGTTCGCCAGGCGGAGTGGATGCTCGTAGAGTAATCGCTGCTGCCACGAATAATTCAAGCGCTCCACCTTAATTTCATCGCACACTTCGGTAGTCTTTGTGCGAAAAAAATTAATTTCAGGTGTGCTCTGAGTGTTTTGATGGTCGAACGATGTGCCGATAATGTCGGTAACCATCTTGGTCAGTTCATAGTCGCTGGAAAAGGTGGTCGTGGCCGTGCGTTCGCCTAGATTAAGCAGGCCAAAATACGGCTGTACCTCGAACAGACGCTTCGTCTCGTCCGTATACGGCTCGATGGCATAGTGCGAGATGCCATATACCTGATAATCGCAGGCATCCTTAATCATATAGCTCAATGGTCGATATTTAGCCTGTGCCACTATTTCGGCTTTTACCTCGCGTATTGTGGCCGTCGATTCGATGATCAAATAGATCATCACACCGTTGGGTATTAGACATGTTAGATGCACAGTTTCCGGCGGATCATATTTCCAGAGATCAATCGAGAATCTGCTGATGTGTGACTCGTTTGAAAACAGTGTATCGCCCATGACTGTTTTATTTTTTAAAATATATATATTTATATATATTTATTAACTGTAATTTAAATATATGTATGTATGTATGTCTATATATAATAGAGTAAAATACTCTATCTGGCTTTCTTTGTCGCACTCTTGATCGTTCGCTTGTCTTTTAATCGTTTCACATGCAGTCTCGGCTCTTTTGTTGTGCCTTATTATCAACAGCTTTTCCTTTAATTCTTGTTGTTGTTATTGCAATACATTTTAAGTGCATATTGTTTTTGCTCCGTTTTAGTTTTTCCATTTAGACGTTGGCCTTCCCTGCAGGGGAATTAAATCAAAAGGTGGCATTGAGTAATTGCTAAAGCAAACAGATGGCAATAAGTCTTTCACTTTGATAAAATGTGGCATTAGTTAAGAGTTTCTATTGGAAAAGTTTGAAACGTTTTAAAAAGAGTGTGCATTTAATTTGGTCATAACCAAAAGCAAAAAAATTTAATGTTATAATAAATAAAAATTTTAACTCTGCAATTAATAACGAAAAATAAGTTAAAAAGAATTCATTGACAAAACTCGTAAATTTAGATATTTTTTAGTTAGCCGTATGGATTAAATAAAGCTCCAAAAGATTGACTTTATATTTAGTATGAATCATACTTTATAGCTACAAATATGCACAGCGGGGAGGTGTCACGGCGGTGGCGGTGGCGGCGGCGGCGGCGGCGGCGGCAGCGGCAATGCCAATGGCGAGTAAACGAAAAGAAAAGAAATTCAAATCGTATGACGAAGCTGGCATACTCTATGTGAAATGGTAAATTTCATAACTATTATTAGGCTAGTGTTTTGTATTAAAATTTGTTTAGCTAAGATTAAAACACTAATGCGTTTTGAAGGCCAATGTTGTTGACCCCATATTTGCGCACTTTAAGCAATGACGTGCCTAGCCACAACAGAAAGCAGTTGTACTTTACGCGGATTAGGGTAAAGTGTCCATTAAGTTACGCGGCACGGCCTTTGGTTTGGCATCGAAGTCTCATCTCTAAGTCGCGATGCTTAAATATTATTATTGCATTGAAAAACAACAAAACGCAATTAATGTTACAGCTGATTAATTTCTAATACATTTCAAACTTTTCCATTTGTTTTTACTGTTGTTTTTATTACCGAGTCTGTCTTTACACACACATATATATACACACGCATATATGCATGTACATATATATCATTTTTTGGGTGTGCGCTGCGCAAGCCTGCTTGCTGTGACCCGTCCAACAATGGCCGCGCGTGGGCTAACGCAAATTACAATTACAGCACAAACAACACAAAACCGTTAATAATTTATTTTTAAAACTTGTAATTCTTTTTTATTTTGATGATCTCTTTCTCCTTGTTTACTTGTTGAAAGAATTTCAGTGCTGCATAGGGCTATGTTTTCAACGACGGCGAGCTGTACAATCGAAGCGATAACGATGAACTTAACGAAAGTATCACGGTTTCTGCAGCCCTGGTGAAAAAGTAAATAAACAAAGTGAAAAAGTTCGCAAAAATAAACCAAAAATATTTGTAAAAAAACAGCGCGAAAAATGTGAAAATTTGTTATTGACTACTATAAGTTACCTGCAACGTGCTGTGCAACATAAACGTGTTCAAAGTAACGCGCAAAGCCTTTTATGTGCCAAGGCTATGAAACATAATGATGACTCTGATGAGGGTGAGTAAAAGTCAATAAACTTGCATATCTACAGGGTGTTTATAGAGCTCTAAGTGCCAAATAGGCGCGCAAAATTACAATTTTAAATTTCAATAAATTGAAATTTGATATACTGAGTTATAAATATGTTAACGTTCTCAATCTTAAAGTAGTGCAGCCGCATGTATACTTAATCTGTATGTATATCTGCACATCTATGTTTGTTTACGTTCAGCAAAGTAAACAACTAACTACGCACACCTGTCCATTGTACACCTAACCATGACCCATACCCAATGTGCAACAGTTGTTTGTGAAATTTGTGTGTCTTGCGCAGTGTGTGCGACGACTTCAATGAATGAAATGTTGGCTGAACCGGACGACAGACGACGCGTCGCGTCGCTGCCTACAAATGAATCGATTTTCCAAGACAAGTGTCAAGTCAAGCGTTGGCTCAGTTACAGTTTGAACGGCTCCACGCACGGTTGCTCGATGGCTTAAATATAATTTGTGATTTTGTTATTTTTTTGATTTGCTGGGGGCAGGTTATATAAGAATGTCTTGGAAGTTTGTCGAAGGCCCTAAGCCTGGCACTGAAACAGCTTTGGATGCCTGCGACTACTTTGTCGATGAGGTCATTGAGAATTCAGGTGGAATGGGTGCGACACATGACAAGCAAATCCATCGACCATATGGAACCATAATTTTTCAATCTGCCTATGTGTCTTACAGATGCGCGCGAGGAAGTCCGTCAGATAAAGCATGGCGAGCTGCGTACAGCGGTCAGCGCTGGAGATGAACGCACAGTGCGCGTTCTACTTGAGGCTTTGGGGAGGGAGCGACAGATTATAGTCAATGTGGCACCAGCCGGTGCAAATACTCTGCTCTTCATGTAAGTTTAAACCGCAATTAAAGTGAAAGTGGTCATTAATAACAAATGTGCTTAAATAATTAATCTACTACTTGCAGCGCCAGTCAATCCGGCTTTGAGAGCATCACTCAACGTTTGATTGACGCTGGTGCGGATGGACGTTCCCATGCGGTGACCAAGTATTCGCCTCTTTACGCAGCAGTGCACAATGGTCATTATGGTATTGCAAAGCTCATGTTGGAACGCTTTCCAGAACTGATACAACAGGCAACTGTGGAACGCTGGCTACCTTTGCATGCGGCCTGCATCAATGGGCATATCAACATGCTAGAGCTGATAATCAACTACCCATATCCCGACTACCTCTATCAAACATATCGTGACGAAGAGGGCCAATGGGAGTGGCGTTTGCCATTCGATGCCAATGCTCAGGATGTGACTGGGCAAACTAGTCTCTACATCGCCAGCTTGCTGGGTAATAAGCAATTGCTGAGCATACTGCTCAAGTGGCAACTACGTTGTCGACGTACCTTGAACGACGATTCCGGTAGCTCGACGGCGGGCCAGAGTACGCCCATAACGCCGACGCGTAAGCGTATTTCGTTTGGAATACAGGCTATCATGTCTAAGCTGCACATATCTGGCGAGGGAGACACGCTCGAGGCACAACCGATGCAGGAGCAGGAGTCGCAGCGATGTCCCCTCCATATCAATTTGCTGTGCGGTGCGGCACGTGAAACAGCGCTTCTAGCTGCGGTTCGCGGAGGGCACTTAGATGTAGCGCAGGCGTTGCTGCAGAATGGCGCCAATCCTAATATTGTGGCGAAACCCGTAGAGGATCACAATGATCCGAAGTGCAGTGAAGAGATCTATGGCTTGAGCAATATGCCCATTACCGAGGCATGCAAGCAACGCTCTCTGGCCATGCTGGATCTGCTTCTAAAGTTCGGTGCGCGCGATGATAATGGGACGGCTATAAGTGTGGCCATTGCCAGCGAGGATGAGGCGCTACTGAGTCGCTTGTTGGCTCGTCGTGTGCATCCCGACTCGGACTATAAGATTAATAAAAAAGGACTGCCCACGCCCGTGGAAGTAAATGTGTTTCAGCCCTCCGCCAGCAATATCTCGTATAGCGCCATGTTTCCTAACGTTCCGACCATCGTTGACTGGCATAGCCTAAACATGAATGTCCAACTGCCTTTTGTGCGAATTGATTGGCTGGTAAGTGGGGTGCTTCAGCTGAATCCCAAACTTAGTTCGCATCCCAGGCTGAACGAGGTGGCACTTACAGCCATCACTCGGATTGATTTCTCGCACAACAATTTAATCAGCATTCCGCCGGAGCTGTTTAACCTAGTTAGTCTCAAGTAAGTTTTTAATTGTAATCTATACAGAAAGTTTACGTAATACTTCATGTTATTCAGATATTTGAACATTGCGCAGAATAAGATCACGGAACTGCCGGTACCTCTAGCCAAGACCTACAACTGTCCCGTCCTGGATGAGCTCTTTCTGCAGGATAATCAACTAACTTGCCTGCCGGCAGCTATATTCCAGCTGCCCGGTTTGACCATTTTGGATATTTCTAACAATAAACTGCAGCAGCTGCCCTTCGACATGTGGCGTGCGCCGAAACTACGTGAGCTTAACGTAGCTTTCAATTTACTTCGCGAGCTACCTGTGCCGCCCATGCAAACGAGCGGATCTCTGCTGAGCTTAGATAAGCTACAGCTGCTGCAATCGTGCGATGAGTCGTCCTCCAGTAGGCCGCATACGTTGTTGCTGCAGACAATGACGCATCGCAATCTCTGGTCTACAGCGCTAGACATCACGGACAATGACTTGAAGTGGCAGCAGGAACAAGAGCAAGATCAGGAGCAAGCACAAGCTTTTTCTGATGGCAAAGTTCCGCATGGTGTCTCCCAGCTAAGCAGTCTGAATATTGCCAACAATTTGTTTACCAGTATTCCAGCTGCGCTGCCTTGTTTGGCGGTTAATCTGACACGGCTAAATATGTCATATAACAGCCTGCGCTCCATGGGTCACGTGACTAGCTATCCGGCCACCTTAAAGCAGCTGGATTTGAGCCACAACGAAATCTCGTGCTGGCCCAGCTTGCCGCGTATTACGGAATCTGATCCGCACTTGCTGTGCTATAGTCATGTGCAGCTGCCAGAGAGCTTCGATGAACCCATCTATAAGGCGTCTAAAGGCAGCAGCTGTTCCTTCCGGGCGTCCGTTCTAAAGAGCGTCTGCCGGCATCGGCGTCATTTACGTCTAGAGGCTCTGAGAACTCTTATCCTGGCCGACAATCTATTGACGCGCATCCAACTGTCTACCGATGATGCCACGACGTTGTTCAACGAAAGTGAGGACGCCGATTGGAGTGTGGTGGGTGTCAATAAGTCAAAGGTCATTTTTCCCAATCTCTCCATGCTGGACATGACCAATAACTGCCTTAAGGAAATACCTGCATCTCTGCATGAGCTGAGCAGCCTTTCCGTCTTAAACATCAGTGGAAATGTCCAGATTACCGATTTGCCACCACATCTCGGATTGCTTTCACGACTGTGGAATTTGAACACACGCGGCTGCCTGCTTCAGGAGCCACTGCGTTCCATGATTGAGAGCAAAAAGCACAAGACTATGGACATTGTTGGTTATTTGAAGTCCATCTATGAGGATGCGCAGCCGTATGCGCGAATGAAGCTTATGGTGGTGGGCTCTTGTGGCATTGGCAAGACCACGCTTCTAGATCTGTTGCGCCAAGGTATGGGCAACAGTTCGAGTGGCTCTAGCTCGCATCGATCGCGCGCCAATGAGAATCATTGGGCCAAGCGCATGGGTCATTCGCGCAGCAGCTCTCGCTCTCAGCGCCAGGCAAACATCTCAACGGTTGGAGTGGACATTGGCACATGGATATGTGAAAAAAGAAAGCGTGCAACTGGCTGTCAAGCCATTGTCTTTCGTACTTGGGATTTTGGTGGCCAGAAGGAATACTATGCGACGCATCAATACTTTCTGTCCAAACGTAGTCTTTATTTGGTGCTCTGGCGGATTAGCGATGGGCACAAGGGCTTGGCAGAGCTGCTGCAATGGCTGGGGAATATTCAGGCGCGTGCTCCAAACTCACCTGTGCTCATCGTGGGCACGCACTTCGACACGGTAGGGGAATCGATCTCTGCACAGCAGGCCGAGCAACTGCAGCAGTTGATTCGTGAGAAGTTTATTGCTATACCAGATGCGGAAAAGATTGGACTGCCGCGCGTTATTGACTCCATCGAAATAAGCTGTCGGTTAGTCTGATTGAAGTCAATAAATATAAACAATATCTTACATAATGTCTAACCCACAGCACTCTACACAACATCCACTTGCTGGCCAACATTATTTATGACACGGCAATGCAGCTGCGATCGCCGGGCTCCAAGGAACCGATGCTGCTGCAGAAGATTCCCGCCAGCTATATCGCTTTAGAGGATATTGTCAATGTGATTGCGTGCAATCTGCGTTCTGTTGGACGTGATCCCGTACTGGATGCGGAGCAATATCGATGTCTGGTCACGGAGAAAATGCGCCTGCATAATTATAAAAGTTTTCGGGATGCCGCTGAGCTACAGCAAGCGACAACCTGGTGTCACGAGAATGGCATTCTGTTGCATTATGACGATGCAACTCTCAGGGACTACTATTTCCTCGATCCACAGTGGCTCTGCGATATGCTGGCGCATGTTGTTACCGTGCGCGAGATAAATCCATTTGCGCCCACTGGCGTCATGAAGCTGGACGATCTGCAGCTGCTCTTCCGCAGTGTGCACGCGCAGAGCAATGGCAATCGAAGGTTAGTAGATTTGCCTTTATATTTACTAAGATAAGCATTAAATATGCTTGTGTTATTTTCCAGCTATATAGTCAGTTTACTGAACAAGTTTGAGGTGGCACTTACTTGGGATTCGCGAACGCTGTTGATTCCGTCATTGCTGCCGGTGCAGGAGGCAGCTGTCTATAACGAAGGGACAACGGTTAAGCTGCTGCAGCGTGTGCGTGGGCGAAATGTTGGCTGCTCCGTCTCGCAAGAGCTGAATCTAAATAAACTCATCTATGAGCAGCATTCGTCGCGCACCGCGACGCCTTTTGCCTCCACGGTTGGCCAGGGATTGCGTCGTATGTTGCTCATGACTTACTTTCCTTCTGGCTTCTGGTCCCGTCTGATTACCCGCGTCTTGGCCGACGAACAAATTATTGAGGCCATACGAGGAGTCTATGTTGCCTCACAGGATGTAAGCTACCTGAATTACATTTAGTTTCATACTACATACACACTTCATACATTCTAATTTTTTATTTATACTTAGAAATATCTTGACTTTGATTTGCGCGGATCGCTGGAGCAGGAAACACAATGGAACTTATGGCAGACGGGTTTAGCTCTTTATTATGGACCCATTCTAATCTTTCGCATCTGGGAAGTACCTTTTCAAAATACCGAGCGAACGCAGCCTTTTCGTACGACTAGCAATCGCTTCAAGCTCAAGTTGGATGGTATCTGGAGCGATGTGAATCTCAGTTCCTCAAGCATTTTGGAAGTTTTCCTTCCACTGTTTAACGTGAGCATTTCCCAAGAACTCGAAGGGGGCGAGCGACAACTAGTGGCTGAGCTGCAGCCGCATATGTCGCAGGTGGCCAAGCTGTTGGCCTTGGTTGTGGATCATATTGATCTGCTGCTAGAGGATTGGTACCCAGCACTGGGTACACGCTTTGTGCATACTTCTGAGGGACGTTTCTTGATAACACGGCTTGTGCTATGCCCACGATGCTTGCGCAAGCTGCAACTGAATGGTGCAGAGCCTGTTGAACGGGAGCCCAGTGTGCCAAATAGCACCAGACCCAGCCGTAGTGGCAGGCGGGGCACGTACTTTCTGCATGGCGTCGGTGATCCTGGTGACGACGGAGCACTAAATGTGTTCTCTGCTTATCTTAATGCAACTGCAGGTCGGGAGAGACGTTCGGCTGACTCGCTGGGTGCTGGATCGGATGCGGACTCGGGAGTAGGACCAGATTCGGCTTTCTCTTCGCGTAACACCTCTATTGATGGGCATCCTACTTATGCATCGCATCATCTGCCGGATAACTCGAATGTCTGCTATGCCTGGATGGTTGAGGAATGCATTTTGTCCGTGTACAATCAAATGAAACTCAGCTGCCCGGTTCATCTGGAGCAGTCAATGGCGCAACTGGCGCCGGATGTCATATTTGCAGATATACCCGACAAGCACACAATTGCCACGGAATGCATCATCAAAGGTTCACTGCTGGGACGTGGCGCCTTTGGATTTGTGTTTAAGGCCAGCTGCAAATTACGTGGTGCTCGGGTTTTCCGAGCGGTAGCCATGAAAATGCTTCAGCCAGTGCAGCCAGGTGCCCGAGCGAAGGAGGTGAGTTGAGACTAAAATTAAATAATGGCAAGAATCTATATCTCTTTTGTTCTGTATAGAGTGCCTTGATGGCCTACAAGGTCGCACTGGGCAAATGGGATCGAGATCCACTGCAACACTCCTGCAAGGCCTATTGCACAGCCAGGCAGGAGTTAGCCGTGCTGCTCACTTTGAAGCATCCGAATATCGTTCCGCTGGTTGGGATTTGCATTAAACCCTTGGCTTTAGTGCTGGAGCTAGCGCCATTGGGTGGCCTTGATGCTCTGCTGCGCCAGTATAGACGAAGTGGCGCACACATGGGTCCACATACGTTCCAAATGTTAGTGCTGCAAGCTGCACGTGCCATCGAGTATCTGCATCGCAGGCGGATCATATATCGGGATCTGAAATCGGAAAATGTGCTCGTCTGGGAGCTGCCACAACCCCACAGCGATGATAGTCCTCGAAACCAGGTGCATATCAAGATTGCCGATTATGGAATAAGTCGTCAGACGGCGGCTGGTCTTAGTGCCAAGGGCTTTGGGGGCACGGAAGGATTTATGGCGCCCGAGATAATACGATTTAATGGCGAGGAGGAATATACCGAAAAGGTAATTAGTAATAAATAAATGATATAAATCGCTGTTTACATTTTATTGTTTCCTTTTAGGTGGATTGTTTTTCTTTTGGAATGTTCATCTATGAGAACATTAGCCTGCGTCAACCTTTTGAGGGTCATGAGTCCATCAAGGAGTGCATATTGGAGGGCAGTCGTCCGGCTCTGACACAACGTGAGACACAGTTTCCCACTTGTTGCCTAGATCTTATGGTACTTTGCTGGCACGAGCAGCCACGTAGGCGGCCATCAGCTAGTCAGATAGTCTCAATACTCAGGTAAAGTTTGAAGCGGCTTCAATTACATATCTACAGACTTACAATGTAATTCACATTTTAGTGCACCTGAATGTATCCATTTGCTAGATGTGGTAGCTTTGCCGCACAGCGACAAAATAGTTTGCGGCGTATTTCAATTATTGTTGGCTGGCGTTGAGGAGGAACGCTCCGGCCTCGAGCTGTGGCTGCCTGCTTTTGGTTCACACATTGACATACTAGACGTTTCGCCAACTGGCAGTCTGTTGCAATGCAGCAGCATTAGCTGTGCTCCACAGCCACAAATGGTGCCGCCGAAAACGCCCGAGAATAGCGCAACTTCACGCGCTCGCTCCGCGCAGCGTATGCCAAAAGTAAATATGCTGTGCTGCTGCCTGGTGGGTGAGGCTATTTGGATGGGCGATGTTTCGGGAAATTTACACGCCTATAGCACATCGAGCTACGCACATCTGTTCTCCTACATGCTTGATCCTGCCATCAAGTCAGCTGTGATAAGTTTAGTGTATATGGAGGGTATTGCGCGAGTTGCAGTGGGCTTACAAAATGGTCGCGTCTTCCTGGTGGATGCCTGTCGCATGCCCACTAATTGTGCCTTTGCCGAAGGTTCATTTGTACTTACTGAGATTTGCTCAGGATTTGTGCTGCATGCCGCCTGTTCAGTGCTCATTGAAGGGTGAGTTTGCTATAATGTCTTAAGAACAGCTTAACTAATGTCACACCTTTCTTTACAGCGTCTATGAGCTCTGGTGTGGTGAGTTAGCAGGGAAAATCAACGTTTTTCCAGTCAACGAATCTGGTGTGTCCGGTCATCAGGCCTTGTGTCACAGCGATGAACCGAATCTCATTGAGGACGTTAAAGTGACTCGCCTTTGCAGCAATGAGAGTCACGTCTTTAGCTGCTTGTATCCCGGTTGCATGGTGTATCAGTGGGGCACCGTCTCGAAACGCATTGAAAATAAATTGGACTGCTCCAAGCTACTGCCCTGCTCCGAATCTCTACAGAGCATTGCCATTGATGAACACGTAAATCTTATTAAATGTCAAATCTCAGCGCTGGCGGCACACAACACAGAGCTGTACATAGGCACCACCTGGGGTTGTCTCATCGTAGCCGAGTTGCATACGTTGCGTCCCATTAGCGTATTTCGTCCATATGAGAATGAGGTAAAGAGTTGGTCTTATTATTTATGTAAGTAATGATTGCTAATTATATGTCCGTTGCAGATCAAGGCTATTATAACCATGCCGAATGCCGGCGTGCCACTAATAGCTACGCTCGGACGGCGGTATCGTTCGCTCATCTCTCGTTATGTAGACATGGCCGAGTTTACGTCGAATAAATCTAGTTCAGTAGCAAGCACGCCCACACATGCTGCGGCTAAACCCATCCCGTTAGCAGATGTAGATAACCACATACATTGCCTGCTGTGGAGAGCCAAGAACTGGACCTAAGTCCGATCTCAACTATGTACTAGGTACAATATTTATTAATCCACTAAACGTAAGACCAAATTATTGGCGCAATATTCTAAACACAACTTTGCTAAACATTTTGCTGGCGTAGGTACTACCATCCACTGGGCGGTAGTATTTCAAATAATATTTTTTGGTGCATATGCAAGTCAAGTACGTTTATTGCACAGAAAAACTATTAACACGCAGTTGTTCTAACAGGCATTTGGATTTGAAAAAGTATTTTAAAATGATTTCGAAGCATTCCATTTCAAACTTTTTAATAAAAATGATGTTTACCAATTTAGGGGTATTCTGCATAGTTATTGATGTCCTACAGAACCCAAAGACATGGACGATTGCCGACTGCGTGAGTAAATCGATTCCGAGTTCTTGAGCACGCGTATATAGTTATTAAAGTCAATTAAAAACTGAAACTCTTCCAAGAAGGCCTCTTTCAGCGGCACCTGCAAAACGAAATATTTGAGTATACTTCACGACTTAAATTATTTTTGTTAACCTTAAAGTGACGCGCTTTTTTGATGATGAACAGCACCCAGCTGACCACCCCATAGAGCAATGCGCAACATGAGCCCACGAGCAGCACGAAGAAAACGCCCTCCAAATTATCCATGGCAAGTGCTGTGGCCTCTGGTGCTTCTTCCTTAGTGGCGCAAATACCGGAACCAACTTCATTCCACCATTTGTTTTTCATCTTCTCTAGCACGGCCTGCTCCTGCAGCTGAAGCAGTGCATTATTCAATTTACCACGATGGGGCCAATCTGCAGGGCGTTAGTCAAAATGTTTAGGGAATGTCTATAAATATATATGATATTTGTTACTTTTCCGCATGGCGATTCCATAACCTTTCTCGTCGAGGGCATCGCCGATTTTCTTGAGATTACATTCGCGTTTCGTATTGTACTCAATGGATGTTGATTCCATGAGAAATGCGTATTGAGTGCTAACCTTAACTCGATCTACGCCCTCCTGATTAGTCTCTGTCAGATACTCGGGATGTTCAGTCATGAATTTATTCATTTTAATATAGCGTTCATCCTCGGAGTTCTGTGAGGGTATTATGTAAGTAAATCCTGATAAATAGTTGCAATGATTACCAAAAAGAAATTCCTTGTTGATCCTGTTCGCTTGGCTCCATAGACAACGCCATCTTTGTTATCCGCCAAATCATCGACGCTGTTGATTAAGCTCTGTGGTTTCTCAATGGTCAAGAAAGCAGCTAGATTGGCTGTATAGGAAGACACCACAATCAACGTGAAGAACCACCAAAAACTGGCTACAGTCCGTGTAGATAAGGCTCTGTTGGGGAATAAACAGTTATGAAACCGCTTAAATGTATAATACGCTAACTCACTTGGGTCCAATTTCAGAGCCTTGCTGTAGCAGAGCACCAGTTGTAAACCAGATTGAGTTGCCTATTGTAAATTGATTTTCGAGTTCTTCCGGCTCTTCAATGCAAGGATATGGATTATCCCATTCACTGGGCGACAGCCGGCCAAGTATGAAAAAACTTAAGGAAACACCCAAAAACGATAATCCCAGAAACCACCAAACCTCTTCTGAAAACGGATCCATGAAGGTGAAAAGTTCCGGCTGGGCTTTCTGAGGCTTTAAAAAAAGTATAGCGATGCCTGAAATAAAATTGTTAGTTAACATGAGTCGATAATGAATGAAATGATGTTACTTACCAAGATTCATAAACGGTATGCTAAATTCGATGGCTTCCTGACGCTCCGAGGTTATAGTTAGGTCGGTAATTGCCAAGTCAGCATGCTATGAGTAAATGTTAATTTAGATATTAACATTTCATTTGATATAAAGATAGCTTACGCCATGCATTATTTCCCGTAACATGCCCGTAGATTCATTGGAAGTTTTGTTGTATGAACCATAATCATTTCCTCCATTCTTAAATGTGTAATTAAAGCCTAGTTTGTCAGCCAGTTCCATGATAAGATCTACGCCATATCCTTCATATTGACTATTGCCCTCCAGCTGCTTGTAGCTCTCCACCAAACTGGCGTAAGGCTTGTTCTGTTTGAATAGTTAAGTTTTTATCTTCGGCAATGTGTTTCATTAGTTCTCTTACCGGCACCGACAGCAATATAATAAACGTCTTATTAGCTAGGGAATTGTCAATATTATCGAATTGAGAGTTGGTCACCGCCAAGCGCTCTGGCCTGTAGTCGCGCTCCTCGCTCCAGGTGCCCACTTTTACTAATCCGGAGGGCTGCAGCTCAATTACATCCAAATGATAGCCTTTGCGCACGTTGCCCTCAAAATAAATAGGTCCCGTGAGCAGTCGGTCCTTGAGACGTAGCTGTTGGATGGTTGAGTACATGTCATAAGTAATCATAAGTAATATAATTTAATTCTCCGTACCGTTCTCATATAGTTCTTGAAGGACGACCCATCATCTCGAACACTTTCTGTGCGTTGTGAACAATTCTGGGAAACCGGTTTAAAGGGCAGATTCCTTAGAGTTTCAGCAAACAATTGGACTGCATCGTAAGTGAGAGCCATTTCCACAGTTATGGGACACGAACCTATGAAAAAGAAGAATATGATAATCTGCACCCGAATATTGAGGAACTCTATTTACCATTCCGAAAATCGTCTTGTTCGCTCTTATAGCCCATTTTCTGCATTAGCTCCTTGACAGCCATTTTTTCTGGCGAAAACAGTCGAAAGCTTGTTATGTTGGCTTCACTGTATTTGTACTCCTCCAGGTCGAATGCATGAAAGTCTAAATTGCCAATGATATAACTGTAGTCCTCATTGATAATGCCCACTTGTTGAGCCTGGAATGGAGAATGTGACAGATTTATTAATTAAATAGTTTCAGATGCGATTTGTAGATCCCACTTGATTCAGAAACTCTGGCACTGTATCTGTGGAGCCCACGACTACAATCCGATTGTCTTTAGACTTGCGTACGCGCCTTAACACCGGCTTGTAGTTTCCGTTCAGCTGCATATCGTAGCGTAGCACTGTTACAATTGGTCCATTCATGCCGAAGAGGGAATTGAGCTCATTCAGAATACTCAGATATTCCGCTGTGAATGAAAATTTAATATATGACTTGCCATATGGATATTAAAATAGTTATTTTACCCGACTCATAAAGGAATATAAAGCGCGACCACTCGAAGGCAGTTATAAGGCTGTAGAGAGCTTTCGATAGGTCAGCAGGATGAGGATGCAAGTTAAAGCCCTCGGAATATTCAGACATATACGAGTATATATGAGGTATATCCATGGCATCGCATATTGACATCAGATGCACAGCCGTATGTCGTGAGGAAGGTCCAAACACCCCCGCAATACCCGTCTGTCGGTGTTGGATGTTTCAATAAAATTTTTAATATTTCTATATATGCAACAAAATATAGACTTACCTCCAGCATGCGACACAGCTTGCCGTAGCTGTGGTAAGCATTGCCGTAGTTCACTTCCGCTTTCATGGATGTCATGGATAGACCCAGCTCTTCGTTGGCCACATCGATCGCATGGTCAAACACAATATTCATTTGCTCTGTATTCTGATCAGTGAGCAGCCCTGTCAATTGGAAAACAGGCTAGGTAAGAAATTAGTTTCGTATGTTGTTCTCGGTAACTCCTAGTCGAGCATTCTCGACTACTTGTGATCAGATTAATAAAACGTAGGTCTTCACATCATTTTCTGGTTTGTTTATAAACAAAAACTTGAACTTAACGGTGGCTATATTCAGATATTCAGAGTCCATTTAGACGCTGCTACGATCCGTTGCAAATCAAAACAAACAAATACTTAAAAGCATTTTATGAGCTTTCAGCGTTGATGGAACGAACAGCATGTTCTCTTAACGAGACGTTAAAAATAAATCAGGCGTTCGGCGACCGCAATGTTCATTGCTACATAAACTTACCAATTGGTATGCTGGCCGAGTTTTGGAGGCTATCATAGCCGCCATAATTTTCGTACTGAGCATTAAGAATCGTAATTCTTGATATTATTATAGACAAATATATTAAGATATTAGTTATTAACATTTTTTTGCATAAAATAACTAAAAATTTTTACTACATATACATAATAAAATAATGGACAGTGAATCGGGCGGCTTCTATAACTTTGTGTTCTGCACGCGTTGAGCAAAAGTTGAAGACTGCCAGAGAATTTCCAAAATATGCATTTGGAAAATATTTTGAGTGAAAGTTTCCAAAAGCTTTGAGTAAAAAAGTTTATTTAAGCAGTTTATTAAGCATCATACCAAGAGAAACAATTTACAAAATTAAAAAGTATTGATTTTAGTTGAAATTGTATTTAAAGTTCAGTCTCCATCGGGTAGATTATTCTCTGAATCAGTTTGTAGTGATTCTATGGATTGTGAGGAATTTCGACTGCGTGAGTACACCGATTGGGCGCTCTTCAGAGCTCGTTCATTTTCCGCAAAACTGACAACAATTTTAAACTCCTCAGCAAGCGCATCGCAGAATGGCACCTGTAAATAATAATTAGAGACTATTCCCTAAAGGGAGTCAAACTTACCTCATAGAACTTGGCTTTCTTGAAGACAAATAAGCACCAGTAGAAAAAGGAGATGACAAAGGAGAGCAACGAGCCAACGATTAGCACTGCGTAAATGCCACTTAAATTTTTCATGCCCAACGCAGAAGAACCATCGTCATCGCCCTTGTCCTATAATAAATGATAATGTACTATAATCTTTCTCTATATATAACATATCAAGTTAATGGCAAGACATACGCTGCAAACACCGGCGCCTATTTCGTTCCACCATTTATTCTTTAGTCTGGCCAGCACTCCTTGCTCCTGAAGCTCGAGCAACGCATTGTTGAATTTATCGCGATATGGCCAATCTATTCAGGAGTTTTTTAGTTTATTTAGTAAAGATTTTATCCGAGTCTGTACTCACTTTTTGGCATTGCAATGCCATAACCCTTCTCATCCAGCGCCTCGCCAATCTTTTTCAGAGTACACTCCCTCACGGTATTGTACTCAATGGAAGTGGATTCCATGAGGAAAGCATACTTTGTACCCGCCTTAACCTTATCGACGCCCGCCTGATTTGTTTCAGTGAGCATCTCTGGATTGTTGGTCATGTAAGCATTCATTTTCATGTAGATTGGTTCTTCGGACGTCTAAAGTAAGGCAATTAAACATTGAGTACATATGGGCGCTCCCATTTGTCCCTTACCAAGAAAAAGTTTCTAGTTGAGCCGGTGCGCTTGGCCCCATATTGAACGTCGTCTTTGTTCTCTGCCAAATCCTCAACGCTGTTGATCGAACTCGATGGGTTTTCTATGGTAAGAAATGCAGCCAAGTTTGCTGTGTATGACGATACCATAATCAGCGTGAAGAACCACCAAATAGCTGATATTGTGCGTGTGCTAAGTGCTCTGGAATATGGAAAAATTAGTAATTCCAATTATTTTGAGGCTTTTATATAAATACTTGGGCGCAATTTCGGAACCCTGTTGAAGCAATGCACCTGTGGTGAACCACAGTGAATTATTTATGGTGAATTGATTCTCGAGTTCTTCCGGCTCTTCAATACAGGGATATGGATTATCCCATTCGGATGGGGAGAGTCGGCCAAGCACAAAGAGACACAGTGAGACGCCCAAGTAGGCAATGCCTAGGTACAGCCAAACCTCCTTGGAAAATGGATCCATGAATGAAAAGATCTCTGGCTCCGCCTTCTGAGGTTTTATATATAAAATGGCAATACCTTACCGCCAAATATATATTATTTAAAATATATTTAAGACGTTGTCTTCAAATAGGTCTTACCTAGATTCATAAATGGTATGGAAAAGTCAATGGCTTCCTCTCTTTCAGAAGTGATAGTCAAGTCTGTGATGGCCAAGTCTGCATGCTGTTGAGAATTACAGATTTATTTTAAATATCGTCAATCAGACGGTAACTAAAACTTACGCCCTCAACGATTTCTTTGAGCATTCCGGTTGTCATATTTGTGCTCTTATTGAAGGAACCGTAGTCGTTCCCACCATTGTGAAAGGTAAAGTTGAAGCCCAGTTTATCGGCCAGTTCCTTGATCAGATCTACTCCATAGCCCTCAAACTGATTATTGCCAATCAGTGTATTAATACTTTCTACCAAACTAGCATAGGGCTTGTTCTATGTGTAGAAAGGTGGTTAATAGGCAGACTAAAATATTTGCATAAGACTGAACTTACCGGCACAGAAATAAGCACCTTGAAGGTTTTATTTACCAAGGTATTTTCCTCGTTCTCATTAAGATTTGTTATTGGTGGAGGCCGCTTAAATTCAAACTCTTTTCCTTCCTCCCAGGTGCCCACCTTCACCAGACCCATGGGCTGCAGCTCAATAACATCAAAGCTGAATCTCTTACGCGTATTACCTTGAAAAAAGATTCGTCCCGTAATAGTTTTGTCCACAATTTCCAACTATGAAATATAAAGAAAAATATATTCAAATTCGTAATTATTTAAAAACTGATTTTTACCGATCGCATATAATTCCTGAAAGTGGAGCCATCTGGTTGAACATTATCATGACGCTCTGAGCAATTCAGCTGTTGCGGCTGGTAGGGCAAAAAGTTGGTTGTTTCGGCAATGACGCGCACTGCATCATAGGTTAGAGCCATGGCCAACGTTATGGACGAAGAACCTACATTCAAAAATATAGTAAACAATAAAGGGAGTGGAGAATCAGTACCCAGCGCTTACCATTGTTCATGGGCTCGCTTTCGCCTAGCTCGTGTTGCAGAGTTTCGACTAAGTCACGCACTTCTTTTTTATCGGGGTCGAACATGCGTATGCCGGTTATATTTGCCTCGCTGTATTTGTACTCCTCCAGTTCATAGGTGTGGAGATCTAGATTTCCCACTAAATATGTGTAGTCCTCATTCATGATGCCCACCTGCTGTGCCTGACGCAGCAGCTCGGCCACGCCCTCCGTTGAACCAACGATCACGATGCGGCTGTCCTCTGATTTTCGGATGCGTCGCAGCACTGCCTTATAGTTGCCATTGAGATTGAGATCGTAACGCATAACCTTGATGACTGGTCCTTTGATACCATATAAGGTCATTAAGTGGTCCAATATGGTTAGGTACTCCGCTGCAAAAAATATAAAGACAATTTAGATCTACTTCGAAAACAAATGCTGATGCCATACAGGACTCGTAGCAGAAGATAAAACGCGACCATTCGAACAGTTGGATTATATCGTAGAGTACATGGGCAATGTCTTCCGGATGCGGATGCAAATTGAAGCCATCTGTTTGTGGGCTCCACGATAGATGTGGATATATGAAGGGTATGTCTTTGGCATCGCACGCATTCAGTAGATGGGCAGCAGTATGCTTGGCAGCAGGTCCAAATACTGCACCCACCCCATTCTAGATGATAATAACGATTTTAATTAACATTCAACAATTCCTGTTTACGCATTCCTCACCTGCATTAGCCTGCATAGTTGCTCAAAAGCATGCACGGAATTCCCATAGGCCACTTGCTCTGTTTCGCCCACCAGTGGGACGCTCAGGTCGCTGTTAACCACAGCTATGGCATGCTCGAAGGTTTGGCGTATTCTATCCGAGGCATCGTCAGTGATTAGACCTGCGCGCGGTTGTTTGAGTCAAAGAGCGATGAGTATGCGAGAGTGTTCGAGTGGAATGTTTGACCAGCTCTCTGTTAGCTTACCGATGCGTATGGCCTGTCTGTTGGAAGCTGCATAGGAACTGCTCCCATAGCCATGGGCCGCATGTGTCCACAGTAGTACCACAACAATCAGCCGCAAATGCATTTAATCTATTTCTAGTTGCTCAATTTTATTATTTACTTTTTATTAAGTAAGTATTTATGTGTTTCAGCCGCTTTGGTATATAAGGTGTCTATTTTTGATACTTGGTTTTCTGTTGTCTATATATATTTTTGGATCACCAACTCAGACGTGAGTTGTTCGGCGATCCGTCCCCTCTAAAGACACTGCTACGACTGAAGAGAAATATAGTGGAAAAAACACTCAAAAGTTTTCCAAAATATTTGTTTTGTAGGAAGCTTGAAAGCTGCAAAGTTTTGGAAATGTTTGTAGTGCTGAGTAGTCTCCCATGGATAGAACATATATTTTTTGATTAGTTTGTGCTCATTTAGCTATCTTTAATATTTTATTAGAATTATCACAAACATAAATAGTTTCAACTAAATTATTGCAAATTAAAAATATAAATAGTTAAATACTATGAAATATATATAAAATAAAATCATAAAGTATATCATACTTTATTTTATGATTGTTTTTTGGCACACTTCGGTTTTAATATCTTTGGGTGAATACACTTGCGAATATATCCAGGTAGTTTATGTTTACTGGCAAGTTAGGCTTGGAATGAGTCCATAAATCAGCGCACTCTGGAAAAGTAAGAAAGAAAGTAAAAATCGATATTTAAGTTAAATATTTTCAAAAATTTTTAAAACTCTAATTAATTATAATTAATAAAAAAGTTATAAATACACAACACTAACCATAATTTTTATTTGAAAGGAAATTCTAAAATTTATGACTTGGCGAGCTAATTGGAAAAACAATTGAAGAAGTTCACCATCTCAAGAAGGAGAGCAACAACCGCATAGGGAGGCCATTAAAAGCAATCCAACTAGTGGGCATAAATCACCATTAATTAAGGGAATGTAAATTGTGGCGCAACGGGCCCAACTAAAGTGCGACGTTGTTGTTGACAGCAACACAACAAACCCATCTTCAATGGAATAAATGACAGCTAAGCGGAAGACGGCGAGCAACATGTACTACTCCCAATCAAGGGGCCCTGAATGTGGAGCGATTCTGCATTGGAATGCTAGCGCCAAGTGGTTTTATTTATTGAGCAATACTTACAATTCGCGTCAGATCCAACTAGGGTGTGCTGGTTTGCTTAGGAGTGGATACTTTGTAATACTCTTAGGCTATAGGTAACAGTGGGCTGCGACTACCAGACACTGCACTTCTTTTTGGGGTTCATGGGCGTGCCGGCCGCGCAGTTGAATTCGCGTGCGAAATCGTATGAGTTGGAGAGGGTGCCGATGACACGATAACGTCCAGGACTGTGTATGGCTGTATTCAGCTTGTTGCGTATAGCCTCCGGCCGCATCGCTCCGCACCACACCTGGCCAAAATTTAAAAAGAATAGCTGCGGTCCGGTCATATTTAGTCCCGGCAACATCTCATTCCTGGCTTCGTTGGGGTTTTCAGTTAACCAGCGCTTGTAAGCGTGAAAAGCTTGCCGCAGTCCGCCATTGTCCGCAATATTCTCGCCTGAGGGTCAGATGACTGATGAGCCATACAATTAATTGGATTACTGGATTTGTGGCTTACCTTGTGTGCTCTCGCCATTGAGAGGTATGCCAACCTCCTCGACTGTGTAATTGCCGTACTGTGAAATAATGCAGCGGGCGCGGTCGTCAAAGCCACGTATGGACGAGTCCGTCCACCATTTGTGTATGTTGCCATTGCTGTCGAAGAGCCGACCTTTATCGTCGAAGCCGTGGGTTAGCTCATGCCCAATGACCACTCCGATGCCGCCAAAGTTCAGAGATTTGGGAAAGTAACGATGATAGAAGGGTGGCTGAAGTATGCCAGCGGGAAACATGATCTGATTTTTGTTGCGGCTATAGTAGGCATTCACAATAGCCGGTGCCGTCTGCCAGTTGGTTTTGTTTACACGCTCGTGTAGCTTGGCCTGCTCCATCTTCGCCGTGTGCAGAAGCACATTGAGTGTGTTCTCGAAGTATTTTTCTGGATGTATATCAATACCTGAATACTTCTCGTTCAGCTCCTCGGGATTGAGTATGAAATCTGGATAGCCAATCTTCAGAGACATCGCGTTTACCTTCTCCTCCGCCAGTAGCTTAGTCGTTTGATCTAGCCAGTCTGTGGTCTTCAGTATCTCCCGGAATGCCTGCTGCAGCTCGTGGGTCATCCGCAACGTATCCCTCTTGCTGTTGTCATCGAAGTAGCGACTGACGAACATGGAGCCCACGGCCATGCCCATGTTCGTGTTCACCTGTGCTATGCACACCTTCCATCGTTGTGGGCTCTCTTCGCGTCCAAAGAGCGCATGATAGAAATTCTGTTTGATGTCATCGAAGCGATCGTCAACATTGTTGATGCGATGACGTACAAAGCGCCACATCATATAGTTGGCCACTGTGCGGGGCTCCGTAACCGCAAGCAGTGCGACCAGCTGCTTCATGTATTCCACGGCATAGATGACCACCTGTTCCGTGTCGTTGACATTGCGTCCCTGAAGTGTGCTTAAATACACTGTCCAGTCAATCTGAGGCACCGTCGCCTTCAGCTGCTGCAGCGTCATCCGATTATAAAGCTACGGGGAGAAAGCGTGTTAGTATCATTGCTGCAGTAGATGATTTGGGGCACTTACCTTGGTTACATTGAGTCTTTGCTCCGCTGGTGCTGTAATCGCTGCCAGGCGTGTCTCGAAGGCAATGAGTTCAGTGGCAGTGTGCGTGGCATCTACTTTGCTGGCGCCGAGTTTGTTCATCACCTCAGACATGTAGCGCTGATATGCAGTCAAATACTTGGCGTTGCTCTGCTGTAGGAAGTATTCGCGTGTGGGCAGGCCCAAGCCGGTCTGATCAAACTGTATGATATTTTCCTCAGAGTTCTTGATATCGGCTCCCACCCACTGGACGATAAGTATATCATTGTTGTAGCGACGCAGCGTGGCGGCTAGCTGCTGCCAGTTGAAATGGGTGCTACGCCAGTGCGGGTCAAGGACTGGCCAGCCGCCCAACTGCCGAATGAGAGAGTGCAGCGGCTCCAGACCACGACGATTAAGGAGCTCGCTATTCACGCACGACTTGTAGAGATTCTTCGCCTTCACTTGAGCATCATGTTTGGGTTTAAGGAATTCCTTGTCCTTGTCATTGTCCGTATCCTTAGAAAACGTAGGAGTGTCCAGCTCCTTGTTCCTTTCACGTACTGGCTCAAAGAGCCTCTTACGTTTGGTGCCATTGGTAAAGCGCTTATAGCGTACCAGCACCCGATTGAGCAAATGTCGCCGATGGACAATATGCCGGCGCAGACGCTCAGCCTTTAGCTCGGATGCTTGATCCGTTTCCGGCTCCTGTTCGTTCAACTTGAATACGTTTTGTCGCACACGCATCTCGGAGTTTGGTGTCTGCGAATTCTTCTCGAGTAGATTGCGCAGCACCAAATCCAGACTTTCGCGCAGCATTTCGAAGGTGTCGAAGCCCGCCTTATCCTTGGGTATGGGATGCAGCCGCTCCCAGTTACCACAGGCGAACTTGTAAAAATCCACGCACGGATCCACATGTCGGTTCATGTAACGTTGCATGGTCCTGGACTGTGCTTTGCGTATATCCTCCCGTGTGCCCTGTTCATTCCAAAAAGACTGTAGCGAGCTCTCAATCAACTCCGCTTCCAAGTCATCCACGCGCTTCTCCTCTTGGGCGTCACGTCGCTCTCTTGCTGCCTGCCGCCTATAAGATAGTCTTTTATCCGGATAGCGTTTGGGTGCGTTCTTTTTGTGATTCGTGTCGAACTCGGAGCGTTCATCGTCAACAACCGTGTTCCGTTCGGTGTTGGAAAGATCGTAGCCGAAACACTCGCTTGGCATGGAGCCGATTGGGGCACCGTGGGGTAGAAACGATGTACGGGCGTCTTTCATCAAAATGCTGCGGTCCTCTAGCTCCAGCGTCTCACCATTCGCATAACGATAGGGCAGACAGCGTTTGGCTTTTTCCGCTGCCATCAACTCTAGCTGTGTGCGCTTGACGTGCGGCAAGATAAACTCATCATTGATTAGGTCATTATAGCTCTCGCTGTCCGGCAGCAGTGATCCGTAGCCATCCATATAGCCGGGTACCGAGTCAGCAGCTTTGCGTTGCTCGCGCACGCGTTGTTCGCTTAGTTGCAGAGCTTGCAACATTCCGTCCAGCCGCAGTAGCAGCAGCAGCACCAATGTCAATGGCAGCATAACCACTGGAATCAGTAAGAGCAATTTGCAACAGGTTAGACCTGGACACCACTGTACACGACCCGTTTGCTGATTCACCCCTAGCCCCAGTTTGACGCGTCGCTCGCCACGAGCGGCATGCGGATTTGGCGGTGGGTGAACCCCGTGCACCTGCACCAGCGACAGCTTCAACGGGCTGTGGCGACTCATAATGCACGTTTTCAAATATGCTTAATCAATATGAAAACGCCAACGAATAGTGCCGAATGGCGAGCTCTGGCCTTTATACTTTAATTAAACGCAATTTTTTCCGCAACGCAATTCCGAAAGAATGAAAAGCCGCCAAGCAGAGCCGAGAATTGAGAACCGAGCACCGAGCACCGAGCACCGAGCAACGCGAACCGAGATCTGATAGCCGAGAGCAACCAGCAACGAGATTGAGTGCGGGCGCATCAGTCGCGGGCGCATTGCCTACTAAAACTGCCAGCTCCATTTGGGACTATCCAGTGCGCCGGTCAAGCTGGACGCAATCACGGCGCGCGACAAACAATTAAATGAAGACGACGACGGCAGAGACGACGCCGACGCCCACAGCGCGGCGCTTAAATAAACCACTCAAAAGCATAGTAGAGAAGAAAAGGAGATGGCGTCAGCGTCAGCGACGGAAGAGATAGAGGTAGCGACGAAATTCTGATCTGTGTTTACTATTCAGCTGTGGCTGAATGTATGTGGCTGAGTGTATGTGTGTGTGTGCGTTATGCTACTTCCATTCAGTTTGGCTGACGGGGCATAAATTCAAGTAAAATTGCAGCAAAATTAATGTTCTACCGATATCAATGGGTCTTTGACCTTCTGCACGTGCTTTAACTTGTACCAGAGTCAATAGCATTGCCATAGTCCCAGTATTTGACCCATTAACCTTATTTGGGTGCTTACAAATCGACTACTTCCGGTTGTATTAATGTGCGCTAATGTGTGCTAAACAAAAAATAATACAAGTTTTGCACAAGCAAACAGCCACAATCAACATGTGCTATCCATAATACAATACAGCCATTACCGGAGGCAGCTGCAGCCGTTGCAACACCAAATATATCGTACTGAAAATTAGTGTCATTATCACTAGCGCACACACATGCACATGTCTCACATATACAGTGATACGGTCAGTGAATGGTGGCACCTCCGCTTTGACCTCCGTCCGGGTTCAGCTTTGAATTGGGTCTAAATTCAATCAATTTAATTTAATTTCACAAAACAATTGGACGGAATAGGCAGCCAAAGCAGGTTAAACTTTGTGCTTCGCTGCGCTACAGCTTACGGGGCACGGCATATAAACAGTGGCAATTGTAGTATAGTTAAAGAATTTGTGTCGTTATAAATCTTTTCAAGCACTACAAGAGCGAACTGGTGCCCTTTTTTATAGGAGTGCTTCAAATTCATATACATATATAAAAACCCTCAGCTGGAGCACTTATTTGAATTATGTTACTTAACTTTTCCTTTGAGTTTATAGAAAATCCAATTTACAATAATTTCTTTTAAAATTGTAGAGGAAAAAGTCGCAGCGAGGCTAAATTATATTACCGTGCGTATACGTAATATTCATCATTGCTGTTAAAATGTCAAAAGTATTTACTGCTTATATACATAATGACTCTCTACACACACATACATACACACGCAAGTTACTAGTTAAGTGAATTTAAGCTACTTGCGAGGCGAAAGAAAACTTGTCAGTAAATTGCCTTCCGACATCATTTTAGGTTTAGGTTAGTATTACAAGATTATGCGGATAATTGCTGGCATGCGATGCCATATAATATGACGACACGCAGCTCATGCTCAACTAAAAAAAAGTCCACCCTGCCCGGACCTGCCCACACACACACAGATTTAACACATTCAGCACATAGAGTACGAGCCTATGAACATTTTTTGTTGTTGGGGACCACTTCGCCATCTCGTACCACACGAATTTGTGCTTCATGAACAGTAAACACGCAAATTAGCTTGAGTGTGTCTCTCTGTGTGTGTGTGTGTGTGTGTGTGTGTGTGTGTGTGTGTGTGTGTGTGTGTGTGGAAAATGAGATGTGCTCGTATGCAAATACATATGTGGATCGGCCTTTTTATGCGTGTTGTTGTATGGTGCATCTGTATTGGTGTTCGGCTTGAATTGGCTTTGGTTCGTATGCTAATTTTAGCCTTAAACCTTTTAATTAGCGACTATGACCGAGATTGGATAACATGTCAATTAAAAAGCAGAGACACACACACAACCCATTTGCAAACACTGGGAATGCATTGCTTAGTATATTCATAGCTGCGGCTGGCGGGTGCACTTGCAGTCTGCGGGTCTAATGTTATATAACTGTCAACCTTATGGCTTGTAATTTGGCTTGACCATCGGATTCACTTGATCTCCAGTTCACGAGCACAACTGGGAAAATATCGGGCATCACTTGTGCGAAAGGTAAACGAACCAATTATGCATCGATTATAGAATGTGAGCGTGTGAGTGCGTGAATGAGCATCGACTGAATGAACACTGAACTACTAAATAATCTATTCAGTTGCGCGTTTAATCAAAAACGAGTTGTCTTATCAACGCTAAAATTCCCCCTAATATAATTGGCAGTCAGCAAGTCTGATGAACCGAACAGTCGCAGCAGACAGAAAATGAATTAATGAGAATACAACTGAGACTTATGTAATGCCTACTCTTATCTGCTCTAAACTAGTCAATCACTGTGGCATGTGCAGCTTCCCTGAGTTATACTCCGTACGCAAATAAGAAATATGAATGGATGTACAAAGCTATTGCTCTCTTTATAAATAGAAAGTATTTTTAGAGTTGATCTCTAATACACTGTTATCAAGCAAGGATAAAAATATATATACATATTTATGTATAGAATAATATCTGACATTTTTTGTATTCCCGAATATTTCAGGTAAGATACCCTATCTTGGGGTATCTGACTTAGAGCATTATTATTTTTTTTAGCATATCACGATATGATCAATGCGGATGTGAAATTTGTTCAACTACTTATCGACGACCCACTGAGAATGATTTTCACTTTTGTAATGATGCAATTCACAATGATGCAGAACTTTTTTTTACAGAAAACCGGTTTTCAGCAGCTATGGGGTATTTAGTCAAAATCAAGTCGGTGTAGGCTTTAACTGTAAGAACCAAACATCAACTGAATAACTTTGGAGGAGCAACACTCACATTCACGCCGTGGCACACTTGAACTTGAGCAGCTTTCCAGTTGCTATTGACTTCACGTACTTCATGCAGTTTATATATTTTACCGCGAATTGAGTATTTGTTGGTCTTGCTGTTGCTGTTGCTGCTGCATCTGCCTGTTAGCGCCTTGAAAGCGAAGTAACGAATGCTTTATCCAGCTGAGAATGATGAGCGTTGAAGGCAAAACGTCGTTGGCTCTTGATGTGATGTTCTGTTCCCGGAATAATGGTAAAGCCACTGTCGGTATGCCCAGCACTCAGCGCTCTGCTGCTACTAATTTTAATTGCCACGAGATTACCGCTAATTAATGTGTCTAAAGCAGCGGGCGCATCTGCTTTGTGGGCGCACTCACACTGAAAGCCAGATGGGAACTCAACTGTGAGCATATCATCAATGTTCCTTAGCAGTTATCAGTTGACTTAATAGTCAAAGCTTGGTCTGACAACAAAGTGTTTTTCAATTAAAACGAGTGCAAGTGCGAGATTGAGTACGAGAACTGTTTATTAAACAATTGTTTTTGCTAACTAGTTACTGAGTTAGTTACTCAAAGAATGATTTATGCACTTGTTTTGACTCATTATAAAATGAACTAACATTCGGAGTAGAAAAGAATGAATGAGCAGAGCGAGAGAGAGAGAGAGAGAGAGAGAGAGAGATAGAGAGAGAGAGAGAGAGAGAGAAAGAGAAGGGAGAAGGGAGAGCGTGAAATAGATAGAGAGAGAGAGAAAGGGAGAGAGTGAGTGAATGTAGGAGAGAAAAAAGGAGAGAGAGAAAGAAAGAGAGAGGAGGAAGGAAGGAAAGAGAGATAAAGAGAGAGGGAGAACTAGTGGGAGAAAGAGAGTGTGAGAGAGAAAAAGAGAGAGAGAGATACAAATTATCATAGCAGTCATTGGATTGTCATATGAAAATCATGCGCTTAATTAAATTCATTTTATAACAAAATAAGCTCGAGTTGTCAACTCTAAAGTGCGTGCAAATAAATCGCAAATTGACATTCGAGTGGTATTAATTACCATAAACACCATAATGTGTACATTAATCATTGGAATTGGCGTTGTCTGCGCTTATGTACTCGATTAATTGATTGCATGAGTGATTGAGCTTATTTGTTGTCAGCCTTTGACAAGAACATTTCAATTTGTATGGCCTGGACCACACCTGATCTGTCGATAGAACATTGATAAGTTATGCTCAAAATTGTTTTTATTTTTTCTTTTTATTCATATTTATTATTATTTACACCTGCTGGCAGCCAAGTGTAGTTCGCGAATGCCGTCATAACATGTCCCGAGTCACGCTCCCAATTCAATTGCGATAATAATTCTTAGCGTATTTGCTCAACACATTAATTTGTTTATTTGTTGTTTGTTCTTGTTTGCCTCTTATTGAGTTATATTTTTTTATTAGCTAATCTATTTATTGGGCGTGTGTGAGTCTCAAACTGGGCGTAATATGGGAAATGCATTCGCTAAAGTGGCGCCCTGAGTAAATGTTTCCATTGCAAATAACTAATGGCTGTGGGAGGCACTGTGTATTCCTTCTCATTTATGCTATGCTATGCAGAATTATTATACCCTGAACCCATTAAAAATGGGTAATCAGGGTATAATGGTTTTGTTTTTTATTATATTTGTGGTTGTTCTCTAGCTCCGTTTAAACCATGAATATTTATGGGCATATTTAATGAGTACAAATTTATGCAACTGTAATTAAATTATTTTATTATTTGACTTTGATTGATATTGATATATTGTTGGAATTAACAAACAAAATAAAATAAAACAAGTAAGGAAACTCTAGTCGGAGGTGCCCGACTAGGAAATACCCTGAACCCCGCCTATTGGCGGCTTTAAATGCACTTCAAAGTTTATATATAATTTTAAATTAAATTAAAAAATTAAAAAAACTCTCAAACACTCTACCGTTAACCGCCTCTCTACTGCTGCCCGCCTCTCTACTGCTGCCCGACTCTCAAACACTCTACCGTTAACCAACTCCCTGCTGCTACCCGCCTCTCTACTGCTGCCCGACTCTCAAACACTCTACCGTTAACCAACTCCCTGCTGCTGCCCGCCTCTCTACTGCTGCCCGACTCTCAAACACTCTACCGTTAACCAACTCGCTGCTGCTGCCCGCCTCTCTACTGCTGCCCTCCTCTCTACTGCTGCCCGCCACGATACTGCTGCAGACTCTCTGCCAATCTACCGTTAACCGACACACTACTGCTGCCCGCCTCTCTACTGCTGCCCGACTCTCAAACACTCTACCGTTAACCAACTCGCTGCTGCTGCCCGCCTCTCTACTGCTGCCCGACTCTCAAACACTCTACCGTTAACCGCTTCTCTACTGCTGCCCGCCTCTCTCCTGCTGTCCGACTCTCAAACACTCTACCGTTAACCAACTCGCTGCTGCTGCCCGCCTCTCTACTGCTGCCCTCCTCTCTACTGCTGCCCGCCTCGATACTGCTGCAGACTCTCTGCCAATCTACCGTTAACCGACACACTACTGCTGCCCGCCTCTCTACTGCTGCCCGACTCTCAAACACTCTACCGTTAACCAACTCGCTGCTGCTGCCCGCCTCTCTACTGCTGCCCGACTCTCAAACACTCTACCGTTAACCGACTCTCTGACAGGGCTCTTCCAGTACCAGGCTACCATACCAGGGCTATACCAGGGCTACCATACCAGGGCTACCATACCAGGGCTACCATACCAGGGCTATACCAGGGCTACCATACCAGGGCTACCATACCAGGGCTGCCATACCAGGGCTATACCAGGGCTATACCAGGGCTATACCAGGGCTATACCAGGGCTACAATACCAGGGCTACCATACCAGGGCTACCATACCAGGGCTACCATACCAGGGCTACCATACCAGGGCTACCATACCAGGGCTACCATACCAGGGCTACCATACCAGGGCTATACCAGGGCTACCATACCAGGGCTACCATACCAGGGCTACCATACCAGGGCTATACCAGGGCTACCATACCAGGGCTATACCAGGGCTACCATACCAGGGCTACCATACCAGGGCTACCATACCAGGGCTACCATACCAGGGTTACCATACCAGGGCTACCATACCAGGGCTATACCAGGGCTACCATACCAGGCCTACCATACCAGGGCTACCATACCAGGGCTACCATACCAGGGCTACCATACCAGGGCTACCATACCAGGGCTACCATACCAGGGCTACCATACCAGGGCTACCATACCAGGGCTATACCAGGGCTACCATACCAGGGCTACCATACCAGGGCTACCATACCAGGACTACCATACCAGGGCTACCATACCAGGGCTACCATACCAGGGCTATACCAGGGCTACCATACCAGGGCTATACCAGGGCTACCATACCAGGGCTACCATACCAGGGCTACCATACCAGGGCTACCATACCAGGGTTACCATACCAGGGCTACCATACCAGGGCTATACCAGGGCTACCATACCAGGGCTACCATACCAGGGCTACCATACCAGGGCTATACCAGGGCTACCATACCAGGGCTACCATACCAGGGCTACCATACCAGGGCTACCATACCAGGGCTACCATACCAGGGCTATACCAGGGCTACCATACCAGGGCTACCATACCAGGGCTACCATACCAGGGCTACCATACCAGGGCTACCATACCAGGGCTACCATACCAGGGCTATACCAGGGCTACCATACCAGGGCTACCATACCAGGGCTACCATACCAGGGCTACCATACCAGGGCTACCATACCAGGGCAACCATACCAGGGTTACCATACCAGGGCTGCCATACCAGGGCTACCATACCAGGGCTACCATACCAGGGCTATACCAGGGCTACCATACCAGGGCTATACCAGGGCTACCATACCAGGGCTATACCAGGGCTACCATACCAGGGCTACCATACCAGGGCTACAATACCAGGGTTACCATACCAGGGCTACCATACCAGGGCTATACCAGGGCTACCATACCAGGGCTACCATACCAGGGCTATTTTTTTTTTTAATTTTTTAATTTAATTTAAAATTATATATAAACTTTGAAGTGCATTTAAAGCCGCCAATAGGAGGGGTTTAGGGTATTTCCTAGTCGGGCACCTCCGACTAGAGTTTCCTTACTTGTTTTGTAGATCGACTTTCTTAATCAAACTTGCGCAGCATAATTATATCATTCATATGTGTGCGTGTGCAAAAGCACAAGTCTCTAGTATTTGATATAAGTGTTTTGAAAATTTGGGCGAAGGGGGCGTGGCATCCAAAATTTAACAAAAACCAAAATTGTATAAAAGTCCCATTAAGCTAAATACAAGAGTCTTTAACTATCAAGATATAGAAGATATAATTTTAAAACTGAAAAATCGATTTCGTTTTTAATCGATAAAAAAGAACGAGAAGAGTTATCGAATTTCTAAAACAAACTTGACCTGCGCGTGATATACACGAATTTATAAAAAAAAAGTTTAAGTCTCTAGCTATTATAGGTTCTGAGATCCACGCGTTCAAACATACGGACAGACGGACAGACAGACAGACGGACAGGGCTCAATCGACTCGGCTTGTTGTCCTGATCAAGAATATATATACTTTATGGGGTCTGCCACACCTCCTTCCGCCTGTTACATACATTTGGGCTGCAACAAAACCATTATACCCTGATTACCCATTTTTAATGGGTTCAGGGTATAATAATAATAATTATAATATCTATTGAAAGTATCATATAATTGAAAAAAAAAAAAAAACGAATTAAATATTATTTTGCTAATGGAAAATGTAAACATATTTAATTTCGAAATGAAACACAATTACCAATTAATTATCTGTGTATTTGTTTATTCACTTGATTACTGCATTAATGTCACTTAATTTGCTTTGCTCATTCATTTCATTGCAGATATTCCACCAATGCAGCAAATTCACTGGTTTGTTTTCAAATCGTCGCTCCATTTATTTTTGCTAATTATTGGAAACCCCAAACGACAGTCATGCCAGTGGAAAGTATTTCGATTAGTGGCAGATATGGACCAAAATCGTTGGCCAGCCACAAGTTAAACACTGCCCGAAATTGTGGACCCGCTGTAGTTGGAGCTGCCGTCGCCTCATTGCTAATCCCAAAATGGTCAACGTTTTAATACCTGTGCATAAATCTTATACTATCGATCATTGTCAAGTGGCTAGATAATTTACAATAAATCTGTACAGCATTAGAATCCGACATAGCACAGTTGCTGCTGTTGTTGTTGTTGTTATTATTGTTGGGCGGTGCAATCGAAAGCTGCCACAAAGCGAGCAGCATACAACATAAATTAGGATAATTACAATTGCACCCACAAGTGCCATTCGAGCCGCGGCAGTTGTTGTTGTTGTTGCTGTTAATACTTGCCGTGGGGCTAGCAAGAATTTTGATTGCATAAACACCATCGAAAGCAATAGCAACAGCAACAACTTGAAGTGGCCCAATAGCATTTGCCGCTAAAAGTTTATGGCAAGCGAGTGGAAATGGAAATCCATTGGGCCGCTGCCACCGCCACATTTGAAAATTAGCCAAAAAATGTACAAACCACGGCAATTACAATAACACCAGCAAAAACCAGAGCTCTAAAATCAGGCAATGAAGCGAGAGGGTGCCAAGTGGAATAATCGCCATGGTGGCTCTGGCTTTGCGGTGGCTGGATGCAAAAATCCACAATTAGGAGCCGCCGAATTTGGCCGCGAATGTTTGGCAACTCTTTTGCATACCGGTGCATGGATTGAGTTCCACTGTCCCCACAACATGTTCAGTTAAATTAGTTGCCCAAGCGCAAATTTAGTTTAGCAACTCATCGGTAGTAGGTCGGTTGGTGCATGTAGTGCGGCTGTGCGGTGTGGTCGCTGCTGGTGCAGGCGTTGCCGTTCCTACTGCAATCACCAACAGCCAGGCACAACAAAATCAATTAAAACGAATCGCTGAAGCAAAGTTCCACCGGCTCCAACGGCAACTCGAACTGTCAGCCAACCGCCAGCTGTCGACTCGTTCATCCGTGACTTTGCACTTTTACGATGGCAACGGCAACGGCAACGGCAACGGCTACGACTACGGCTACGGCTAACGGCGCCTGCGATTGCAATTTGAAATAAGTGACCACCCGCCCGCATAAGTTGACCAGGCCAAGCTTTTGCCTATCGGCCGGTTGCGCATGCGCAAAGGTGTTGCACTTAGGCAATTGATATGGTTAATAATATTGCCCACTGCCGACACTGAAAGGTTGTTGCTGTTGGCTGACCAAAATAACCAAAAATACAATTGCAGCAATTCAGACTTGCCAAATGCCAATCTGGAATATAAATTAGGCATAGTTAAGGCTCAGACATCAAGTGATATTTTGCCATTCTGCATATGCAATATGTTTTAACAAATTAAAGCAAAGTTCTTCATAGAAGGAAATCACCCGACTACAGCGAGTTGCCACATTTGGAATGAAATGTAAAGGTCATAGGACACCTTCTCAAGGGCTACTTCTTAAGGGTTCAGTGCTCTGCCATTGGAATTTATTGTAAATTCCCACAAATATGAATTCCGCGAAAAGCATTGAACTCGACATTGCACACACGTCGATTAGTCCCCATTAGTCAGTCCATTCATTTGCGAGTTTTGTGTGCGAGCTGAACTTCAGCCATGGCATTGACTTACAATTTGTTGGCGCACGCAAGTCGCTCTAATCAACACGTTGCACAGCTGCAACTGGTTTTGTGTTTCTTTTTCTTTTTCTTTTTCTTTTTTTTTCGGGCTTACCTCAAGGCTGACGAGCCAGAAATTGCGTATACGCAACATGCGCCAGTCGCATGCGTCACTGCCGCATTCGCTAAATGTGGGTCTGAGTGAATGTGTATGTTGCTTGTGTGTGTGTGTGTGTTGTTTGTGCATTGTTGTTGTTGTTGTTTTTGCAAGTGTTGCCGTCGATTTACCGCTGCTGTCGCTAATAGCGCTAACAAGTTGCGTCGCGTTCCATGCAATCCATTTGATTTCAATTCGAATCGCTGCATTTTCATTTCCATTTGCTTTTCAATCCGATTGGGAACTTTCACGCAATTTTCATGCTGTGATTGCAAGTGGCAATTCGATTGGCTTATGCCGTTTATGCAAAATCGATTGCGGCAATTAGTCAGCAATAACGCAAAGATAATGCAATAAATGGCATTCAAAAGGTTTCCTTGCAATTAAAAAGAAGCTTGTCTCATTCTAAGGAAGGCAGCGCACAGGCAAAGCGCAATTAGCCAGTAAAAGGAATTCCTCCGGAATCCCTTGCTAACCCATTTCTGCTAGTTCCTTCTACTTGTTTAATGCTGCGCGCTTTTCTTTTTCGCATTTTTTCATAATTCCTTTTTGCTCTATTTACTCCGTTAGCGCTGCTTAATTATCTTTTCATACTGTTTTTTTTTTAATTCCATAAACTTTAGTGCAGGTCAACTCTGGGCAGAGGGCAGCTTGTAACTTTGCGAAAGCCATTTTACTGCATTCCTTTGGTCTAATCTCAGTATCTCGCGCTAATTAACCTTGAAAATCAGAGCTGAACACTCAAGGGTCGGCCCGGGCAACTGGTTGGTTGTTGGTTGGCTGCCATAGAGCTAGACCTATCCAATCAATCAATTGAAAAGTTTCAGCTGTGACCTTTGTTATTTCGATGGCAGCTTGTTTGACAGGCATTGTGGACATTTTTCGTTCCTGTCATTGCATGAATTTGAAAGTGAAACTGAGGCTGACAGGCGGACATTTAGATAGAGATGCATACGGCGTAGAGAGAGCCCTAATCGTGCGACACTTGAGCGACATTTGTCGTTGTTTTTCTACTCACATTTGACTGGTGATGATAGGGTGTGGGCTGGCAGACATGTCACCTGCGCGACCTTCGGATAGGTCACAAATAATAAGAGTAGCTGAAATATGAGAAAGCATAAATATTAAATGACGGCCGACAGGCTAGCTGTATATCACAATTCCAATTAGGTTCGGTTTCTGATGTGCGTAACAATACCTGAATCCTTTTTCGTAAAGCCAATTGCTCGAACAGTCGCCTTTCAACAGAAATAACACAATAAATGTTAACGTGTTTAATGTGACAGCAATTCAACAAGTTTTTCAGGCTGACAAAATCACTTAAAATCAGTTTATTGCAAATTTCAAAGCGCAGCGCAGCTAGGCCGAGGCTATTAAGTGAAGCTCTTATAAAGCTAAAATCTTACACAATTTGAGCATTTCTGTTTATTTACATAAGTAAATAAACTCTGTTCAAAAGCTAAGCAAATATGTAAGCTTCTTAATGCAGCATTAAACTGGTGTCATTTTCTTTCGGAATAAGTGGCTACTTAAAAGTCAGCATCATTTAATGATTTGACTATTTTTATGTGTCTCTTAGCATCTTGTGCATAACTTGACCAAGTTCTGCTCCGCTCTGTGAGGTGCCCTACCCTCGATAAAGTCACAAAATCTGTACTGTATTTTATAACGTTTTATGGTGAGCAAATTTAATGCCACGTTGCCCTTCAACATCCTTAAAAGCGGCAGCAGTAGTAGCACAACCACGGCTCACCTTTATTTTATACGCTCATTTTAGCAGAGGACTGCACAGATGCGAATCAATTTCACCGTGGGTTATGCTCAGCGCTTATTTGCTTACCTTTTAAACAGCAGTCCAGCCAGTCAACTCCATTTGCAACGGTCACCATCGCACGTAGCGGCTTGCCCCATCAAGTTGCGACGTAGCGACGTGTTGGGTTTGGTTCGGTTTTGGTTTTGGATTGGGGATCGCTGGGTGGTAAGTTCGTTGCTGAAGAGCGCAGCTCTGACATTTTTTGGCGTATTTTTATGAATGTCGGCTGACTTCGTTTTTTTTTTGTTTGTTTTATTAATGTTTTGTTTTGGTTTTTAATATCAGAGGCCAAGCGGCGGTCGCGCCCCCAGCAAAGCTCTCCAACCAGTTGGCCGGCCGTCATTTCATTCGCTTGTGCGCACTTTATAGACATGAATCTGAATATAACAGCGTGCTGCATGTGGATATCCAAGTTGTTGCTGTGCGGTTTATGTGTCACTTTTTTGGGCTTTGTCCATTCGGAATTTTTTTTTTTGCCCAGAATTTCCATGTCACATAAGTTGAAGGTTAAGAATGGAATCAAGGCGCGAGCATTCCTGGCTGTGAGGCACGTGCGTATCCCAAGTCACATTATCAGATCATGGCCGTTCAGAAAATTTATTTCATGCATGGAAGTCATCTACGCTACATTTGTAGGTGACCGAGAGTTTCTGTGGCGAATAGCCGCACAGTTGTAAGTCAACTGGTCCAAAATTTTAAGGCGGCACAAAGTGTTGCAAGCGAACCAGCTAAAGACTGGTTTGAAGCGTGTCAAATTGCTTCAAGTTGTATGCCAGCTGTTGTGGCTGTGGCTGCGGCTGCTGCTGCTTCAGTTTGTTGGCAGTCTGGAACTGGGCCACAAAATGCAATATTAATATCAATATCACTAGTGGCAAGCCAACCCACGCGTTTGACGGGCCACTGCACCCAAATCGCATCCCAGATAAATTGCCATCTAATGCGCACACAACTGCCCAATCAATCATTTTTTTCGAACAATATTCGTAATTTGATTTCAGTGCAGCAAAAGTTGCGGCAGTTGGCTGGCCCTTGGAGCAGCAGTCAATTAACTTGCAGCGACCCGTCCTGTGACAATTGCCATAACCACATACCACTACAAAACAGTATGCCTCCTCCCTCGTTTCTCGTCTAGCAACGCCTTAATAATAAGTTAGACAACTTTTTGTGCCGTCCGTGTCCATAATTTTCGTAATTTCATGTTAGGGCGGCCACCGTTGATTGAATTGAATTATCTGCTACTCAGCGCGTATAGCTGAATCAAATCAACTTAAATTCAAATCCAAATAGAAACCACTGCGTTCAACCGCTAGCCTTAGCAAGTGCTTGTTTATGGGTGGCAGTTCAGGTTGCGATCTTAGTTTGCAACGCTTTTTATCTGTGGCATTAATTGAAGGCAATTAAATTCATAAATTTTAATGATTTATTTTAACTTTGCACGCTTAGCACATTGAATTAATTCTTAAGCTACAGGGTGTTTCTCCATTGGTAATTCTTAAAAATTTATTGAAGTTGATTTAAAAATAAACAAGTAAGTTTATTGATATTCTGATGAATAAATATATGTCAACATTATTGTTAATTGGCTGTATAATATGGGAGATTTAATAAAATTTGTATTTTTCAATAGATAAATTAGATCTTAGTTTAAAATCATATGCAATATAAAATTTGATAAATTAAAAATATATATTTTTCTAAAAGTTGTCAATTTACTTTGTAGAAAATTATTATATCCGACAAGACTACCTGCAAACCCAAGTACAGGGTGTTCCATTTGTCTAGTTGAATCTATAAAATGCTACAAAATCAGTTTATACTCACATTTGCACTGATTTCTGAGCAATTAGCTAGAGATAATTAACAGAAAATATTTGAAGCAAAAGCTTGGGTAAGAACAAATAACATTAGACATATGAAGGTAATGAAATAATTGATACACCCATACACAAACGGTTAGAGTGCGAAATCACACCCCACTGTGCGAGTCGACTGCATCCGTCTGGCCAATGCCCGCCAAAGAGGTGAGGCGGTTGTGCTTCAGTGCGCCTCGTCGAGCAAAACGGAGCAGCAGTTGCATTAATGACTTCCAAATAACTATCAAAAACTGAGACGGTTGCAAGAATTTCAATGCCACCTGCAGTTCAGTGAGGCGTGGCGGGTCCTGAGTGGTCTACTCTGATTTCCCAGGCCACAACGAATTGGCTCTGCGTTGCTTTGGCTATTGCCACGTGGTTTGCCGGCTATGCCGTGTGGTACACCATTTTATTGTCTTCACTGGCTATATTTGAATATTAATTGCTTCTAATGAGAACAAGTCAAGTGCTGGTGTTGGTGTTGGTGTCGCATTCATTTGCCTAATGGTCCAGCAGATCAATAATTGGCCAGCTGCTCGGCTGGTCAACTGGTCAACTCACAGTCACAATGTGGTAGAATTCGCTATAATTATGTTGTTTACAGCTAGTGCAATTAATTAAACATGATTTTGCCTATGAATATGGATTATCGAACAGCAAGATAAACTGACTGCACATAACACCTGACTGTCTAAAAATATATATATCCAAAATAGACAATTACTTTTGATAGCTACAAATCTGAACAAGAATAATTAAACAGACACTGACAATTGGCAAGGCATTTGGCTCGCAATTTACTGCCGCATTTTCTTTCCATTCTGTTGAATGCCAAAATTTGCATATATGCTGATAAATAAGAACAACAGGCAGCGTTCGCCCACACACATATTGTGACTGCAACTGTAAGTCAGTAACTGATATGTGATTGTATGTGATTGTCTCGCATTTCTGAGTAATTGTAGGGCATTGAGGGTCCTAAGCTTAAATATTTAATTGTATGGTAGAGTTAATTAAGCTTTATGGCAAAGCAATTAAATTAAAGTGAAATGGGCGTATACGTAATATGTTCATTGAGATTGTTGTATTAAGTGGAATATTACTAGACAATAAAATTTAATTTATTTGAATGGCTGAAACAGATACTTTTATATATGTACATAAAAACATTTTCATGTATATAAATGTGGATCAGTATAAGAGTTCCGTATGCGTATACATAATATATTTTATATTTAGTCTGTTGAATGATTATATTGAAATAAAGGAAGAAAAGAATTTAAAAATAATAATTTTTAAGATGACTTGTTTAGAATTTATATTAATAATAAAATAAAAATTTGCAATTTTTATAATGACTTTCAGAAAATTACGTATAATTATTATTATTACAAATAAAAATAATAGCATTTCCATTTAAATTAGTTATGCATTTATAACCAAATTTATTTTTTCATTTACAATAATATTTGTATCGGAATTTAATTGTGGCAAGTGAATGCAAAGCATGCATCGCCAATCAGCCATCTATTTGCCACCATTTGCCACTTGTTTTGCCCAATTGCATATTTCTCAAGCGCATTAATTAAACTAATTAAAAGTTGTAATATTTTCGCAAGGTGTCATTTTCATTTGAAATGCCTATTTACATATATTAATATAATTAGTGTTTATGTATGTGTAATTATTATATTAACACTCGTATTTTATTCAAGCACACACATTATACGAGTATGCCGCACCGTTTTGCATGTAGCGCACCCATATAAAATGATAATTATAGCTCACAAATTGCAGGATAGGTGGGCATGCACAAATCTGTAGATTGCACTTGAGTAGCTCGGCCCACATGTCGGCAACCAGCCACAACAACGAAATGTATTTACAAAAATTTATAAAAATAAAAATGAAAATGAAAATGAAAACGAAGGTGACAACGGGAATATAATTTATAATGTTGCGCATGCCGCAAAAATGTCAAAACACACCCGCCACGCCCCCAAACATAACACACACACATTTTGTAGGGGGAGTTCAAGAGAGCAAGTTGCATTTGGTTTATTTAAATGAAATTGGCGCTGACGTTGCAGCCGAGACAAGCTAAATTAAGTTGCGGCTTTGTGTGCCACATGCAACACACACGCTGCACCAGTGGATGGCGCCTATCGAATGCAAATGATCGAGCTCTCAGTGCGCATTCGTTATTAAATGTGTTTCTTGTGTGTAGTAAGTTTGGCAGGTAAAACAATAATAGAATAACAGCAACAACAACAACAACAGTTGTTGCAAAGTGTAGCAAATGCAACATCAAGATTGAACTCCAAAGAAATGCTGCAACATGTGGCAACAACATCCAGCAATACTCTGTTTTATGTCTTTTGTTTTGTGCGCTATGCTTTTGTTTTTAATTTGCAAACTTTTCGTTTCAGCCCGTTTTCGATGCAGTTCAATGATTAAAGAGGCAAAACGCCCAGAAATTGGTTTACAATGTTTTTTTTTTTCTGCTCTTTTATATTTTGTTGTTCGTGGATTTTTGGCTGTGGCCCGTGGCATGTTGCAAGCTATGGCAACTGCAGCTCCCTAAGCGCCGCACTAGCATAACAAATTCATAAGAATTTTTTAATTTGCTGCCCAAGCGGGCCCGAGCATGGGCCCCTTGTTAGCGGCTGATGTGAGCGCTTGCGGGCGTGGTCTGTGGGCATTTGATATTTTTGGAAAGGCATGCGGCGATAAGATCGAACATACAGTGTATATGCCAAATAATGAGTACTAATTGTTCAATGCGCGGAAGTTCAAATGCCCACACATTCGCATTCACAAACGCGTTCACCAAACACCCAAAAAAGCTCATAAAAACCCGCCAAGATAGCAATTAAAATTCTTTTCCGACGTGGCCATAACGCTTGAGCCGATCGAAAGCAAGGTCAGGGCAGCATTTGCAGTGACAAACGCAAAATGCAGCACCGTTAGCTACATACATGTGAACATATGCGTAGTACATACGTACATACATATACATATATACACATATATATTATTTTATAGCCATTTCTAGCCATAAACCCGCTAGTAATATGCATGGGCAACATTCATTGCTCGATTTTGCAGCGGTTGCGATTGCTGCTTCGACTTCGGCTTTAGCTTTGGCTTTGGCTTCGGCTGCCACTTCGGCTTTTGGCTAAAACCCGCTTCGAGCCGCGATTAACGTTGTAATTCGATTACTTTTGTGCCACATTGTTCTGCTATTGCTCTTATTGTAGTTACTGTTACTGTGGCATGCCGTGTATCTGTGTGTGTGTGTGTGTGTATTGCTCTGGTTATTACTTTTGCTTTTGTCTTTGTCTTTGTCTTTGCGCAGTCGCCGGCGTCTCAGCCGACGCTGACTCTGGCGGTATATATTAGAGCCGTCAGCCAACAGTCAGCACAGTTCGTTAACAGTCCTAGTCGAGATTCTAGGAGGTTCAACCAGCGTCCAACGACCAGTGACTGTGCCGTGTCGTGTGTGTGTAGTCAGTTTTCTGTTACTTCCCAGCTAACCCTACTCCTGTGAACGGCCAACTACCGTTTTTTATAAACACCAACTCAACTTGTGATTTACGTTTTGTAAACAAAAATGAAGCCATTTGTAAGTAAACAACACATATATTTTACAAAATATGCTTAAAAAGGATAAATCGCTAAAGATTGTGTTCCACACAAAATGATAATTAAAGTAAAGAGTCCTGAAATACAGTAAAAAATAAATAGTTGATAACCGTAGATAGCTGAAATTGAATAATCAATATCAATATTTATTACACAGTTTTCATTACTCAATAGTCAACAGTTGTTTAATATATTTTCACTTTATATTTCATGGTTCTTCACTGGTTAAAATTTGAAATATTGATCAAGAATTTAATCAAGTTTAATCTCAAGTTCTTCTGAAATAATATATATTATTTCCTCTTTATTATATTGATTAATATTCCAATTCAATTATACAACAGTTTAGATCTTAGCGACCTTTGCTACAAATATTCTCTAGGCAAGACAGCCGTAAGCTTGCACCTTGCACAATTTTCGAGCTGCATGTCCAGTGACACAGAAACCACCCAGAAATGAGAAACCGCTGCCATCAACCACTACAAACTTAAGCTGATAAGCCGTTGACATGTTGCATGTCGGTTAGCCACTGCACCCCTCACAGGCAGCTCCAAAGCTGCTCCCCATAATAATGGCCTCGTATGCGGTAATACTTGGCTACTTGGCCAAGTGGTATCTCGAAACGAAATCAAATCAAACGTTTCGCTTGATGGCGCTTAATAGTAAGCCAAAGATATGTAAGAGAGTGTTGTATGGATGGGCCGAGCAGAGAGAGGCGGCCAGATTGCCAGCCGGGCGAAAGGCAATCGCAAGAGAAATTGTTATAAGTGCTGACCGACTGACTGACAAGCACAATTATTGCGCCGCCAGGTGGCGTGAGCAGTTGTTACGTATCTGCATGAGCTATGGCATAAGCAGGCTAACTCTTAATGATACCCCTCTCTTCTCTTTATTTTTATCTCGCACAGTTGATTGCCGCCGCGCTGCTCATCTCGACAGTGTCCGCCTCATGGCATGGAGCTGTCTCCACACAATACCAGCATCTGGACCCCCATAGCCATACCTACTCATACGGTTATGCCGACCCAAACTCACAAAAGCACGAGACTCGTGCTCATGATGGCACCACGCGCGGTTCCTATTCCTATGTCGATGGACACGGCCATTTGCAATCTGTATCGTACACGGCGGATCCTCATCACGGATTCAATGCCGTTGGCACTAATCTACCACAAGCTCCAGCTGTTCCCCACGTTGCTCCCGTCTATGCCGCTGCCCATGGCCATGCCGCTTACGTGCCATATGCTCATCAAGCGCATGGCATCCATATCCCGGTTCTGACCCATGGCGGTGTGCCCGTGGACACACCCGAAGTTCAGCACGCCAAGGCCGCCCATGCTGCTGCTCATGCCGCTGCCGCTCACAATGCTGGTCATCATCTGTATAAGCGTTCGATCTATGGCGGTGGCTGGGCCTACGGCGCTGCTCCTGTTCACGTGCCCCTCACCCATGGCGGTGTCCCAATCGATACTCCCGATGTGCAGGCCGCTAAGGCTGAACACTATGCTGCCCATGCTAAGGCTCTGGGTCAGGTGGCTCATGCCCATGGTGCTCCCGTCGAGACTCCTGAGGTTCAACACGCCAAGGCCGCGCATTTTGCTGCCCATGCTGCCGCTCGTTCAGGCCATGCCATCGCTCCCATTGCCCACGGTGGCTACCATGTGCCTGTGATCCACAATGGAGTGCCCGTCGACACACCCGAAGTGCAGCACGCTAAGGCCGCCCACTATGCCGCTCTCTCTCAGGCATCCGCGCACGGCAGCTCTCACAGCTCCTGGGACGATGGTCGTTATGACGGTCGCTGGGAAGCCAGCCACGATAGCCACGCCCAGAGCTATTCTTCTGGCTATGCGCATAAGGGTCCCATCCACATCCCCGTCATCCACAATGGTGTGCCCGTTGAGCCCGCAGAGGTGCAGCATGCCCGTGCCGCTCACCTGAACGCTGTGGCTGCTGCCAGTCACGGCGGTGCTTCCCACGGTGGCTACTACGGTGGCTCTGCTCATGAGGACGATGGTCAGTACCGTGAGCAATACAACCACTACTAAGTCGTGGGTCTGCCAGAGTCTGCCATTAACCACAACGATAACGACGAGCTCCCCTATATAATCTGCCCGACACACTCTAACGACTATCGAAGGCAGCTGTCTCTTTTACGCCTCTCTAACTATCTGCAACTACATATCTCCATCCCTGTCATACACACACGCACTTGAACGGAAAAGGACTACACACGGGAGATATGAGCTGCCGTCTCACTTGCCCGCCAACTCGCTTGATCGCTTCGAGTACCCCATTTCCTCTTCCACTCTGGAACTCTCAATAATTATTCTCAGCTCTAATACTCACACTTATACTCTTCCTATACTGTATACTTCTGGCTGCTCTCTGTCATCTGACTAACTTTCTAGCTGTCCTCTCTCTTCACCGCCTCTACGACTCCTCGATTTATCTTTTCTTTGAGCAACCCTGAACCAGAATGTTGTAAATAATTGTTGTAACTTTCAATGAATCTTGTACGAGTTATGTATCTATATATTATATGAAACTGCAAACAGACAAATAAACTGCAAAAATGTATTTGAACCCAAAATCCTTTTTATTGCCAGCGTCTGAAGATGTAACTCACAATTTACAATTCCAGATGAGTAAACTCTGAAGACTAACGATTTTTTGCAAAGTATTTGGCTCGGCTTCGTTGACGTATAATGGTAACATGATCCGAATTTATTTTTATTTATTTGAAATTTCTCTGGAAACTATAAATCAGCTCTTTGGTCTTCTGGAAATTTATTTAATTTTGCTTTATTCTAGGATTTATATACTCTATTCTGGATTAATAAACTCTCAACGTCTCCGGTGAATTTTGCATTGTTTCCGCTTCAGCCCTCAACTAAGCTGGCATTTATCTTCTGAATGGCAATTCCTATTTGTAGCATTCCATTGCAATTCCATTAGAATGTTAAACAGTGGAAACCTTGTGCTCGCTTTGTGGCATATGTGCACACCTACTCTGAGAAGACGCACTAGAATCGCAAATATGTGTACAAGTGAAGATGAATGCACACGTATTTGCCGTGCTTCGATTGAAATGCGCATATGCCATTGAGCAGGAATGCAATGCGAGTGGGGAGCCTCCTTTGAACGGTAGCCGAAGGCTTTCCGTGAAAGAGACAAGCAATCAATCAATGCGGAAAATCGAATTTGTACTATTTTCAGTTTTCCGACTCAGTATTTTTGCATCGCTCCTTCTATTTTCGACTGCCTCAGGTTATTTGCGAGTAATTCAGCAACAAATATGTACACACAAACTCGACGTGGGTGATTTTCAATTTGTGTGACTGCTTGGTGTTAGCCTCGGGCAGAAATTAATTTGTACACCTCATGCCAGTGAGCCATAAATTGAAATGCAACCTTTGCACTAATCAATAACCTTGGCGGCTCGACGTCAATTACAGGGAATGCCCAACGTGGCCGACTAATTAAAAATTAACAATCTACGCCGCACACGCAAAGGTCAGAGCACAAGTGACCAACACTGTTCGATTCGCATAAATAACAGAAGGGTCACGAAGCCCGAAAACCCGATGGCAACCTGGCCAGCTAAAAAGGCCATTTAACGGGCTTAGGTTAGGCAGGGCAAAGGCAAAGGCAAAGCCAAGCACTGAAATGAAGCTATTTAATTAGATATGCATTTGGCAACAAATCTGTATTTGAGCTCGAATGACCTTCGCCTGACACAGGTGTAGCTAAGGATCACGTCTCTAGCTTGATCAAATCTAATTTAATTATGCTCGAGCAAAAACAATAAAGTGCAATTGAAATTATTTAAATTGCGAGCAGCCGCTTAAGTGGTCAGTTCAGATTGTGTTGCAGCCGCAACTGTTGCTGTTGCAGGCGTTCCAACGGTAGCATGACAGGAACGTTTGTGGAGCTTGCCACAAGTGTGAGGCGTGGCCAACCCCACGTCAAAAGTGAATGTGCTACATTGTTGATGTTGGTCTTTTTTTTTCTTTTTTGCCAGTTGCTGCTGTTGGCGCAAATCATTTTTGCCAACTTTATTATTGCAATTTTTGGCGTTGATTTGCACAAGTGGCAGTGAGGTGGCTGCTTGCTTCTTGCCACGATTTACCTCATTGTTTTTGCGGTATTTTGTTTTTTGTTTTTTTTTTTTGAGTTTTTGCTTTTCATATTTCATAGGATCCAAAGAACTCTGTTGCTGCCGTTTTGCGGCTCATTTGCATGCACCGCCAATTTGGCAACCAGTTGGCGAGAACCACGCTTAATTGGAGGGTCACTTCCAGCCCAGCGACCAATTTGGCAGCACCAGCTACGAGAACCGCTAAGCAAACAAATGCCAGCCAACAATTTGTATAAAATAACACAATTACTAAGCCATTTTCGACAGTTGGTTCTCTCCTATCTCTAGCAAATTGATATTCACTACTTTTTTCCTATTTTTTGTGGTAGGCGTTCTCCATGCAACGTTTTGCATATATTTGCTGAAGTGGTTTTCAGCTTTGACTTCAATTTAATTTATGGTTGAGGCACTAATTTATGGCCTAATTGATCCAATTTGAATATATGTAAATAAACTAAAGTGTCGAAATAAAATCGAAACTATGGTAATTACAGCGGAGCTTAATTTTGTAACTTACTCAATTCAAGTCAAAACATCCCTAGCATAAAGACGACTGCTTGGATCTATTAGTTTTAAATAATAAAAATAAAAAAATAAATAAATAAAAATATAGGCTATAAGGCTATACGGTTTTTATGCAAATATTTTCAGCATGTAGCAAAAAGTATTTGTGAGCATATAGCAAATATTTTAAATTAGGATGCTGCACTGAGGTAACTGTTCACATTCCCAGATAAATAATTACAAAATAAACTAAGATTACAGAGTCAAAAGGCAGGTGTTTAATTAAAATAGTCATTTATTTTAATTAAATTGATTTAAGTTCGTGTGCTGATGTATGATGCTAATTCGGTTGTATATCGTTGTATTGGATATCCGGCACAAGCTGAATTCTCAAAAATTTGCACACTCGCGTAATTATCTGAAACAAAAGCACACACAAAAATAACACAGATACATTACCGCCGAAGTTCTGGCAACAGAAACAAATTGAAACAATACGCAGAGATAATGCAACAGAATTTGCTGTTGCCACTGCTGTTGCAGTTGATGCAGCAAATACTCGAAACGTTTCGCGCATTTGCACAACAAAGTAAGCAGCGGAAAAAGTGAAATGCGATTTCGGATTGCTGATTGCTGCCTGCCAAACGGTTTCTACGGGCTTCCTTTTTATTTCGCCAAATGCTGCTGTGGGAATGTGTTGAATGCAGGAGCAGCGCAGAAACAGCAGAAAATTGATTTTGGCTGCAGCATTCAGTTCATATTGCGTTTCACGTGCGTGGCAATAAATTTACAGTTTGTCTCATATGCAGCAGCAGCAGCAGCTGCCAGTTACTGGCAGGTGCAAGCATGGCATGTAATGTGAAAAATATCTAAAATTGTCAATTTGAGGTTGACATTTTATTTAATTAAACTATATGTTGTAACGATTACCCTCACTCTCTCTCTCTCTCCCTTTCTCTAACTCTGTTTATTGGGAGAGTGGGTAATGGGAAAATTTGTGTTGCCTGCTTTTAGGCATGTGTGAAATTTACAACGCTGTTGAAAGCTGCTGTCAAAAGCTGAGTATTATGACACGCAATGATGCACAACATCTAAGGCTAAGTCCTAGCACAATAAATGCTTGAACTTTAACATAGTTGTGGGCACACGTGTTGGATAAGGTTATTTATTGCCCTTTGAGAAGAGTTTAACTGACTCATAAATTGCTTGATGTTGGGGAAACAATGAAGGATTGAAAGAGAAAGGTTGTATGCGAGAGAGAGAGAGAGAGAGAGAGAGAGAGAGAGAGAAAGAGAACAGCACGCCCGAAGGAAATATGAATTTGAATGTGCATTGTTATTTTAGATGTCAAACAGATGTTGCTAGGCTACAAACTTTGTCCAGCTGCTGCAAGAGAGTTTGCAAAGTACGCAGATTTATTGCAAGCTTTAAAGCGACCTTATATTGCATGCTGTGCAGGAGCTTACCACGATTGTATATATATATATATATATATATATATATATGTATGTATGCAAACAGAGCAGAGGTTGCGGTTGGGCATTTTCGAATTTTAATATTCGTTTGCTTGATTCTGGCACAATTGACTAGTCCTATGGCTAATAGAGACTTAAACGACTACGCAAAACTGGAGACACAGGACACTTGGTTAGACCACGGCACTGCAAGTACGGGATGTGAGCAATTTTTATAATAAATTATGTGCTATCCTACTTACATCAAATTGAGTTCCGGCTGTTGCCAGACGGGTGCCGGAAGTAGAACAGCAGATGGTGCTGGTTGAGGTGCAGCGCCACCGGCACCACCGCCGCCTCCGGCACCATTATGTGCACCCTTGCCGCCTTTGCCACCTTTGCCTCCCTTGGAGCCATCTGGTCCGTCGGGTCCATCTGCTCCATCCGCACCGTCTTCGCCATCCGGCTGTGGGCCAGCTGGACTGGGACCACCGGGCTCTCCATTTTGGCCGCTCTCGCCGGATGTCAGTGTACCACCGCCACCACCACCACCTCCAGCACCGCCACCACCAGCGCTGCCATCGCCACCAGAACCGCCACTGCCACCAGCGCCGCCCAAAATGCCACCGGCTTGCCCTGCCTGACCTGCGCCGCCTCCACCGCCACCACCAACACCACCGGCACCACCTTCATCAGCAACAGCAGCCACAGCAGCCGCAGCAGCATCTACCACACTTGAACCAGCCTCATCAGCAGCATTAGCAGCCGCAGAGGCAGCGTTGTTAATTATCACAGCCTCTTCAGTCGAGCTGCCACTCTCCGTGGAGGACTCCACATATTCGCCTTCTAGGCCTGGCTGCGGCTTCCACAGTCCATCATCGGCACCATTTGGCGGCTTATAGCTGCCATCCTCCTCTGGCGGCTGCACCAGCAACAGGACAGGCGACGGCTGTGCTACCAAATACGTACCTGCCACTGGCAGTGTTAATGGCACCACATGCGCCATGCCACCATCAATATGGTGGGCGGCCAACAGGGCCACAAGCGGCAGCAGCAACTACAGGTGTAAATGATGTTCAATCAGCGAAACAGGCATTAATTAAATTTACTTAATTGCTTACCGCTGTTGTTCGCATATTGTTGAGCAATTCAATGGAGAATTTATTATCCCTTTTGAGTCCGATCTCCGCTGGGGCTGAGGTCGAACTGACTCCATTGGCAATGCCCTAGCATTGTTTATATATGATCTGCCAACAGTTTGGCTGATTAATTGGAACTGGGTTACCAGCAGCGACATTGTCTATAAATGGTATCAGCTTCTACCGTAGCCATGCAACCGCATAAATCAAGTTCGATCCCAGTTAATTATAGCAAAATGCACTATTATAATATTATTACGAACAGCAATTACACATCGCAACGATCGTGTTAATGCAATGCAGTTCACAGCACCCGTTCAATCAAATACGCAGTTAAGTTTTCTGTGATAAATACTTGAATGAACGAGTACTCGTTATGCTAGGGGTGGTGCACGATGGCATGAAGAGTGTAAAGATACCCTGTAATGCATTATACATATATATAGCATTTCTACAAGAGTCACAGCTTGTCTTGTCAGCTTTGTTAAATAAATGAAGAAAATACTCAGAGCTGCATAGAGAGAGAGAGAGAGAGAGAGAGAGAGAGAGAGAGAAAGAGCTATACTCTTACCTAAAATTCCCATAAATATTATAAAATAAAATAATTATATATTATATATATGTATTTTCTATAACTACCCAATCAATAAAAGTGTGTAAAAGGAAAGACTTGACACCTATACTCTTATATAAAACTATCATAAATATTATGAAGGCAATTAATTATATATATAATATTATTTTTTTTCTATAACTATGAAAACAATAAAAGTGTGTAATGTCTGTGGTCCTCATACACTTGAGTATCAGGACCATTCGATTACCTAATCAAGATTCTTAAAATTTCTCTCTAGTTGATCTACTAATAAATAATTATAATGTCGTCCCACTTAAGTGCACCGCTGACAGCGCTGGCAGAGCACCGAGATAAGCTGCCATTCATGGCCATGTGCCGGCAGTCAAGAATCTCAGCTCATTGAGAGGAGGCAGCTAACAACCAAGCAGCTTCAGGTGGTGTTGGCGTCGCCGTGCTGTAGGCAAATGTGGCGTTTGAGGAGTTACTCGACCGGTTTCAGTATTTTGCGTCGCGTGTCAAATGTGTAACACAGTGGTGGCAAATATTAATTGCCAGCTAAGGCACCGACTGTGGCTGCCCGGACTTCACATAAGTAATGAGCAACTATTAAACTCTATGCAGCTCCGACTAAATCAATTAAGCCAACAAGCCAGAATAACAAAAACAACAAGATCAACATCAACAACAAGAGGGCAACAAGAAGCAAGTAACAGCAATGAGGCCATTATCATCATCATGCTCGTCCTAGTCCTCGTCCGCATCCGCATCCGCTGCATCGTCCACTCTCCCAAGCAATGCCTCGTGGCCTATTCTTAACATTCAGCTTCAAAGCCCGGAACATTATTCACAGCAACCCAGGGGATGGCAAGCTGGCAACTTAGTAAAACTAAATTGTTTGTGCGTGTGGCACCAGCTGATAAACAGACGCAGCGCGTATGCTGAAAGGATGTTGGGGTGGAGCCAGTTAGTTAGTTGGCTAGTTAGCCAGTTACCCCTACCCACGGCTTAAGCAAACTTGCAGTCAATTAGTCCAGGAGCAGACTTCGGAACGCGACTGGCACGCGAAATGATGCCAACGTTGCGCATTTGGCCAAAACAGTTAACCGAGATTCAATTTCGCTGGCATTGCAAATATTTTAGCGCGTCAGTGTAAGCATTGACCACTGGCCAAGGTGGGGCTAACCGCGTGTGCTATTAATCAAAACAGAGGCGCCAATGGACGCAAACAATGCGCTTAAATATGTTGCCCATAAATGGCTAGGCTGGCAGCCATTCACATGCCGTATGTATCCTGGCCGCTCCCTTGCCGCACCCCGGCCACGCCCTTTGAGACCGCATATAAATAGTTTTGCTGTAGCCTCGACGGTGCTTCATTTGTTAGCTGACTGACAGGCGAGTCAAGTTGACGTTGCCATCGACTCTGAGGGCGGACGGAACACTTTCTTGGTGTTGTTGCGGTGGCTGTTGCTGTTGCTGTTGTGGGACACAAAAAGGCTTCTACGTGCCTCGCATATGCGTGGGTATTGAAACAATGCGAGAGGGAAGACCACACGATGCGCAGATCGAAAACAGTTTACACAAATGATTACTACTGGGCGAATGCGTAATGAGCAATGCGGCGTATGTGTGATAGATTGCCCAGCCCTCACACACGATTGCCTGGCAGAACATGTGAGCAGCAGCAGCAGCATCTTATGCAGCTGTCCAAGGGCACATTCCATCAACATCATTAGTGTGGCACATGACTGCAATTGCAGATTCGAATATCTAATTAAAAGAGCATTCGATTTGCGTTGCACACTACTCTCAATCATGATAGTTGCTATCGGGATTTATTTGTAAATGTAATTGGAAAAACAACTCGAATGGCCTCAAGCTCAAGACCAATATTTTATTTTAGCAAAAGCACTCAGATAACCCAAAGAGAATTGCCTGTTGTTCGTAAAAATGGTTTTTCCGCATCCATGAACTGTGCATTGTAACGAAATTCTAAATTTAATTTGTAAATACTGCGGTTGTTGCATGCAGCTATATTTATTTTATTTTAGTTTTATTTTTTTAAACCCATTCGCTTTCGCTTTAAGCTGAATGCTTATAAATAGTAAACTCAAGCACATATATTCTATATTCTAACTGCATTTCCTTTTCACCTTTATGGTAAGCTGTGCGAGGTGATTTATGATGCCTGTGGAAAAACTCGTACACGATGCTGACACCGCAAAAAGTATATAATCTGTGAACTGAACTTTGACTGCTCCCAGTAAGTGGCATATAGTAGAAGCCAAAAGCTCGGGGCATAACATTTACGGCAGGCGTCAAATGTCGTTACAGCTGTCACAATATGCAGCAAGCTGAAAGTGTCGACAAAACCATCAATATCAAACGAATGGTCAGCCAGACAAACATACAGTGTGGACAGAGTGGAGCCCAGAACAAACCGCATTTAAATCACAATAAATCATAGATGTCGACGTCAAAGTTCACTTCCATGGCATTTGCTGCGAATGCATAAAAGCTTAAAAATGTATATAAAATATATTATATATACACTGGCTGACATTAGGTTTACGAATAGCTTATTTGATGAATGCCTGATCATTATATTTTAGGCTTTATACTGCCCAATTATTTTGGTATGTTTTGATTATCGTTCTATTCCTCTGATTCTCATTTTGCTACATTGCAAATCTGATTTTTATTGAGCACTAATTAGCAACAATTTTGTAATGTTTCAGTCTAAGTGACTCTAATGAGTGGAGAACTGTTTTTAATTAGCAAATGAGTCACAGCAAAAATATTTGAAATCGCGCTTAAATGCACTGGTATCAAATGTGTAAGGAATGGCACCGATGAGCTCATCAAGCTGTCTGGCACATATTATATATAATATAATAGGTAGTATCAATGTTATAGACATAAATACATAACGATTTATGAGACTGCAAAACAGATATTTGCACAGATATTTATTGCAACTCATATACTTGTTGCCCATTACCGGAGCAAAGAGTGAGAAATAAACTGAAAACGATACGCGGAGCTTGTTGAGCTGAATAAAACGCGTGAAACTGAATGTTTGCACTTTAATAAGTGTAGCAATATTTTTATTGTTTTTATTGGGCGCCAACAAATTGGTTTTGGTTGAGTCAGCCGCTTGTGTTGGCTTTTATGTTCATATCATAATGGCATTTATATTGTTTCTTTAGTTTTCGGCTCCAGTTTGATTGCATTCGTTGGCAGCGTTTCGGTTTCTGTTATGGACTGAAGGCGTTTATTGAGCTTTTCACGCCACGGCTAATGAGTAAAGCATTTACGAGCAACCCCACAGACCGATATTTCGGCGGCCAGCCAATGCCAATACCAACAACAATGATAACTGAGCCAATGCTTTTCGCTTGGTCAACTTTAAGCAACGCAACTTTAAGGCCTACAAAATTGGTGCTGTTTAATTTGGGGCAGCTCATGTGCAAAGCCTTTGGTAAATCTCTTGTAACAAGAACTTTCTATTTATAGTACTGCTGTTCAAGCCCTAAGGGCTTATCAGCAGCCTGTCGCCAGCTTGTCTGGCGCTTTCTTTGCAAAACCGCAAGCCATTCGCCACTGGCGCCCATCCATCAGTTTGGTTTACTTTATCGATAGGCAAAACATTACTCTGAGCCCTCACCACTCCCGCATTATGTCTGTTAGTGTGTATGTGTTATGATTCGGTCATAGTTAGTTGGTAATACGCTCGTTTCCAGCACAGACAATTTGACGGGAGTTTGGAGTTGAGCTAAGACTTAGCCAAGGTCGAATTTTTGAAATACATGTATATAGATATAGATACTTCTGCTTCATTTGAAGCTGCGTCCATGGCCTGAATTACATTCGGACCAACAATATTGTGCTGCAAAGTTCTGTAACACATAATTGCTGATATAATCTTAACACAGACGAAGTTCGAGTCTCAGTTTAAGTTGAATTTACACTCATTTATGCAAACTGCTTGACTTTGGCCGTGGAAAGCAATTGACAACAATTGGAATGGAAATGGAAGCTGTTCCTTATAATTGAATGTATTGTTCTGGGAGTTTTTGCCCCCTTTTTTTTCATAATTCTAGTGTCTTGTAAGAAGTTGGTAGTTTTGGCTTATTTGTCGCCCATTTATATAAATGTCTTTGGGGCAGACAGCTCAGAGCCGCATCTGAAGTAGGCCACAGAGATTCGAGTAGCTCTTTTATCATTTCTTTTCTGTGAGTGTCTAGTTTTAGCTGATGACGCACTTTCAGCGCCCGACATCACCCTAGACTTATACTTATGCTTTCGTCATCGCCCACAGAAAAAAAGGGAACAACCTGTTGGATGGGGAAATCTTTGGCTCGCCAGGCAAGGATGCTCTACGTTGGCATTTGTATATTTCTATGGTACGAAATATAATATATTTTTCTTGGTCGTGCATAAACGAATATTATTATGAATAAATCGATTGGCTACAATTAAAGCAACAATTTCAGCATGCTTCTAATATTGGCGACAGACATTGTACATATATTTATAGACGTGCTTGCTGTCTAGTTCTAAAAAAAATTCAATCTTCTTTCTATTTAAGCTATTGATGAGTTTGGCAGTCGAGAGTACAAATGTACAAGGAAAACAAATTTAAACGCTACTCACAGGCCAAAAATACATTCAAAGCCAATTTACATGCAGCGCACCGTCAAACACTGTAATTGTGCGTGTGTGTGTGTGTGTGTGTGAGTGTACGTGTGCGAGGTTGTGCTTGTGTGTGTATCAGGAGTCAGGAGTAGCACCTGATCCCATTTCGAATGGCAGCTTGGCTTTTATGTAGCGGCTGTTGACTTTTCCCATTGGCTTGTGCCTACCCTTAAAACAAATCATCTTTTATTATAACGCATTAATCATACGGTCTGTGCGTCCCGCAGTTTTGCCTTGCTGGCTGCGGAAGTGCAAAGTTCTTGCACACAGCACACAACACAGAGCACGGCACAGCACACGAAATATACACACAAATAGCTGCTCACCCAAATTCTGTGGGCCACGTTTTGTTTCACTTTGCTTACTGCTTTTCATCAGGTTTTGTCAGAGCTTTTAATTTTTTGCGCCCTGTTGTTGCCTACTTTTGTGCTGAGGCCGTAATTTATGGCCAGGTGTGCAGTGGCTCTAATTGCGTGATAAGTTTCAGCAATGAGCATTTTGTGTTTCTCTTTTTATGTATTTGTATTTTGTTTATGCTAGACCTGATGCTTTATCAGGCGTTTTTGTTACGATTGACGTCAATTTTTTGTGGGAGCTTCAACTAGGCTCAGCTGGTCGAGTGGCTCTCCGGAAATCAATTGATTTATGGCTGCGGCTTATTAACGGAGCTCGTCGTGGGACTCGGCAAGCGCAATGGGGCCTTTACAGTTCGCCAAAAAGTAAACAACTCTAATTGAGACGAAACATGTTCTCACTTAACATGCTCCGCCATCGCTGCAGTTGGGCGCACAGCGTGTAAGCTGTAGCATACTTTTCAGCTTGTCTTGTCCATGGCAGCCAACACACAATATCCAGCACTGACAAAGTCGCTATTCACTTCGCAGCCATAAAACCATTGAAAGTTCGTTTAGCTGCACGTCGAACCAGAATAGCTTTGGGGCGTATGGGGTTTTTCGGTTACAGTAACAGAGCTGAGCGAATAGGAGTAGTTGGCGGAAAGGGGAAGCTGCAATTGCCGCTGTAGAGCTGCGGCAATGCGCGTCGCGACAACGGCACATGGCCATGTGGTGGTATGCAGCTGTTTAATGCCAGCCAACCAAGCGGCAGGGCATCTGTTTATCGTGGCCCTGTCAACGGCAAAATGCTGGCCCAAAACGTAGTTCGACATTTAGTAGGCGATACCACGAAAAGCCGTAAAAAGAGCAATAGCAAAGGCAGTCAGAATATGCCAAGGCGCTTTAACATTTCGTTTTTCGTATTTCGTATTTTGGTATTCAAAAACCCAGTTCACTACGAGCTATCATGCTGCGTCCTAGGTCCCTTGAGCATGTGGGCGTGATACTCAACCGGAAAATTTCGACTGAACACAAAATGGGCCAGACATGGCTAAAGGTTGCCGTGCGCTGTCTGCGAACACACAGTGTCTATTACAAAAATTCGACTCAGATCGCATAATGTCATGGCTGAAGTTTACATTTAAATTCAGGACACCAAACATCAAATTAATGTGAAATTTGGATTTTGATTAAGAGTAAATGAAAATAAATGGCGGCGTAAAAGTCAAATGTAAATGCTTAAAAGCACGCCAGGCTTTTCTCGGTATTGACACAGAAAAGTTCAAATATTTGGGTAATAATATTCAGGCAGGAACTGGGACGTAGCTGGCAGACAGACTTATTAACTCTTAAGTCGGACTTGTGCATAGGGGAATACAAAAATAAGCAAATTAACTGGCATTAGTATAGTTTGAGGCGGTTTTTATAGAACTTAGCTAAGAGATTTGATTTTCATATTTCAAGCTAACCAACGGAAGTAAGCTTAATAAATCATAATTGAAGCATAAATCTCTGACTGCACATCCCCTGATACATATATAAAGGGATTATTAAAATATGTTCTTAAGTAGATTTTTTGATAATAATTTCACTTTCGATATAACAATAATATATGCGTATCTGGGAGATGCTGTCATAATCACATGAAAGTAACTCAAAGCCCGGCAGTCACACCTATTGTTAAGCAAACAAACCCGCACATGCAGCACGTCAGCCAGCGCCATATTTATGGGCGCGTCGTTAATTTTTCGCATCGCGGCTGGTAAAGCAAACAGCTGTGAGAGTTTTTGGGAAAGAACGCTGTTCCGGCCGTGGGCGTGGTGGATTGGACCGGTGTCCGCCATTTTCTGGCAATAAACTTGCAATTAATGGCCACCAAATGAGTTTGAGTGGCCGAGGCATTGCGGCCGCTTTGTGTATTTGCCTTTTGTTTGCCGCAGGTGTTTTAGTCTGTTTGCTTGCTTTCTGGTGGCCCACACAATTCCAAACCGCCCCAGCTCGGCCCAAGGTGCTGATGGCCCAGAATCAGTGCGTAATACTCTGCAAATTTATACGTGTGCTTTAATGTTTGGTCATGGCTATTTTCATCGCTGGCTGATGTCATTTATGTCTGCATGAATTTTAGTTCATATTACTCCGCTTGCACTCGCCACATACTAGAACGATTACAATATTAATTTGTTATTTGTCAATTTAAAAGCATAATAGTCGTTACACAGAATTGTAAATTGCTTGTGTAGCTTAACGCCAACATAATTGGGAAAGTTGCTCAGATGTCTCGGCAGGGTACATTTCCATATTTGCTTTGGGCATCATTTTTTTTCTTATCCTTTTTTAAATGTTTCCAAAGTCAGCAAACATTTTGTTGGCAGCACACTTTATGGAAATGGGAGCGTGACATAATTGTTTCAACACAATAAGACAACAAGCACGACTGGTAAACAGCACGATATCTCCTTTTATAATTCATTCTCTTTTTTCTCATTTTTGTGTTGCGAAAAATTTCGTATATATTAACAATATAAATTCTGTTTAATATATTCCATTCCTGAATGGGAATTCCAGCAATATTTTTGGATTACAAACTTAATAGTAGAATATAAGCGTATCTATCAATGGTATTTATGACTGAAATCGAGTTAATTTTTTTTGGTTTGTTCCTATTAAGGCGAGCAGGCAGTTCCCAGTTATGTTATTACGGAAGCTATTTTTTCTTAGCTTTATGTCATTACAGGAAACACGACCAACTACCAGCTTCAGTGTATGTCCAAGACAACGACAGTGCCTACTGCTACCTACAAACAACAACACGGAGCGCAGACAGCAAATGTCTGGCTATGGCAACGACTTTAACTTCCGTTTCCGCTTGTAACAAAATGCTGGGGGCAATGAAGTTAATAAAAGGGAAACCAACTTTTTTGTGCTTTGTTTAAACAAGATTTCAGGCCGTTTAGGTTTATGGCTTTGCGTTGAAACGACACCGACAGTTCACTTAGGGCAACTTTTGCCTTAAGCAAATTTAGCTAATTTAAGCAACTTTCTAAGTGCGCTTTGCAACTGCGTTTCATTTAATGCTAGCTCACCAAATGGAATAATAAGTGCGTGGAATCGGGTGCCAACAGCGATGAGCAACCAATGATTCTAGAAACCGAACAAGGGTAGGGCAAAGTAGCTCCTCGAATGCATTTGCCACATTGATTGACCACAATTGAATTCAAACAAATCAGTTATTTAATTGAGTCGAATGTCTGGCAGAATTGATAATCCAGATGACAGCAGCCACAAACAGCAATAGCAACAAGAACCGAAAATAATCACAGCCAGAAAATGTCACGAAAAACATTTTACCGCACAGTAGCAAATGGTGTAAAAAGTGAAAAAAGGAAAAGTCAAATGGACTGCGATTGTATTTGCAACTTCAAACAGGAGTGTGGCCAAAGTTAAGTGGTCTGAAGTGTTTGGTGCGGGCTTGAGAGTGGCTAAAGGATATCCGAATGGGCTGGGCTGTGTTTTGTTTTGTCATAAAACCGAATTGCTTGCCATTTTTGTGGATTGGTCGCACCAAAAAAAAAAAAAAAACCCATTGCCATCATGACACAAATTAAAATAACAAAGGGAATGGGAAGAAGGTGCTCACAAATGGGTTAGTCAGTTTAAAAAGTGGCTGTAGGTTGCCAAATAAGACCAACCATTTTTTGTCCCTTAAATAGCTGTGCGAAAATCATGCTGCTCCCAGCTGCGTGCGGCCCACTCAAAATTCCCGTGAGAGCTTTGTTTTTATTTAACAAAAGCCAATTGCTACTGGCTGGGCGGAGTGTGTCGCCGCGCTGTTGCCGCTCTGCTTGTGTTGATTGCACCGCGGGCGACCATAACAATTAGACTGAAATTAAGCAAATTAACGCCTTCTGCAAATTGTCAGCTGCTTGCCTGTTGTGTGTGGTTGTTAGCCGCGGGGAGTTGGGGGCCGGAGTCAGACACATGTCAACTCACATTGTTCTCTCTGCCGTCTCTGTGGCTAACCGCAGCAGCAATTGTGTCCAAGTGTGAATCCAGTTAAATGATGCCGCAAATGCTTAAATAATCTAAAAGGTCTTCCTATTCAGACAAAATAATTTTGTGAACAATATTTTATAAACCAAATTCAGCTTTAGTAACTACAATTTGAGCTCTTCAGCGGATTCTTATGCTAGCTGCTGTTCAATAATCTGTTGCAGTTTATTTTATTCATAGTAAAATTGTTGAATAAAACTTGATCAAAGTTCGATTCAAAAGTTGCGCTTCGACTAAACAAAGTTAAAAGCAAATTCTCTAAAATAGTCAAGCATAACTCAATAACTTTTGAAACGATTATTTCTTGAAGAACAACTCGACATGCTGAGCATTTGTTTCCCCTGATGCTTAGTCCTACTGTGCTGTGCCATTCCAAGTTTTGCCTAACACGTTTACTTTAAAAAGTATGCGAACAGTTATATATTTTTTGTGTCAACTCGCTCCAGTTGCTAGGCTGCTGCTGGCCCCTGTTTGCACACAGTGTTCGCATATGAGATTATTCTTTACTGCAGTATATTGTATTGTGTACAAGTAGTAAAATGTTCATATGTGTATGCTTTTACGGCTATTTTTATTCTTGCTTTTGCTTCATTGCACAATCGGATTTATAGTTGTGCTCGAGAAAAGGACTACCTGGATAAGTTCAAAATCAGAAAGAAAATGCCTGCTAGGATTATGAGTTACGTGTCCGTGCTGCACTTGTAGACTTGTTGCTGCTAACGAAACAAAAAAAGACAAGCTAAAAGCAAAATAAGCTGGAGTCTAGAGATTTGAACAAAAATCAATTAGACCAATCCATGGAGTATGGCCATGTAGCATCAGTTGTTTTCGCCCGAGCCAAACGACAATATTTGCACGGAGAATGTCAACTTTTAAAGTTCATATTGTGGTGGAATAAATGGCAGCATTGTTATTTCAGCCCTTTCCACAAACACACACACGTGCTCCCACTCTGTGTATCTTTCTCTCTCACTCTCTCTTCTGTATGTGCCTCTCTTTCTGCGCTGAAGCCTCTCATTTGCCAGTTTGTATGCAGATTTGTTTGCTTTATCGATTGTACGATAGCATGGGCTATTTGACTGACCTCAACACCGCTTGCTTGTCCTGCGTGGCCATTTCTGTTTGCCCGCCTTTCTGCACCTAGCAAAGCAAACAACTTCCGTGTGAGGGCTAAGCCGGAGCACTCAGACGGTCAGTTTAGTCAGCCGGTCGAAGCGTCTAAATGAATGCATTCAGACTACGTCCATGCTTGTTTATTTTTCGATTTTTTTCTCATGCACATGTCAGTCTTAAAGATTTTAAAAAGCCAGAGCACTGACAGCTGCTGCCTTGGAGATATTCAGATTAGCCTCATGTTGACCCTCAATTACACAAAGAAGTCCTATTGAACTTGATATATTAGTTTCTAAATATGGCCAACTTAAGATAAGAAGTGTGGCTATACATAGAATATTAATTTACCTTAGTTACAAACCGTGGCTGGTTGCGGATGGCTGAAAGTTCATCAAAAATAGAATTCTATTTAATTAATTAAATCAGCAAATTTAAGACACAGTTAATCTAAATAAGTGCCTGATTGCTACGAATTACGTCGAAGTTTGTATAGCTTGCTAAACTCAGCAGCACTCAACACTCTGGTTGGTTGGTGGGAAGGGTGGTTCCGAGTCGATGATAAACAATGGGTTTCCGTTGTCTGCCGGATAATATGAGAGTCGAACTTAAATGAACAATCGATGTTATCTGACGTAGCTGGCCCATGGAAGCCACTTGGCAGCGTGCACGTTTTTATGGAAGGTACTTAAATGGGGGAGCTCTGGAACTTTAGCGCCAAGTTAATGCGTTTTATCAATTGAGTTCCATCAAATGAAACACTTTGTAGCGAGAAGTGAAAGCGAAATGAAGCCAAATAAATTGGATTCCTCGAATGGAATGGGAGCCCAAAAGTTAGTTAGTTAGTGGTGCTCCGGCAAATAGCCCCGCCGCATAAATTAGTTGCCATCTTCAATATGAGAACGCAATCTCATCGCCTTAAAAGTATTTATTGCCAGCATTTCGACGGAAAGTGCCTTCCAGATTAAAGGTGTGTGCTGCTTTACAGCCATATTATATGAGCGGAGTTCCTGCTTCACTCTCTTACGTGTTGCTTCATCCCGACTTTAATTGCAGCTGCTGCTCTCATTTTGAACCCGGATACTCAAGACATTTTTATGCTAAAGTCTGAATGCGGAACGTAAAACCTGAGTGAGAAACTTTTATGAAACTATTTCCAGCATTCGGCTTTAAGGCTTGCGGAAAGATTATAAGCTAGTCAAGAACAATAAGCTATAATCTTTTTCTATGCAAAGACGTTGTGCGCGCTGACAAATTTCTCGGCATTTAGTCCCACTGAAGAAGTATAAAAATTAAGAACTCTTCAAGTTAATTTTTGAATCATTTAAGATGAAAGTATTTATTGATTACACACAGAACATTTAACTGGAACCGTACATATCATATATGAGAATCGTAAGCAGTTTCTTCTTATTTCTTATGGTATATACATACATGTCACATTTAGATTTATATTTGAGAAAGTATGTTGAAAATTGTACAACACACACCATTAACAATACCGTATATAATTATGTGGTTATATTAATATGCTCTGTGCAACATTTTGGTTTCGGGCTGGGTTTTCTGTAATTCTGTAATAGGATTATATTGTTTGGTTAATTAAAGGTACAACTCTCATTTAATATATGTATATCGATTATTCTTATAGACGGAAATATTCGCTATTTGGCCTCGAATATATGTAATTTATAACATAGACACGCAGGTTTGAGATAATTTTCTCTTTTGTCTTTGGACTAACTACTTAACAGATATTTACGTCGATTTAATCTTAATATTTTACTTAAAATATACAAACATTTAGAGTATTTTTTTCGCGTATTTATTTAAACGGATGAAGCTAAATTTTGTTTTGGTTTTACCAAAGACTGCTAACCATATATTATCTACGAACTTTTAGATAGAAGATCCTAACTAGGCTAATCCCTCATTCGCTCACTCGCAATGATCCTGCTTAGACGCTCGCATCACTATACTCAATTCGAACGGTGCGCCGCGGTCGCTGCCCCGCAATCGCTTTGGGATTTGTATCGCTGGCTGCCAGGCTGCGCAGCGCCAGCATCTCCCGCGGCTACAATTGCGTGCGCTTTGACGTGCTATTGCTGGTTGAGGTGGACGCATCGCCAGGAGCCTCCACATAGGAATAAGAGGGCGTCTCCATGACTAGTGGATGACAAATCTCGTAGACGGGCACCTTCAGACTCGTCTTACGCAACCCGCCCAAACTGCTCTGTGAGCTTGAGCTGGGCCCAAATGAACGTCATCTGGACTCGTTGCCAAGTTCAGAGTGTGACTGATGCAGCTCGCTCTCATCGCCAAAGCTATGAGCGGCGGCGCTAGGTGTAATACTGGGCGTACGTCCTTGAATGCGTATGGCGGACATGTCAGAGCCACGGCGGGAGCTTTTCAGCGAAACGCTCTGCCGAGAACAGAAGCAGCGGCATATGATGCGCTTGAAAGCAAATCGAAAGTCTTTGGAAAAGAGTGCATAAATCATGGGATTAACCGCCGAGTTGCAGTAGCCCAGCCAGAAGAGCACCGAAAACAGTAGCGGATCAACACAGTCCTGACAGAACGGCCTGATAATGTAAATTGTAAAGAACGGACACCAGCAGAAGATGAACATGCCCACAATAATAGCCAAAGTTTTGGCCGCCTTCGTCTCCATGCGAAAGCGCTTCACTTGCGCCTTGATGTTGCGTCTGCCCATTTTTTTGTTTGCGGACCTCGGATGACCAGCAACGCCACCTGCTTCGCTGGTGTTGCTCTGACGCCGTGACATCTCTGGCAGTGCCTTGCCAACCTGCAGAAAGCACGTGCTGCCTCCATGCTGCTGCCTATAAAGTTGTGACTCTGTCGACTCGCGTCCATGGGTCCCGTTGTAGTGTACGGAAAAGAGGGCATTGCCGGAGGTGCGCCGTTCATGCGCTGGCTCCTGTTGTGCCAACTCATTTATATTTTCGCTAGACGGATACGATACAGATATCTTGATTTTATCGTGCTGATGATGTAAACGGCGCGTCGCATATTTGCTCAGGCGCTCTGGTGAGGGCGTGCCTAGAGTGGTCGTGGTACTTTGAGTGCTGCCGTTGCTGTGCATCGAGTCCTGCTGGTTGGAGCCGCGGCCACGATGTATGCGCAGCGTTAGCCGCTGCTCCTCGAAACGGGAGCCAATGCCCTTGGAGCCTGTTGAATGGGAAAAATTGAATTAACATTAGTATGGCGTTGCACACATCTCACATACTGATTCTTGTAAAATTGAATATCGCTCAAGCGCCCCACTGCACGGCACGGCACGGCACAGCCAGCAGCACGCAAAGCGTTTAAATGCCCTCTGTTACCATTGTCATTGCCTACACTGTTTGGCATACCTTTCCCTCCCATGCAACATGTCTTGGCGCTCTGCCAGGCTGCACTTTAGCAAATTAAACGCGTAATTATGCAAATGTCTTGGCATAAGCACAACAAGCACTCAATGCAGGCCCTTGTCTCGCCGCTATCCTTGGCAACAATATTGTCCTATTGCTCGCCTTAGTCATGTTTAAGCTGCTTTCAAAGCGAACTTTATTTCATTAACACACATACATTTGCATAATTTCACAGACACACACACACACACACACACACAACCTCTCAGCTCACGCACTTTAACATTCCTGCAGCCTCGCTCCGCTGCCCGTTTTGCATTTATTACTCATACGCACGTTTAACAGCTGTATAAATTTTCATTACACGCCGCGTGAATGTAATGAATAATCATCGCAGTAATGTCGTGTCATTCGGATTGCTGCTGCCGTTCATACACTGTTCAATAATTTATGACTATATGACATGATATTAGCTGCTGCTCTGACCTATGTTAACAATTTGCTTTGGGCTAAACCTATCCAAGCATTTTAATGGCAAGCACTTCCGTAATTCTTAAGTATATAAACTGCCAAAATAGTTCAATACACTAGCAATGCGATTAAAGTAATTGCATGGCCAAGAACTAAATCTGGCCTGGAAGTAGAGGAAAGTGTGCGAAAAGCACTGCCACTAATGAGACATTTCTTAAAATGGTCTTAGGCTACGGGTTAAGGACTTAACTTAGTTTTCTTTTGTAACAGTTGCAAGTCCAAACTATTTGCTTTATTACATATGAATCATGTATATATCGTCACTTTCATTTCGCTTAATTTGATTCGAATTAAGGTCAGTTTAAGGAATCGTGACTGTATGTGTGTTGTCAGTATTCGCTTGTATATTTTGAGGAGTGTGGGGCTGGTTATTACCTTTGTGTGCGTGTGTTTACCTGTAGAACGTCAGAACTGCTGTGTCTAGCAATTATTCTTAATATAAATTACCTTTACTTATGTCGGCGATCGATTTTTGCTCTTTGTTTGCTTTCATTTTATTGAAAATTATTTTCACTTAACCAATTTATTGGCCAATATACACATATTAAGTTCTAGATTACTCATATAACTGAACTGATGCATTCTACTAACAAGAAAGTGAATCAAATGGGGGCCTGCTTAAGTGAATATACGTAGTTACATCTCGAAGTACTTAGCTTTGTAAACATGAAGTAACGTTAAATTATCTTAAAGTACAGATATATGTAGGTACAAGTATATGTATGCCTTAGCCTAGTTAAATACGTGAAAATTATTGCCATATAGTTACAACGTTGTTCTATGCGAATACTGTATATGTCAGTGGGACTGACGGCGATTACAAAAGTACAAAAGCGATGTGCATTGCCTTGTGTCAAGTATTTGTAGATGTTGTTGTGGCTGGTACTTTCGCTGTTGGGCTTGCTTAGAGCACACGGCCCTTGCAGAAGCCGCCGCGCCGTATTCGCCTGCTGCCCGTGGTATCCGTTTCGCCATCTCTGATGCTGGCTTCCTGCGGCAGTGAGGCGGTGCGCTGCAGGGGACTTGGCTCATAGTTTCCCATTAGTCAGCTGAAGTCAACTCCATCGCCATCATCGGAACAGCCTGAAATGGTTTTGTGGAACGTAGCAGGGGCCATGAGGGCCCGCGCGGCAATCATCTGGAAATTCTCAGAAGCCCGAAAGCCGCTGCGAGTGCAGACGCAGCGACAGACGATGCGCTTGAATGCAATGCGAAACTCGTGGGAGAAGAGGGCATAGATCATAGGATTAATTGCCGAATTACAGTAGCCTAGCCAGAACAATACCGAAAACACTGTTGGCTGGATGCAGTCCTCACAGAAGGCGCGTATCAGATACATCGTAAAGAATGGCAGCCAACAGACTATGAACCCGCCCACAATGATGGCCAATGTCTTAGCCGCCTTTGTCTCCATGCGAAAGCGTTTCACTTGGAACTTGGCACTCCGTTTTCCAGAACGCTTCTTGGCCGATGTCGAGCCAGTCGAATTGCCACTCTCCAGATCGGCTGCTGCTCCACTGGCCGTGTCCAGGTTGAAGGTGGTTTCGCCTATGTCAAAGAGGCTAGTCTTGAATGAGGCACGTCGCCCGTTGGTAAGGTTGCTGACACCACTTTTGGTGCTGCTGATGACGGCAAAGTGGGGCGAGGGTGGTGGTTGCTGACCGACACCCATACGAGGCGATTCCAACATATTTTCCGAGGAGGGAAAAGAAACTTTGATGGATACCTTTTCGTGTCGCTGGCGATTCACTCGCATCGAAGTGGCTCTTTTTGGCGTGCCCGTCTGTGAAGCAGCCTGATGATCCTCATTCGCAGTGCTTAAGGCGGCTCCTGTTGGCCCATTGCTATTTACACTCAGCGTCGAGGACATGGAGTGTACCGAAAGTGGCGTGCGCTGCGGAGTGCCGCAAGGGCGACCACGATGGATGCGCAGTATTAGCTGGGAGTCATCAACGCGATTATTGCCCCCCGATTCGCGTGGGCTGCCTGCAATAAGTCAGTGTGGGAATTTGGCAGGAAGTCGAAATGGGACTCAATACAAATATCACATCAAATGCAATCACATTATATTGTTCTTGTTGTATGTAGTGGGTGTCATCGTGAGCACATGAAAACATTCAGCTTGTATTATACATGAGCTTGTGTATGCGTGATTGTTGTTTGTTTTGGATCGGTATTGATTTTTGATTATTTCGAATATTCTTTGGTTAGAGACACACAAAATTTTAGTAATTAGTGCTAGCACACATGAGCAGAAAACGGGAATCTAACTACGTACGTTAACATATAGATATTTATTGGAAAATTTATCAGTTTATCTTTAATTATAAGAATGTACACTACTCCAATATATTATATAATATATAATATAAAATAGTTTATGAATAAGTAAAGATTAGGTAGATTTTCGCTTGGAATTTAGGTTGATTGCCTATTTTTTGGGGCATGCTAGAATATTTAAATTGATTTAGTCTTAAAATATTAAAAAATTATGATTTATAAAAAAATCTTGGATTTATTATAAGAGAACATGCCTGAATGTACAAAGGTTGGATTTCAAAGGAGCCTAATTACAATTGATTATCGAAAAATATTTATCAAATAATTCATTTAATTAAAAATAAGTAAGTAAATGTTTCGGGAAGTTTGTTAATTAATTAGCTGGAATTCTTTATGCTTATGGATTTTCTGGTTCGTGCTGACACAATTCAATTGCCGACGGCCTTTGGCCCTATTCGCATTAGCTAATAAAGTTGTATTTTCATTGTCAGTTTATGTCAGCAGTTAAACGCTGACTCATTGACGAAATGAAACGTCAAAATGTAATTTATAATGTAATTAATTATCTTTTGTTTACTCGTATTGCATTATCGTGAAAATTTCATTCTTATGTTAAAGTATAAAATATATAAATACACTTACTGAATGAACACGAGGTGGTACATGTTTAATATATAGTTTTCAATAACGCAGAATCGGACTTAATTAATAAATACTTTTTTTTATAAATATTCGTTTTATATGCTAAAAATTGAATTCAAATTGTATGACACTCAAATTGGCAAATGCAAATGAAATAAATGACAGAAAGTAGGTAAACCTGAAAAAATCCATTTGCATAAAAACAAACCTTTTGACATATGTAGAAATGTAAATATGGAGCAGAAGCCTTTGATATTAAAAGCCCGAATGAAAAGGAAAAACAGCCATTGAAAAGCTTTTAATAAATTTGATAAACTTTGAAAAGGGAAAATATGAAAACGGCATATTTTCCCATTAATGTGAATATGAAAACTATTTTATATTTATTTCCCGATGCGGAAGGATTCTGAACGCCCGCAGGCATTGAGAGGGATAAAGCGAGTGGTTGAAGCGTGGCCTTCTCCACAAAAAAGCAAATAAAATGAAACTCTTTTCCGCCCAAATCATTGACAAATACAAATCCCACGCATATGCAAATTTGTCGTTGGAAACAACAGCCTACAATAGAAAAATTTATGAAAAAAAAAACAAAACCAACAAGACAAAACATATAAAATATTTATATATGTGTACGCACACCAATTTCTGTGTAATGGATTTGTTGGCATTTAAAATAATTATATAATCAATTATTTGTCGATTTCCGTCATTTGGAATCACATTTTAACGTGCTGTTGTTCAATGGTTTAAATATATAATAAGTCCGATATATTTTGGTTTTGTGGCATTTCAGTATTTGTTTTTGGTTCGTTTTATAATTTTTTAAGCGAAATAGGCTGAAGGCTGAAACTGAGGCGAGCGAAAGTCAAGGTGAAATCTTAAATATGAGAAAGGCTGGCGTGAAAGTTCCAGCGCCTGCTGTTGACACGGGGCCCTGGCCCTGGTTAGGCCCATTGAAATTGAAATTTTGAAAGCCCTCAGTTTGTGTGCAACTGGCTCAACAACAATAACAGGCTCAAGTGCCACGCCTGACACTCTTCTACTGCTGCTGCTGCTGCTGGTGGTGGTGGTGGTGGTGGTAGTGCTACTGCGTATGTTTTAATAGACATCGCCATGAACCTCAGCTAGTTTATGAACTTGAAACTTGATTACCTTCAAAAACCACTAAAGGGCGAGTGGGCCATAAAGGATAGGAATCCTACCCTAACAGCAACAATAATAATAAAAAACAAAAAACAAAACCAACAACTATGCACACGCCCCCGCATTGTGTCACGAAATGTTTTCAGACTTTTGCGTTTCGTGTTGTGTGCTAAAACTAGGACCGGCGCGCAAAGTGAAAGAAATGAAGACACGCACGGCGAGTGGTCCGTACAAAAAACTATAACAAGCTCAGCGCCGCTGTGTCTACATGTGTGTGTTCCAAGGCTGTCGCATGATATTTAGCGAGCGGATGTTTCTGAAAATCGGGGCTTTGTCTTCAAAAACAGTGTCAACTAAGGACACACCAGCTGGAAAACAAAGCAACAGCAGCCTAACTGAGCCCAAAAACAAGCCATACAGAAAACAACACGATGTCATCATATGCCAACAAAACATCATTTAGGTCATAATTACGCGACATTCAAGACCCACGCCTTTAATGTTAATAATGCTACGTGCTACGTGATACAAGTGAGATTGACTATTGACATAAGAAGCGGCTTAGGCGTTTAACGAGTTATTCACATTTGAGTTATGTTCATGAAGTCTCTCTCTTGGAGGTTATTATGGACCTTTGCTCTTTTTCATCTCAAATCAATTTTGTCTTATGGACTCTGACCATTCTTGAATCTAGCCAAATTATAGGAAGTTGTAACGTTATCGAAAAAATGAAAATTATAGGTTACAAGAGTCCGGGCATTAAACTGTCATTAGGCTTTTGGTGAATTGCGCCTACTTTTGACTGGGCTTTTATTTTGGGACTCGCACAAAAGTAGCTGCTCTAGGCACACAATTAGAAGGAGCATTGAACGCACGAAAAGCGGCTTATTGATTTTTATTATGTAACCAAGCAGTCAGTTAGTCAGTAAGCCAGCCAGTCCGTCAGTTGGCCTTTTTGGCTTGCTCGGATTATAGACAATGCGTGCGCTTGGCTTGCCAACGTTATTGCAGGTAGCTACGAAGTCGATGATATCCAATACCAAACTAGAACTGTGTTCAATGAGCTGATCAGCTGGAAGAAAGTGCGTTGCAATATTGACGAAATATTGCGCAACTAATGAGCCACATATGAGAGCATACACATACATACAAGTTTGCTGGAGCTGCCCGAGTATTTAATAGCAATTTAAAAAGACATTAACTTCAAATAAAAGTAGCAGTAAAGGACAACAAAAAAAATACTAGACAGATTTATATTTGAAGCATGCGGAATTTTGTATTTTTCCTTTTTCCTAATGTCTGAACTTTTTCGTTTCATTACATTCAGGCTGCTTTTTGCCTAAGCCGATTCGTTTGATGTTTTATCTCGTGTTCTGGGATGAAAAACAATGCCAATTATCACAAGGATCGCAAACGAGATAAAAAGAAATGAAAATGCACGTTATGTGTATTCTAGCAATGAGCAGAATTTAAAGTGCGAAATGTGTGATTCGTATATGGGGCAAGGCAACGCTATACAATTCGTGGAAGCTCTGCGATTTGTTGTTGACTTGGGATATATATATATATATATATATATATATATATATATATATACACTATATATTAACTTATGGGTACTCTAAACTAAATGTGTATATAAGCTACAAATATGCATAGTATAATTAGGTAGTTTTTATATAATATTAATTAGGATTTTAGTGACAAGGATTTAGTATACAAATTTGTATTTTTTTTGTTTTTTTTTTATTTTGTTTTTGTAGACTTAATTAAATATTTAAAATTTAGTTCTTTCATTTACATTTGAATTATTACTTAGGGCTCTATTTATAAATATTTATTTAATTTGTTTTATATGTTGTTTAGAACGTTTCATGTTTATTTATAATGTATCGAGTGCAAGACACAAAAACATAATGCCGACAAAAAATGTGTGTGGTTATTTATAAATGTCGAATCTGATTTTGACAATTGTTTATAAATACATATATCTGGCAGTAGATGCAATTGCTAATTGCTAATTGCAGTCACTCACAGACTGATAAAACCAATTGCTGTATTAGGACATAGACACACAAACAGAGAGATGAATTTCTAGATTGCTGACTTCCATTATGCAGACATAATTATTATAAGTTCATTATAACCAAATCAGTTTGAAATGTTATACAAATGATTCGGGATTGAAGCTCGAAATAGATCTATGAACTTATATTCGTGGATATGCTTTACCAGGTTGTTATAGACAATGGCTCTGATGTGTCAAGATTTATAATGTGTTGTATGTGTGTGTGTGTGCGTCATTTTGCATAGAGTTTCATTTGATGTTGTTTGTGGTGTTTTTTTATTAAATAAAAAAATCGGGGCAAAGACGTCACTCAACAATCTACACGTATAGAGTATAAAAAATTCATAAGCAGTCGATATGAATATTGAGGATATTTTATGTATTTATATGTACGAGCTACAACCGCTACGAGGATTATAAAACTTACTATTTAAGAGTACCAAATCGAATTGAATGAGAAATATTAGAAAATATTAAAGGGACAAAACTTTAAGCTACGCACAAGTTGCCATTAATTTTGTGAATGAGAGTTCAAAAAATGTGTCCAAAAGTTTAATGGATTTATTTTTGCTACCAATCTTGATGTTTACACTACTAAAAAGACACGAATTGTTACTCACCCTTTGTCGTCTTGAAGCCCTGATTTATGGCACGCGTGGTGCGCACGGCCGCTCGATATATACGCCAATAAAAGAAGAGCATTACAAACATGGGTATGTAGAAGGAGCCCAACGCCGAGTAGAGTACATAGCCTCTGTCATTGGTAAGCTCACATTTCCAGGGGCAACTTGTTGCCGGCTGTGGCACATTCAATGCTGGTGCATTTATCATATTAGAATCCATTTCGGTGCTGGGCGAAATGGTGCTTGTTGTCGTCATGGCTGCAATATGTATTTCAGCTGAGTTGTCGATTGGCGAGAAGTTGGGATCGTATGGATTGTAGGCATTGCCATTGCCATTGCCATTTTTAGTTAATAGGGAGGCAGCAGCATCCTGCTCCTGTTTTTGCTTAATTCTATCTACATCTAGTTGCTCATCCTGTGTGCTTGACATTGTGGTGGCATAGTAAAGCGTATAGTTTCCCCGTGTGTAGGTTGGTTGTACCATGGCCTGAAAGAAAAACACACACGTATTACACACACGTATATTATATATCTTTGACATTTGACGGGTTTTTATTAAAAGCTTTATCATCTGGGTAGCCCCGCTGAAGTGGTAGTATATATGAAATGGTAGGTTTATATTAAATGCTTTCTCATCCTGGTAACCCATTGAAATTCTAGACTCGCACGCAAAAATTTCAGAGTCACACATTGCTCACAATAAGCCAATAAAAATTCAACTTAAAGCGGTTTATTTTGCAAAAGATATGCTGCGACGTGTTCTGCATTAATATTATGCCAAGGTGTAGCATACATTTAAGCGCCAGGAACTGGATGTATGTACATATGTACTATATGGCCACACCATCAGCCAAAGTATAGTCGGCAAAGCGATACTCTGTATCGCATTTTACTGCCTGCCCTAATTGATTTGCAAGCCTTTTGCATCTCGTGATACATCAACTATATTGTTAAAACTTGTCAGTCCTGAATTTTTCGAATTACAGTGTATTTTTAAGTATTAATAATATGTTGTGCAGAGAGCTTAAAGCTTCTTTCGAATGCCAAGGCCATCGCTTGAGTGGAATATATTATGTATTCTGTCATTTGCAGAGTAAACGAATATATGTACACATGATTCGAAATTGAATGAAGTCAAGTGCGAGAGTGAGGGATAAGACGCTTTCACTGGATGAGTTTCTGGCAACAATGCCACATGGCAGTAAGATAATAATAATAATAATCGATGGTTCCAGCTGCTGTTCGCTTAAATCAAGCTTCAATTACGCTCATGACATCAGTCCAGTTTTCGAGTCCAGTGCAATTCCAAAGCAAATTGAATGCATTCAGTAGATGCGCTTATTTGATATTTGTTCAGTTCTGCGAATACGGCCTGAGGCATCTGTTGCTAGTTGACTGGCTCAATTTGATGGGCATCTGCCATTAAGATTAAGCAAACAAACAGGACAAGCCTACGCCACAAGCTATGCTAGATTTATGTGCCCTAAATGGGCTGCCCAAGTGACATATATATTTGTAGGTGGTTCCCACTTGCTAGCTGAATGTCCGCATCAACTACAAAGTTGAAACAATATGGCTAGTAAATTTGACCCAACATAGCCTTAGGCTCGGTGGACAACAACAGATACACACATAAGCACACAAGCCCACATAGATAGACTGCCTCACACACACACACATTTTGAGAACAATAAAGTGTTACAGGAAGTCGTAATTCGTTGGACCAGTTAGTAGCCATATAGCTGTTGATCTGATTACCCAAGTACAGGGCGCACTCACATGAATTATACCATGCTGCCTGTCGACGCTGGTTGTCTGGTTTTGCCTGGATTCCGTTGCCACATGTGTGGTACACCATTATCATTGCCATTACATAAGAATTTTTATGCATGTGTGCCAAAAATGACAATACTAAAACAGTCGCACTTATGGCAGCAACGAGCCCAAATAGCTTGAAAAAGGAGAATGGCTAAAATACTCAGTAAACGTTATAAATCGGGTAGTCTAAAGAGAAGAAGCCAATGTCTTTATACCATTATTTTAGTCAGTTATTTAATTATACTGATTTGTTAATAATATGTAAATGTAATATAAATATATAGAGAGTATTATTGTTCCAGTCACAGGGTATTTCCTATTCGTATCACCTTCATAAAAGATTTTACTTGTTTTACGGCTGTATTGACACAAGTGAGCCAGATTGCTAGCTTTGAAGACTCACAGCACTTGGCACATTTTCAGCTGCGGTTGGACATCGGTTTCGTCCAAAACTTTAACTTGTAATGATGTCAATGACAGAACATTGTGGTCCGATGGGTCGCCTAAGCGTCGAACTAAGGTTTCTTTTGTAGTTGTCTGTGTTGCAAACGAGTGGGTTGCCTGCCAAAAGCAGTTTGCGTGGTTTCAATTCAGACAAGCAATAGACAAGCATTTTGCACTTAAACTCATTGTAATTGTGGCTGGGCCTATGTATATGTATTTACTTAGCTTACCTTTTGATCTTTCCAGCCCACCAAAGGCGGAAAGCAAATTACAAATGAGAGTACCCAAATGCCGGCGATTAACGACTTGGCCTTCTTCGTTGACATAATGCTTGGGTAGGTGACGGGTCGCGTGACTGCCACGTACCGATCCAAAGATATGGCACACAGATTCAGGATCGATGCCGTGCACATCCAGACATCCACTGCCAGCCAAATGCGGCACCAAACGTCACCAAATATCCAAACCTGAATAAAACGAAATTAGAATTTGTTTTCTTTTTTTTTTCTTAATTGGTAAACTTGGGTGCACTCACCTTGAAAACCTCCCAGGTGGCCGAGAATGGTAGCACCGCCAACCCCACCAATAAGTCGGCAACGGCCAAGTTAACAATAAAAAAATTGGTAACACTACGTAATTTGTTTGAACAGAAGACGGCGGCAATGACTAGACAATTGCCACCAATGACCAATACGTTGATAAACTCGAGTATGGCCAAAGAGATCAGGTTCGCCGGTTCCGTCCATTTCACAGATTTAATGAGATCCTCACACTCTGTTTCATTCATGGCGGTACTTTTGTGATGGGTGTATACTTGTGTTTACCACCTGTAAGCAAAGTTAAAAAGAAACAGCGAGCATTACTAAAAGTCCATTCAATGCATAATTAGCTGGGCGCTGTAGGCCACACAGACTGTGCGTGGTCGGCATGCCTAATTAATTTATGAAAATAATTAGATATCAGGCCAAAATATAAAGTTCTAGAGGCAAGGCCAACATAACAATAGCCCACAGAAATGCGTTGAAAATTTTATGTGGCTTCGTGAGCCTAATAGTACAGCATTCAAAACTTGCTTGTCGTTGAACCCAGCGTAGCTAGGCTGAAGAATAGTCATTCCTACACTACCGGCCCATAAACAATAAGCCATACTAAAAATGTCACTCAACGACTAGTTGCGAATTAATTGCAGGCTAAGTGGTTATGGAAATGGAAGCTATGACATTTCATTACTGTAAAAATGTTTTACCCAGTGACTGACAAAGCGGACGGCGAAATTTAGAATTCAGCTGCCGTCCACATAGTAATTTAATTGCGGGATTTAATTGCCATCATTTTGGACTTGTTTGTTAAATGTATCTGTCAATCGTCATTCTGAATTTATGAATGAAATCAAACTCAAATACGGATTGCCATTGCGATTGCTATCGGCTGATCTAACACGCAATAAAGACAACGCAAAGCTGCAGTAACCACATTAAAAATTCGCGCTCGATTTGGCCACTAATCAATATTTGTGGCAAACAATGGTTGAACTTATTTGCAACTTTAATGTTCTAATGGCTGAGCAGCAGAATGGCAACAAGACATTATTTCATATTGGGTTTGGACGACGTAATTACAGAGCATGAAATATTCATAACACGCAATAAATCGATTACACTTTATTTGACAGGTGTACAGACCCTACATTCAAAAAAGACTAATACCTGAGTACGAAAGAGCGCACGACCGAATAAGTTATTTACATTCCAAGATTTACCACAAACAAAATAGTTGACAATTGCGCTTGATATTCATGACTGCCAAGGTAAATTTGCCTATAGAGTGCTGGTTGTCGCACTCACTTCCTTACTGTCATTTAATATTAAATGTCAGAAAGTCATTTCCCACAGCAATCAATTAACTTTGAGTTCAGTGTCAAGGAAAAAGCTGACGTTGATCGAAATTTAGTATTCAAGGTAACTCCTATTAGTTGGGTTCAACAATAACTGTGGATTATATAAATAACATTTGAGGCAATCATATCCTTATTCTGTCAGACACTCTCCTCTAGCTGGAATATTTGTTTGATTTTATTTCTTTCTTTTTCTTAAAAACATCAACAAAATAACTTCTGGGAAACTCACAAAGGAAATATTAAAATGTGAATATAAATATGTTCTGTAAAAGAGCTGACAAACATGTATGCCACTTGTTACTCGAATGTCCTTGCCTATAGAATTTCGCCAGAAAAAAGTGCGTTAAAGAATGAAGCTTTTGTCGGCTCAAAATAAAAGTAATCAGTGGCACTTGGTCTGAGTGAAACACAGCAGAAATTACTCACATGACAAACAATATATGTAGGCAGAAGCAGCCTTTGTGGACAAGGTTGCCAAATATTTTATAGGGCACCGTGTGCGGGGGCGTCATGGCATGCGCCAAAGAGACTCTTCTGTTGCGTTGAAAATTAAAAGAGATTTTTATTTTAGTGCAATATTTGTCGTTTTATTTACGAAGGAAGTTCGCGCGGTATAAATAGCTTTATGGCTAATAATGAAAAATGACAAAATTGAGTTACAAGTTGAAATTTGCCGACATTAAATTGTTGCGCATGATAAATAATTGACATTTAAAATGAGAAGCGTCTATAAATCCCCAAAAAGCTTTTTTAACACGGCTCACATGATGCACACGCCATTTTGGACTGCCATAGCGCGTTCGCCCAGTTGGTTAAGGCTTTATAGCCAACGACAATAAACGTGTGGGCAGTGCAGGCAAACGGAAAATTTCAGGGCACAATGTGCTCAATTTAATTATATGACATAAAAAGTTTGCCGCATCCCCAAATTGATATTTAACACAGAGCTGGCAGGATGGAAAGAATTAAATTTTAATAATTGGACTTTTAATTTACTAGTATGTAAATAAAATAGATTCAACTGTTAATATATTTAAATGAGCATATACAAAAGATATTTGAGTGAATAAAATTTTAGGAAGCTTGGAAGGAAGATTGGCTTTAAATTATCAGATCGGATTATCAAGATAAATTAATTTTAAGCAATTTATCATCACATCCAAGCAGCAAAGTCTGAAAGCAAATAGAAAACTGGTTGAGATAGATTAAGCGAGAAATTTTGTTATGAAAAATTAATTTCCGAAACTTCACTCGCATTCTGGCACCACACTGTTGGGCAAAAGTTTAATTTTCATTCCAATTTATTTGATGTTTAGCAAAATTACTAGTGACTGGCTGCTCGCCTGAGGGTAATGACAAATGTTAAGCTTGGCAAAGAAGATTTCTATTTATAAAAATATAAGTTTATGGAAATGCAAAATAAAGAAAAGTCTCTCGCGTTCAGTTGCGCTTTCCTGGCAACTCGCAGTCTTCAGGGCATTCAAATGCAAGTATTTCGGTTTCTGACAATGGATTTTCTTAAGCTAGCGCAAATAATAAGAATAATGGCTGAATTATAAAATAGTTCGCAATTTAAAAGACATCAATATTTTTATCTTACTGTCTCTACATACGTTCTGTGCTATGAAGTTAATATTCCGCATCATTAGGATGGAGTGTCTAGACTTCATAAGGATATAAGCAATCATTAGATTTAGTAAACTATTTGCCAATATGTGCTCATACTCTCTGCTAGTCTCAAATTTCCCAACCGCAAATTAAATTCACCGCTAATTAGTGCAACTTGCCACGTGCCACAAATAAGCTGAATAAAGTGCAAAATTTGCAACAATTTTGTGTGAAAGTGCGCTATCACACGTACCCACAGTATACTATAAAATGCCGCGAAACACAGTGAGCTAAACCCATTTTTTGTGCTCTGTAATTTGCGGCAGACGCACTTCTGTGTTAGCAACCAGCAAGAACTTTTAATTTAATTCTGATAATTGCTCGCGAATTGCGGGCAAAAGGAAATGGATAAGAGCTAAAAATAATAATAATTTAAATACAACCCACCAAATAACTAGTCGTAATTTACAAATTTATTTCGACTTTGTGTTTGGCTTTAGCATTTACAAAGTAGATTATGCTGGGATTGCGAGGACTGTAGCAGTCAAGCAGTCCTTGAGCCGTAGCTGCTCTATGAAGCTTGAGTGGGCTTTACATAAAGCAAAAACTACACTTGAATTTAATCCGGAGTCGCATGAGTGATCAAATTAATCCTACTGTTACAACTGCCAAATTAAAGCTTATGCAATGTCAAATTGAAACAAAAGCAAGGACTTCAGTTGGCTTCACGTTGCTAAGATGAACTTAAAGGCTCAGCTAAATAGTTTGGCTATTAATAGAGTCCTAAAATCCAAGATAAATACTGTGGCGCTCGTCTCCGCTGTTTAATGCGCTTTTTACGAGCTGACGTGCAACGTGTGTTGCCGCGATTCGGTGGCGTATACGTTATTTCTAAGAAGCATACACATGCAAACATGCGCGTAGCTCATAAAAGCAACGCCTTGCCACCAATGTCGCAAGTGGCATGTAGATTTATCCTTAGAATTTATTGCCACACATTTTGCTAACGGTAACTGCACTCCTCACGGAATAAAGAACATGCTGCTCACAGATGCGTAAACCTGACAGTTACAATATAATCAATGTCTATGGCACATATCAACTTGTCAATGCTGATTGCAACACGCAGAACAAGAGTCGACGCCACTGCTGCAATGTGCAACTGTGTCGCTACAGCTGCCACACGTGCCACATTCCACTTGCCAGTGCCTTTTCCGATTTACTGTTGAAATGTGTAAATTGCCTACTCCCATACAAACAGGTTACGTCCCAGTGGCACCAGTCCTAACTGTGTACTCTGCAGGATGTGCGTGCCTCTATTAACAGCGGAAACATGCAGCGGAAATATAAACAGGAAATGTTGCCAGCAATATTTTCAACACGCCAACTTGACTAATTGCAGATACACGTTTAAAGTTTTATGACGAATGAAAGGTAAAAATAGTTGTAATTATACTACAAGGCAATAATAAGAAGGCATGCTTCTAAGAAAGGTGTATACTTTATTGGGCGAAAGTGTCGTATAAAGAGTCGCATATTTATATATATTTTTCAATTCTTTAATTTAATTGAATTTTATGGCAAAAGCCCTTAATATGACCTTATGAAGATTGTCATCAGCTGATTACCAGAGTTTACAGTTCTAATTATTAATGACTTAATTGTAGCTCTCTTGTAGTTGATTGATAGATTGAAGTTAATTGATTCAATAAATGTAGTTTTTGATGTGCTCGCACTTACCTGTAGCAGCAGGCTGTTGAGTACTTGTAACCATGAATTAAGTTTAGTTCGTTGCTGTTGCCTTATTATGGCCATGATGTTGTCGTGGCTGATGTTGGCAAACATTGGCCAACGTTAAAGCCCCGAGAGCTTCGCCTGCTTGCCGTTGCCCGATTGCGTACACACTTCGTCTCCATTCAGAACATAGAACAGTTGCGCCTCTGTATCTTGGTGAGTTGTGCAAACTGAGCCGCTGACGCTGGGGCACGAAGCTGTCTATACAATCTACAGTTTGTGTTTACATGCAACAATATGGGACACGGTTCACTTCGAGCTGCACTTTCACGGGCTACGTTGACTCTCACTGAGCCACCAGCACATTCATCAGCAAAATTCTCGCTCGATTGTTTACACGACTGCCTAAAAGCTTCAACAACCTTTTTGGCACGAAGTCGAACGTGTTGGTATAAGTTTTCTTGTTTTCCTTCGTTTTTTTTTCTGTTCAGATTGTCAAATCCTTTTTTTTTTTTTTTACATGTGTGCTGCAAACGAAGAGAGAAAAGCAAAAAAAAAATTAGGGAATGGCTTAACACATGGCACGGACGTATACGCAATGTGACTAATGTCACCTTTGCACTATCACGTATTAAAATATAGTTACTACAGATGTTGCACTTAAAATCGATTGCAAAAATGCTTGAAATCTTTTTAGTTACTCGCCAGCAAGCAGAGCAAAACTGCAATCAAAATTTAATTGCTGCGTTTTCAATAATTTGTTTACCAACAAATCCCAAAGCACAAATCACCTGTTCATTTAATAAGTTGCCAGCAATTTATAACTCTCAATTGCCATTGGCAAAGTTTTCTTATTATTAATCAAACTAAATTGTAAGCCTCCCGACTGCATGTTCGACATAGTTGCAAAGTTTTTCACAGTAATATAATTATGTATTGAATTTTTCACAATCAAGTTACCTTTGCTGCTAACGTAATTTTTCAGATTAACTTTTGTATTTTCTTTATATTATCAAGGCTGATTGAGGCTACATTTCTGACGTAGTTTTCCGTTTGAATTTCGCCCAATTCTCTCGTTTCATGCGCTGTCATCTTTCAGCTTGGCCGCATTTCTTACACACCCACAAACTGACAGTTAGTCTCTCCCTCCTTTTCGCCAGCTACGAAAATGAAACGTCAAAGTGCAAAGTATGACAAATTGCATTTCCATTGTTAATTTGTATGCATAGCTTGCTTCATCTCTCCCCCCATTGCTCATGCAAATTAGGTTCAACATTCTTATGAATAGATATATAAAAATCTTGGCTCTTACCGCCCGAAAAACTTTTTCAATTCAAGTTTCTTGAGCCTATACTATTGAATTTTGAACAAAAATCAATACGTTATGTTACGCTGATTATTTCGGCGATCCTTTGCTCAATTAAATTATTGGAAATGCTTTAATATCGGAAGCACGCACCACCTGCTTACGGGACCAACAAAGCTTCATTTATCTTGAATATATAATTATTTGGATGTCATTTAACAGAAAAGGTCAAAAGTTTGTCAAAGGTCAAACAACGGGCGCAATTTAAATACTTAACATGAGCTCTGATATGAGTATCAATAGAATATGACGCAATATTCAAATATATGTGTAAACTCTTCTATTGTAATTTAAACCAAAAAGATAACTATTTTTACTCAACAACTTATTCGGCATTCACTGGCATAATCTAAATCTGGAAAGGCTTGTGTGCTTCGACACGCCTTGAATAGGGCTTATGAATGGGATTTAGGTATGCATATTTATTTTCGGACAGAACTCTTGGGTCATCCAAATAATTTGTGCCAGCTAATTTCCATTTGGCCAGCTAATGAATATGGTCGAAACGTGTATCTCGAAAAATGTGCCCTAATATTTACTAATTTATTGAAGCGGCTAATGGCTTATAGCTGCTTAACATGAATAAGCGTACGCGTGGATAGCTTGATAGCTGTATATCTTAACTTAATTTTTCTTACTAATATATTAGCCAATGTAGCTTAGTTGAATATTTATAAAATAACAGAGTTCTGTAGAGCACGTTAAATTTTTGAGTCAATGACCAATTGCAAATAATAAAGTACAATAAAAACATACTTTTAGGCATACAATAAATATTTATTTAAGATTTCTGATAAAGTATAAAATTGAAAATGACGTATACTCTGTGGACTCAACAGCCACGATAAATGGAGATTTATTTGAAGTGTAATATGCATATATATGTCATGTAATATATACTCGTTAAATAGATCATATATTTCGCTTAAGTGCTTGGGATTTTAAATTGTGTGGACCATTAGAAGATATTGCCATTAGGGTCCCAAACGTCCAGCTTAACTGCCATGGCTGAGAATGATGACTAACAACAGCAACGGCAATTGGCCAAATGGTGTTGGTGTGTGTGGGGTGAGTGTGAGCGTGAGAGCGTGTGAGCTTGTGAGTATGTGTCGCTAACAAGGCAAATTCAGTCGACTGCATAACAGATTGAGATTTAAACTGAATGCCATTTAAGTGTCGGGCACAACAATCTTACCCTTGGGCCCTCACACATTTCTCGCCTCTCGTTGAAGCTGCTTACATTCATTTGTGCTTCATTCATTGTGTTTTCACTTGCGTAAATATGTGTAAAAATGCTTTACAACAGCAAAAACATAAGCTGCATGCCACTTGCATTAGTACGCGTCCGACTGGGATGTCGAGGCTCTTTCTTGGGGAAAACGCACTTTAAAGGATGTTCTGGCACTTAAGTATGTGGCGATGCTGGTGTGCATGTATGTGAGTGTTTTATGACATTTATGTACATTGCTGTGCCAAATGCACCCACAACACACACGCTAACACTTTGTATGCAAAATGTACATATGTAAATGTAAGAAGTGTTGATGCGAACCAAGCGGCTAGTTCACTTCCGTCTAACAAAAGGATTTATGTGCCATGCACAACAAATAGGAAAAATGTGCAGCAATCTCACACATGCAGAGAGAAACCCACAGAGAAAAGGCGACGAATATGTAAGTGTGAGGCGTTGTCTTTGGCTTTGCATAAAAAATTGGCTGTGAAAACGCTTTGGGCAAATTTGTTTTCAGTTTTCAGTTGCGCACACATTTCTCACTCTCTGCTCACATGCTCAGCCAGTTTTCCTTTCATGCTGTTCCGCGTCGTGTTTTACAGCTGTGCGGTTTTATTTACGTTTCAACATTTTTCACATTTTACTTTCCAGCTTTTTTATTTGACTGGCAAAAATATTTGTGGGGCCACAACTAAATTTCGGGACCATTGTCTATCCCAAAAAACGAATGATTTTAAAAGCATCTCGGCTTAGAAAAGAATAAAGAAATTAATTTTCGCAATTTAATTCGCGTCTATATTCTTTGATCAAAAATTCTAATATCCGCACATAAATCCTCAGCAATTTCAGTGCTTTAATTCATGGGAAATTCCCACAGATTATCACATACGTGTACTTGGTTGGGATCATTGGGGCGTGTCGCCCAAATGATTCATAAATTGACTAATGAATGGCGTCAACATAATCGCTTGAATCACTGCCAAAGCAACCATCCCTCATAGCTAGAGCTAAACGAGTGAAATTGAAATTTAAACTTTGCCTTTAATTAACTTAATCGTAATTGCCAACACGCATGAATTAAAGCGAAAAACAAATGAGCTTCAGCAAGGCATTGCACAATTTAATTAAACTGCCAAAAAGAGCGAATTTGTATTTCGTATTATCCAAATTTTATCGCATTATTTACTAACAACAATTTGGACAAATAGTTTCTGGAATGTGCCATTGAAAAAGAAACTGAAATTGAAATTGAAATTGCGCGGAGCTCAGAACACACATAGAGCACCGCACAATGCCAAATTGATGAGTTGTTGCCAATTTGAAATGCCAATCAAAATGACAGAACAACACAAATCGAATCCATAAATTGCAATACAATTTTTCTGGGTCTTATTTAATTTGATATACTCTGGCGGCCGCCAGATATACGTGACTTTCTACGACAACTTGACTCATTTGCTGAGATTTGATTTCTTTATCAGTCAATAGACAACAACTCTTCCCGAATCACAAGTCTCTTCTCTGTTCACATAAATTGTGTTACATTAATGCATAGAGATATCACATGCTTTAATGAGTCAACTTGTTCAAAATTATCATTTGAATAATAAGGGTATACTTATTTCGACTACTTGACTATTGCTTTCATCTGCATTGCAATTCAAAATGCAAATGCATTCTGTTATCGCACCGAGAAAACAATTTAAATGCCAATAAATACATATATTTGCCAGGGGTGTGGTTTAAGGGGCCCCCAAAAAGGAATTTGTTTCGTTTTCTTGTCCGTCTATACGTCGATAGATTGAATGTCAGATGACTTTGGCAATGACACAACTAAATGACAAATTAATATAGTGAGCAGAGTAAGTCGTTAAAAAACTTTCAGGGCGCACAATTAATTTAGGTAAGAAATGAAAAAGTTGACGTCATTAATTGACATTTTCTTGTAGGCATTTTATGCAACGTAAGATAAGGTAAGGTGAATGCGTGGATGTAAACTTGTGCAGTTCATTTGGCACGTTTCGGGTATAATCCCAGCTCGGAGTGTAATTCGTTAGAAGTCACTGTGAGGACATCTAGAAGCGCACTGTGCTGTCTGGCAAAGCTCATTTCCGTTTTATATTTAAACACTTGAGGCTAAAATGTTTGCTTTGCCCAATGCCCCGAGCTGTGAGGCACCAACGCAGTGCGAAATCATCATAAAAAAGGCAAGAAATGAAAAAATAAATAGCCAGCCAAAGAGGGTGGCAAGTTCTTGTCTATGACGCGCTGTAGGTGCAGGCGGAGGTGTAGTTGGTAGTGCTTAGCGAGTGGATTTTTAAATTAGTTTCCCGACTCTACACAGACATGCAGTCGAAAGGACGAGACCGAACTGTTTGTCGACCTTCTTTGGGGCAAATGGACTTCCAAGTCATTGGATGTGACATTTTGGTGCTTATTTAAATGAATTAAGTGATTTTTCAAGTGCTAAGCTCGCCACGAGCTGCAAACTCATTTCCGCTCACTTCGCATTCGTTGTGTATTTTTTGAGGCAGCTCTTCGCTCTTTAAGGTTCATTTGGCTTTCGTTTTTTTTTTTATTTTATTTTTTTTTTTTGCGGCTACAACGAGCTGTTTATTTACAGGCAATCAAAACTTTAACAGCCGCTCGCAATTCGCCGTCGGTGTTTTATGACACTCTATCTATTTAGACGGCAACGAAATGTTTTAACAAAACGAAAAATATAAATAAACCTACTCGAAGGCAATAGTAAAGTTGGTGCGCAGATCTGTTCTGTCGTAAATACACACATATATGGAATGATGTATATATATATATATATATATATATATATATATATATATATATATATATATATATATATATATATATATATATATAATATATATAGTATAGCGCCTGTCGGTTGAAATGCATTTGCTACAAGCGAGACAGATAAGTTTTAAAAGTCTTCCGACCTTTCCGCACATGGTGTTTTCAGAGAAAAACCTCTTCGACAGTTAAGTAAAAGTTGGAAAAACTAAATAAAAAGATTGTGTGCTGCAGTCTTCAATTAAGCCCGTTGCGGGAGGTAAGAGATTAAGTTATATTTTAAGCATCCGTTTAAATGGATAATTCACCAAATATATTATAAATATTATTTTAAATGGCTTTTTTGAAATATATAAATAATAGTATATACATTAGGAATTGGGTGCATAATCACGTAATTAAAAAGTGTGCTCTCATAAACAATATGTTAAAGACAATGTGCAGATACAAGCCCAAAATAATTCAGACTAAATTATTTTCTTTTTTTGCCGTTGTTTGGTATTTTTTTGTTTATGTGGCGTATGCGCAATGAGGTTTGCCAGTCAGCCTTTATCATTGTTTGTTTTCCTTGCCGGCCTGGGACTATTGTTACATAGCAGTGAGGATACGTGTGCCCTGACAGGCGTGAGGTGACAACATTGTAATGAAGTGTCAAAAAGGCACGAAAAAATAAAGAAAACGCGAATCGCTTAACACAAGCGTTCACAACTCATGAAAGGGTTGTGCCGTGTCACACCTCAGCTGGCTTCTGTGCCTGCATCAACTACATTGTTGGGCTCCTTACCTTCAATACCCAGTTGCATTAGTCGTACTCAAGCTGGTTTATTGTTATGCTATTGTTATTTAATGCCACGTTTAATGCCAGCACACACAAGCTGCAGACACCTAAAACAATTTTATAACCGACCCATAAATAAGTATATGCTCCAACTGCTTTCCTTATAAGTATGTACGTGTGGGTCTGCCTCGCGCTCTCTGATAAAGACTGCCCTCGTCTGGTTAGCCACCCAGTCGCCAACTACCAGTTATTAGTTTCTATTTCCCGCACAGAGCTCACACACACACACACACACACGCACAGAGGCATACACATGTTATTTGTGCTAGACATTTCTCACTTTGTTTGTTTGTTGTACATTTGAATATTTTTCGCTTTTGTTTTGGTATTTAACTGTTCTAAAGAATCTCAGGTTTCAGAACCTTATGCACGTAGGCTGCGTCTGTCGTCGAGTTATTATTATTTTATTGCCGTTGCTATTTGTTTTAGACAAAGAAATGTTGTAAAACGATTTTGCATGCATTCTCAGAGTGCAACACATGACTAAATTCATTGAGTTAAAAAACCACAAATTGATTGCACGGGGAATGAATTCCAGCAAGTCCCACTCTTAAATCAAATACATGGAAAAGCTTTTACGCGTATTAATTATTCATGTGTGATTCCTTAACCTTCGTTAAACAGAATTTGTGATTCGGAGCCCTACTTAACTGTCAAGTATACTTACCTGAGTAAACGTGTCACTTAAACACCTGTGAAGATCAGCAAAAAATGAGACTCGACTGCCTTAAACAGATTGGAATTAATTCAAATTATATTCTGATAGAGTTAAATTTTAATTTCTATTGTCATTTCAAATGTTAATGAATCCATTGGAAAGCAGTTATTGCTGCTGTCCCACTAGGCCCAGATCTCAGTTGATTGTATTAGTTTCGAGATAATAATCGACCAAGTGAACCAGCTCTGGAAGCCTTCTATTCAATTTGACTGAGAGAATCGCTGTAACAAGATCTGTTTGTTGTCGAGCACGTGCCATATACGAAAAGTTGCAAAATTACAATACGAACAACGATACGCGTGTTTCTTTAATTGCATTTTGTAATGTGCCCTTCCGTCTTGCTGTTAATTACGCCGTTGTCTTAAACAAAACAAAAAAGCCAAACAAATCACTAGAAGAGAAAAAAGGCGAAATTTCCATAGCTACAGCGACGGCAATAACAAATTGTAATTAGCTGAAGTGGCGGATTTACGGCTGGTGCCAAGTGCAATAAAAGTTATTCAAAATCGTTGCTCTTGAGAGTTCAGCCCTGAAACGACACGATACAATACGTTACGATACGATACGATACGATACCCGGCCCAAAATTAAGAGACGCCTATTACCAATATCAATTTGCATAGCTAAATGCCGCTGGCAGCTGAACACAAAAAAGTGCGTTTCGCTCAACTCGAAACTTACCTGAATAAATCATTGGGTTTGCGATTGCGATTGCGATTGCGATCTTGAAGCCGACATCGACATCGGCGGCGTATATTCTGGGCGAGATTGGAGACTCCAAATTGATTGGAAATTCGGTCAAGTTTTTAGTTGTTGTTGCTGCCCCTGTTGATGCACTTAGAGGCGGTAACCGGCTTGACAGTTTGCTTAAAATTTGTGTTTTTTGTGTTAAATGTATTTTTTTTGCGTTGTCTCTTTCGCTCTATTTGCGGTTATACGTTGCAAAAAAGTATTATTTATGTTAGTTTGAACATATTTTATGATTGGCTTAGCTATAGAACAAATTGTTCACTTGAACCAGCCAAAACACAATTTGTTGACTGTAAATGAACAATTTATTCATAAATATTTATTAGCTGTCATGGTACGAATTGTTTGGCAAGAGTAATTACAAACTGCTTAAACTATTAGCAGATATTATGGATAAAGTATTGAAAGCTTTGCATATCAACACCAAATGAATCTCATTGTTAAAACAAAATACAATTATTTGCTTCAGCTAAATATCAAAACAAATTTTGAATTGGCAAAATTAAATTTGCTTTGAATTCTTAACAGTCATTATGCAAATGGCGGAACACAAAAAACAGTTAAATTATTTCCTAACGATGCTAATTGCTGCCAACAAAAGAAAATAATTGTAACACACAGACAACACACTCACACACACACACACACACGCAATTAATATCGCACGCGACACACAATAAAATCAAATAAAAGACATTTTACTCTTGATTTAAAATCTGTGAATTTAAAACAAATAAGCGCGAGTACATACACACACACACACACACACATTCACAAACACCCACTCACAATGGATTTATAATTTGTTGATTTAATTAATAAATTCGATTCGAATTGTTGTTTGTCCAATATACATTTCACAGTGTGAAGCACGTAACCACAGTACTCGCTCAGCGTGAGGCATTCACTGAGAAGTGTTCACTTTTAAGATTATTCAATGAAATATTCAATTTTTCACTTGAGCATCAATTCACGGTTAAATCCTTGCACTTTTGTTCAATTCGAGGACTCAATGGCAACTGAATGCGTATAACGGAAACGCGGCTGCGATCACGACTTCGTTGCACGACAACGAACGCTCTTCACTTCGGCACTCAAACACAGACTCACACAAGCACGTTGATATACACGCACATACACCCACACAAACACCCACAGTGTACGTATTCGATTATACTACCGTTATGACGGCTTAAAAATGGCGTCAATGTGAACGTTTTTATGCGTTGCACAACCAACGCGGCGGCATTTTCAACACGAACTGATTGCCAATTCGATTCTAGTTGGCGGCACGAGCCCAAGTGGAACGTTATGGAACTGAAACACAAGCAGAACAGCAAAGCACAGCACAGCACACAGCACAGCAGTATGGCACGGCGAGTTTTCCAATAAGACAGAACAGCAACAGACGCGGCTGTTGCCGGCGTCTGCGTTACGAACAAAAATCGCATGCGACAAATTTGGTAATGATAGAATTACTTCTGGCCAAGTAGTATATCAATAACGGGACTAATTAGGCGCATTTTTTTTATACATACATATATATATATATATATATATAATTTTTTTTTGTATTGTATTTTATCGGATTTGCAGGCGGAATTTCGTCTCAGAAATTCACTTTGATACGCGGCTACTTGTTAGCCATTTGACGCTGCTTCGGGGCGGCAGAAGTACAAAACGAAGGGACGCATAATAAATGGAAGAGCATCAAGAAATTTTCTGTTGACCACCAAAATGGGGCAAAAAGGGAATAAAGGGGCACGCACTGCTACACAGAGTACAAAAGTGTGAATTGTACAGAAAATTGTGTTGGGTTTTCCGTTTTGACACTCCCTTTTTACTTATTTGCCATTTCACTTGATGATCAAGTTGACATTGTCAATTTAGCAAATTTCTGCTTTGATTTTTATGAGCAAAAAAAAAAAAACTTATTTATGCTTTGATTACTTTGGATACCCTTTGCAGTTAGGCAGCTGATTTGATGGCACTATGCAAGAGGGGATTATAACCAGTTGGTCAATGGATAATGGCAGACATAAATTACTTTAAAGTTGGTCTGATTATTCAGTTTACCCTGAATGCTTGTAGCCACCAGAAAATAACCGTCATAGATTTTGGGCAACTAAAAAAAATGAGGTTTATTTAGTTAGGTTCTAACTTGAATAAACTTCGTGACACAAGGGCACTCTAACTATTTGTATTAATTTTATATGTTATATATATATGTTTATAATATTTATTATTTTCTACTGCTCTGATTCTAACTATAGCTCAAATAGTCCACAATTCGTTGACTTTTGTTTATTTGGAACGCCATAACTGTAGACAGCGGTGTGATGAATACGCAGTAACCGCCCTCAGTATTTTCACATAGAGACGCCTAGATACAAATACACATAGAGACACGCGCGCACGCAAACGCACAGACACCCACATAAGTGGGCACACCAAGGATTCATCGCTAATTAGGACAAACAGCTGTTGCCAAATTAATTACATATGACGGGCACATGAATATAAACATGAGTCGCCCATCGCTTAACAGCAAATGCAGGCTTTAGATAGGTTATCTACTTTACTCCCAGAAGACCACGATAGCGAACCGAACTCACAATGGAAACGAACCGCTTTTATTTCGGCTCTTTCACATTGTATCCTTGTGCCAGTAATAAATCTAACAATCAGCTGCCAAGCAGAAAGAAAAACTTTTGTTGAATGGCCAAAAACGAAAATACAGGCAGCAGCTCGCAACTCTATGCAACTCGCTCCCTGTAAATTTGCATAAGCAGCCAGAAAATCCACTTGGACGTTGCACCTGACAGTCTGTAAGTCACCAGTGAAAAGTGCTGACTGTCTTTTTGGCTTAGGGGCAAGCTGAAGGTGGCGAGGCAGTGATAGCTGTAGCAGCGCAACCTGCAACCTGGAATATATTATGCTCCTTAAGCGTTCGCCGGTGGAAGAAGTCAACGCCTTGATCTAAGTGCACATTGTAAAGCAGTTTTTTTGGTCGCGTTTTCACTATATTAAAGTATATATTTTCTGCACGTTACGACAAACCCATTGGCATATTGCTTTAACTTTACAATTTTATTATTTCATTATTGTTGTCCCAATTCTGGGAACTCATGCAAATTCTGATAATCAACTTATCTCATGATTTTGGGTGTTCAATTTGTACAAAGCTGATTACTCAATTTTCATATTTTCGAAAATGAAACACCCACACGCACACGAGAAATTTGGCTTTTAAGGATTTCTTTTTACCTTTTTATCGATTTGCTACTCAACAATTAAGGGATCAGACTACGTTGATATTGGCCAAATATAATTGGCATAACGAAATATCAGACTCTTAAACTTACATTTAAGTTATCTATTTAGACTTAGATGTGTATTCTGACAGCCATTTATAATGCAATTAACTTAATAAATCTTCAAAATTTCTATCATAATTTTTGTAAAAAACAAGGTGAGTAAAAATTATTTGCAATTAGTATTCAAGACTCATTGTAGTTATCAAAACATGAAGCGTAAAATCAACTTTTGGGTCGTTGCTCGAAATTCTTATTGTTGTTTCAAATGTTTTCTTTAGTATTCCATGATGGTTCCCTAGAATACTCTTCAAGTTAGGTTTCCGATTTATTTGTTTATTTTTTGGCTGCTATTATTACGCCTTTGATTACGCCTTTGATACGCCTATCTCAATGCTGGGATTTGTACAGTTGCTTGAGAGACTTTTTATGTTGCTCAGTATCTCATGAAAGTCGCCCCTAATGCGACTGTTGTGCTGGCGCTTCTGTCACTCAAAGGCAAACACCTGTAATAAATATTCGTTTGCCGTTTCTGGTTTACGCTTTCGCTTCGGTCGGTTATCCCGGTTTGCTGGCTGCCTGCCAGATACATTTCGCTTGATTTTCCATGTGAGTGAACAGCAACAGCAGCAGCAACAAGAAAAGCCACAGATGAAAAACTGCCTGGCTGGCACATTTTCATATGGCATCGCCTGGGAACTTAACTCAATTCCCATTCAAGCAGTGGCAGTGTGCATAAAATGCCAACACGGCAGGGCCATCATTCGACCAACAGCGCGAAAGAAGTGCAGCCACGCACTTGATGTCATAAGCATCCGAGCTCAGCGAGTTCAGTGGCCACGCTTTGGGGCCATTTACAGACGATGGCCACATTTGGTTGCACATGTTGCACGATATATATAATTAAACGGGTAAAGCACACTTGTTTCTTAATTTAGCTTAGCGGTATTTAATACAGCTCCAGTTGGTGCTGCTGTTGCAGCATCCTTCCTGCTATATATTGCAGCAGGATGCTGCTCGGCAGAAGTCGCACTTTTAATCTGGTTGCAGTGTGGCACCATTTGCGCACATCTGAGCACTCACTGTGTGTTATTAATTGCGTAATTTGTTTATTAATACACAAATGAGCACACACCTGGACGCAGAGCCGTTGCCTATGCAACCCACTTACATTCTGTGCACCTAAATGCCGTATGCTGTTATCTGTAGGCTGGCCATGGCCTGAGCAAAAGGAAGCCCTGTGTCTGTAGTACATTGTACTTTAAAGCCAGGGCTTTTTGTGTGTTTTTTGACTCACTCGAGAGAAAGAACTTACCTGACTCGGCATACTCGCTCCGAAAATTTTAATCTCATTTCAACTGTGCAGCATATGAAAGTTGCGCTCCAACTTTTCCGCCAAGTGTTTGACTTGCAATTGAAATATTTTGCTTCAGCATTTTCCACAACACACACTTCTTATGTGGAGGGGAGCTAACTTGTGTGGCATAAATCAATTTTTATATGCTCCTACTTCGGCAACCTCTTCTTGCGTGCTTACAGCTCCTAGCTGCTTCCTTCATTCTCTTTAATTGGCTGCACATGGAAAATTCTAATGGCAAACACGAGCGCAAGGCTCCTCATGGAGAGCATGAGTGGAGCTGGTAATGGTTTAATTAAATTATAATTACCAGCGTCTTATTACCCCAATTACAGACACCACCACAGCCGTAACCAAGCAAGGACACGTGTCCGCACGTCAACATGAGTCCTTCCGCTTTAAGCTCTCGTCTCGCTCACTTTGCTATATTGAATTTAATAATATTTTCTCTACAATGCCACATATGATTGAGCTTGGTGACCATCCGAGATAAAGAAAACCAAATAATTCAATTTTCGAATGAAACTGCAAGCTCGTTGTTGTTTGTAAATAATATAGCAGATGAGAAATCAATTTATAAAAATAATTGACATTTATTTTGGGCAACACAATTTGATATAAACATGAACACACTTGATGGGAGCACTGAATTATTGTTGTTTCTGTGTTCGAAACTTTATTAAGAATGAAAATTATATAAGAGAATTAAGTTAATTAGTTTTCATGTTGTCCCTAATGAAGTCAATTGAAACAACATTAATTTTTTACCGAATGAAAGAAAATGTTAAAACAAAAAATTAACTTAATTCTCATATATAATTTTCATTCTTAATGAAGCTTCAAACACAGATTCATTCAATATTAAATTTTCGGGTAAACATTAAGTAAGTCTCTGTAAAATATCAAAAGAGTAGAAAACGGTTATTAAATTTAATGCGAACAGCAAAGCGAAGCCTCTTTATATTATATTTGCCAAACTAACCGCAAAATCCACTTAGGCATCTATTGAAACTGTCGTTTAGAAAATTGCATGCAAGTTTCAGCCGTCAAACCTTAAACGGCTATAATAGAAAACGTAAGCCAATAAACAATATAAAGTGAGAGCAGATATTACGATATTTCATACAGGAGAGTCACAAGCATATATGTATATACAAATACATGCACATCAGTGTCGGTATTTACTGTTGCTGGTAAAATATGCGATATGCGATATGCAATGCTTGGATGAGCAAGGAACATTCAAGTCATTCATGTTATATTTATGTGGAGAAACGTGCAATATTTATGTTTATCACGTAAGGCTGCTGCTGACGTAAGCTGAAAGCTTTTGCATACCCCACACTGATTAATCAAAGCCCCCAGCAGGCGGCAATAACTTTCCTTAGTTTGACCAGGCACCGATATTGCGAATACGTCACGTTCGCATTTGAATGGCAGCATCATCCAGCGGCCAGGCAAATTGTAAGGAGCAGCCCACTTGCAACTCAATGATTACAGCACAAAACACACGCAGGTAACAACACACCCACACACACTTTGTTGAGTTTCAATTGCAGCAATCTGCTACTAGCAGTTGCCAGCAGGCAGCTGCAACAAGCTCAGTGAACAACCGAGAAAAATGAAGCCAATACAAAAACAGCACCCAGGGTGTCGAGTGCATTAGATGAATATTAAAAGCACTTTACCAACAGCACTCAAAGCTCACCGATAGGTCAAGAAGGAGAGTGGCTGGCAGTCAGTCGGTAAGATTGTTTGTTGTTATTGTAGTTATTGTTGTTACTGCAGCAGCAGCTGCTGCTAGTGCGGCTTCCGTAGGACCTGCAGTCGTCATCATTCCGTTTAACAATGCGTGGCTCAACCAAACTTTGGTTCGTCTTTGTTTGCGTTTCGTTCGAAACTTGCATCTGCTTATTTCAATTTTCCTGAACCCGTGGCCTTTGCCATATTTTGCTTACATTATAACTTGAGCTTCCACGTATTTGCATATAAGCACATCAGCTTAGCTAAGAGGATTCCAAACCGACAGGGCGAACATTTAGTACAATGCAACCCGTTGTCCAAGTCCCACTCCCAAGGCCCGCCCAATTACTGATTTTATCAATTGGGCTGCGTAATTTTACAAACAGATTTTCGCACAGCAACCAAATGCGATTCATAATTCGCAGCGGTAGCGACGTTGAGTGGCATTGTCATTGCCATTGTCACTGCCAGCTGTCAGACAATGGCAACCACAGGCCGGCAGCCAGCTTGACATGCCGTTCGACCACCCTCTGCACCACCCGCTCAACAATCCGCTCGACAATCCGTTCGCCTGTCAGCGGCAGCAGTGGCCGCCGTGTCCTCACCTGTTGGGTTTTCTATTTGTGGGACGGGATGAAGGTTTTATATTTGTATCTGCAGCTGATGGCTGCACACCACAGAAGGGACTTTAACAATTACTTTGATGAACTTTAATAAGCTGTTTAGTTCACTTGGCCTGTCTTTAATTTGAGCCGAATAAACGTTTTATTTTTACATCTGTGGCAACCACCTGTTGCCACTTTCGTTTGATGATTCGCGCTGTCGGAGCATTTTCGTTACTCAAACACAGAAATGTAATTTATAAAAACGCCCAAAGGACTAAGCAAACAGACAACATCATTTGATAGGATTAGTTTTATCCAGTTAACGATGCTCGGCTGCCTGCGACATTAGTCGGAACGTGATCTCATCGATTGGGCCAATAGCTTAGCTACTGGTTCAGATTAAATAGCAGATATCTAGAGCCCACATATTGATTTGATATAGTAGGCGAAATTCGGCCAAAGTGCAAAACTCTCAGAGGTGAAAATATAATGAATATCTTATTAAGCAAAATAAAATGTATATTGATTTCAAATTGTCGCAAATTGTATTTTTAAACTCTTTACGTACTTGGCGGGGTGCAGAGCAAACAATCATATTTTAAATTGGAACAGCACAAAAGTCAGCAGATAACTTGGTATTAGGGTTGGAAATAAGCTGTGCTGGCGACATTTACATGTACGGGTATTTGTGTAAGTGAGTGTTTCAACAAAACCTCATGAAAACACATAGATTGGAGTGTGAGTCATGCCTTAAGGTAAGCCATGGAAGCCGAATGCAAGCTAACAAGTAACCAAAAGCAGTGCGACAATCCAGGGCTGAGTCTAACTAACAAGAACAATAACGCCAACAAGAACAACAACACTGTCAACAACAACGGCAACTGAAGGCATCTGAAATTCTTTGGCTTATCAACGGGCCAATGCCGGAAGCTGTGAAAGCATTCATACATATTTGCACGCCTCGATGTTGGTGGAGCTGGTTCTGTTTCTGTTGGTGCTGGTGATGCTGCTGCTGTTGTTGTAGTCCCATTGTGTGTCAAGTTGGCGACGCTATGCGTATCGTGTGCTCATCAAATTACGTATTCAGCAGACAGTCTGTCTTACTGACGTGTCAGACAGGCTAAACAAATAAACGACTAATAAAAATGTTCTTTGCCATGAAATTCGCCTGCACTCTATATAGTTAGGTAACAACCTACCGGCCTGCCTGCCTGCTGGACTGGCAGCATCTTGTGAGGTATTCAGCATATTTATTTAATTTATTTATATTGCTGATCAGCAAATTGCTTTAGCTACTTCCTTTTGTTTGCAAACAATTAAACTATTCTGTCAGCAGTTGCATATTTAGTCATCCTTCAGTCACTCTCCACTGCACTTGTATGCCAAGTCATAGAAAGTCGTTCAGTGTAAACTCAATTGCTGGATGCAAAAAAAAAAAAGAAGAAAATAAAAAATGTCCATTAAAATTTTTGTGTAATTACAATGTTAATAACTTAATGCAATTGACATCAATTTATTTTTCCGCCGTCTTCTTCAACGTGCATCGTCTGAGTCTCTGGGCCACATTTCCAATTCAGCACCAAAAATCAATCATAATTCAATTAACGCCTGGACAAAGTGCGCTTGAGTGTCCTATGCTGGTATGGACACCACTTATATATATATATATATATATATATATATATATATTATTTTTTTTTAAAAGCACACTTCAAGAGTATTTTTAAACTCTAATTGCAATGATGGCACATTTCTTAAATCATAAAAAAAACACGATTATGGATTCTTAAATATTTATAAATATAAATGTTGCCAAAAAATATATTCACAGTTGAGTAAGTCGCATCAATTTGCAGAGCTGAGCACAACTAACGACGCAGCTCACGTAATAAGAGTAATAAGAAACAAGAACTCGGTACAATGGAACACATCCATCAACTAAATTGAACTCGCCCATGTCGCATAGATTAAGCCCAACTCTTTAACGGGTGGCAGCAAATGCAAGCAGCGTCAAATCTGCACCGCGTGTGCTGACTTACAATGCGCACTGTTCTGTGCTAAAACACGCCATTAATAAACTCAAACAAAAAGTACGTCAACCCACGCAAGGTTTGCTGACGGATCAGCCAAAAGCCATAAAGGAATAGAGATGGCAACAGATCCTGCGGCGCAAATGGTCTGTGTCACATCAGCCTGAGGGGGTGACGGAAGACGAATGGCAAATGCGCTGCCGTCTACGCCGCAGATACGTGTTGACATGTCAGTTAGGCAAATGAGGGTAGACAGCTCACTAAAAAGGCCCATTCTCCGAGCCTCCATCCCTTAAAGCAACTTTGAAAGTTCACAGAAAAACCATACAAACTTGGCGAAATTCAATGGCCTTTGTCAAAGCTTTAAAAACCGAGGCTCAGACAGGTCATTAACTGAATTTGCAGTGCAAACTGCAGGGGGCAGGCCAATTGCCCCAATGACTGTTAGTTCAAATAAATGGTCTCTCTGGCCAACTCCCCAATAATAAATTTCGGTCATTTATAGAACAATTGCTGTTGCCAGCTCCAAATCACACTTGAAATTTACAGATTTATCAGCGAACAAGCTACTCTAACTACCCTGTAAATAGTTCATGAAATTGCATAGTAAAACGATATTAATAAACATTAGTAAGTAAACAGCTGACCTGAGCTGAATCATCAATATTACTTTCATACATCATCAACAAACTTAAGCAAAATTAAATACCATTTAGAGTCATCATTGTTATCCATGAGTTACTTAGTCTCAACTGTAGCATATCTTTAAGCTGAAATTCCTAAATTTTTGAATTCTTGTTATAATTTATCTGACTGTTGTGACGTGCGCATGTGTCACAGCACCAGAGTGGAATAGCATAGATTTCGTTGTGGCCTTAAGGGCTTTCAGTCCGTCACCTTCATAAAGCCACAAAATCGACCGACAAACTGCCCGCATACGAACCAATACGACAAACGATAGTGCTTAAAATGTAAAGAAGAAAAAAGTATAAATGAAAAAAATAATAGGAAAAGCCAACAGTGCTCGTAAATGCAAAGAGAATAATAAAAATCGATTTAAAACAGGACTACAATTGAAATTGAAATAGAGCCTGTGCCATCCTTTTGGCCAGGCCAACCCGACAGCATTATGTGGTATTGTGGGCATTGCTCATCCCATTGCTTCAGCATCGTGGCACGTTGTTATTTGATAACCCATTGTGGCAAACGTTTTTCACTGAGCGCGCAAATTGAAAAAAAAAAAAAAATCCCATCGAGTGCAAAATGGCAAAGGGAAAGGCTATGGATTCATCCCGGCGAATGCCGAGTGGCAAGTGGCAAGTGACAACCGATGAACGTGTGAAATCCATAAAAGGGTAACCAATGCCTGTCCTTGATGGCGCGTGTCCATTTTGTGCTGCCATTGAACGTGAACGTGAAAACCTAAGCAGAATACCAAAATAACAGGAGAGAGTAAAGGGCATACCGAATGCGGAATACAGAATGCCAATGTCATGGACTCAACTTCCTCTGAAGCCTCAATTAGTCTCATTTGGCTGACGATTATCAATCTCAAAGGTCAAAGGCGCAACAGACACAGCTTACTGATTGGATTTATCAGCGTACCATTTACGAAACGAAATCGAAAACGATTTAATAATTTAAACAGAATCATCTTTCAAGGAAAGATGCATATAGCATCTTCATTCAAGCGTTAAGATAAGAAAAGAGTTATTTTGGCTGCGCAGCTCAACATGTTTAAGCTCAGGTCCACACTGCTACAAATATCTATTGACATGTGCATGCCAAAAAGTGGAATTTATCAGTGCTGATGTGTGAGTGCATCTCTTACTTCTGGCTGGCGCATAGGGCGTATGCGTAATTTGGCATAAGAATAAACATTCTGAGAGTATCTTAAACGGCCCTCAGATAGATAAATCTGGAAATCTGAAAACTTCAAAACATTCTGATTTGCGATTCATTGAACTTGTAACTTAAATCTCTGAGATTAAAAATCAGCCGCAAAATATTTAAGATTTAATTTAAGTAAATGTACAAGCATTCAGCCAGGCGAATTCATCGAATATTTCAACGCACAGTCAACTTTTACCCTTGCCTCAGCCCTTCCTCAGTCCGGGACAACTTTGTCTAGAGTTGAGAATTTGTGTTTATGCATTAAATTAGGGGAGTCTCGTCGAGGGCAACTTTTATGATTGGGTTATACTGTTTGTAGGGCCGCGTGTGCCGGCTGTTTGGGTTAATAAAATATGCAAATATCCAGCATCCAAAATTAAGTTTCTCTTTCGTTTTCATTTTGCAGCCATAACCCACAGCTGGAATCGTGCAGCAGCTGACAGGATGAGCTGTCATCCAGCTCGTAACCAAAGTGGAAGCGACATATGCAGCCAACAAGTTTCCCTGTCGTGTGGTCCACGGAGCCATAGGTCTATTAACTAATAATCAAATTATTTTAAATATCACAAACTTCTGAGCACTTGTCGCGCCTTTTATCTGTGCGTCGAGCTAATAGTAATATCGTGTTTTGCCTTCAATTACACCGTCTAATTCATTTATACTAACAGTAATCATATTATTTGTTTGCCGGGATTTGTGGTGACTAACATGTGATGTCTGCCTGAGTCTGTGTAAGCATGAATTTAGGCTTATAGCAACTTGTTGGCGCGGAGTTAAAGCTTTCAGGGACCTAACAACTATTTTGAATTACTAATTACACATAAAAGTTTTAATGGAAATGCCTTAAGACATGCATTTCCTACGACACTCGGTTACAAAATATTATTCAGATTTTAACAAAGGATAATCGTAAGTGAGAACACTCAGCTGTTGTCCTTTTTCCAGTTAAATTGAAAAAAAATATATGAAAATCCCTTTTTATTATCAATGCATTGATTCTTCCCGTCCACTAAATGTGAGATCAAATTCCTATGGAAAACATTTCCGATAAAAAAATAAAGGTATTTTTTTATTTTGCTATCAATTCGCTTGTCCTTAACTACAAATATAACAAAAGCTATTCGCATACAAATGCAGACGCACTCACACAGCCAAGCGGAAATTCAGCCTGGCCAATAATTTATTTCATATTTGCCACACGTAACAAATAACAAAATTCTATTAAATAAATTGAATATGTGACAGACAAGTGGAAGTCTTATAACAAAACTTAGGTGAATATAGAATCTCAGTTACACAGCCACTGGCCCCCTCTCGCTCTCCCTCGTGCTGTTTGTGAAACTTATTGCTATCTCTATTTGGCACACAAGAAAGATATCGCATATTTGTGCACACACAAATTCGCCAACCAAAAATGCTATATAACGCAATAAGCCTAACCAACAAGTCAAATACCTTTTCATTTGTTTGATTGTTGTGGCACTCACACACGCGCACACACTCATTTTTTTATGCTGGGGCCATTTGAAGTCTGTCAATAATTTCTTACCTGCAACTAGGCAGCAAAGATGTATTATTTATGTGCGTGTGTATTTGTATTGAGATGAAATTGAATTGTTATTTGGGGTTGCTGCTGTTTACCTGCGCCGCACCACTCACAGAACTTTCTTCTCGATTATTTATACGTATAAGCGCATAGAATTCGAGTCGAACGTGTTTATGCCCGAAATGGAGTACTTTAGATTCAATTATATGCTATATTTGGTAACTGGATTCATAATGAAAGCATTGAGAGCAGACACATAGCCTGGCAGCAGATGCTGTAACTCGTTGATTGCTTGCCATCGGAGGTGTCGGCAACAGGTTGAGCCGAACACTAGAAATCATTAAATTTTTCCGGAAATTCTTGGTGAAATATTATATATTCATTATTATATTCTATTATATTCTTCATACAATGTATGCCCAGAGTTGAATTTCAGTAAATTTTAAAACTTAATGCCACAACAGTTGCTGTGGCGAGCACAAATCTGATGTGGGCCACAAAACCATTTATTTGTCTCTGATGTCTGGTGGTAAAACCAACAGCCGAAAAACCAAAAGCCCAAAAGCACTTAATAGCAGCAGCTGCTCATTGCTGGACTACTGAAAGTCAAAACAGGATGCAAATTGAAGGCTATTAAAGGATTTGGTTGCATATACAAGTGGCCAGTTGATTTTGACAGCTGCTGTCTACCACAATCGTCTGGTACAAATGTTTATAAATGATCATTACATTATTTATCAGATTTCTATTCATTTTCCGCTTTCTGGTGTTGCATGACGCACACCAAATTTCAATGTGATTTACTCACATTACGCATAGGCCACAATGTGCCACGGCCAATCAATTCGAGGCAATCAGCTGAGGACTTACAAGTGTAAGCAGCAGCAGCAACAGCAGCAGCAGCGACAGCAGCAGCAACAGCATGGACCAATGACCAGCCAAGTGACAACAACAAATCTCTGCTAATGTCCTGCAGCATTCAATGACCCAGACCCATACAGTGTCTAGTCGAGTGAAGTTGACCCAAACTTAACGCAGCTGTAATCGAAGTCCAAATTCTTAACATGTTAACGCCCATGCTCGCTTTGCCCAAATCCTTTGAGAAATTAGTTTGAGACCAGTTCAGGGACTTAGCTCTTGGCCTGGCCACTTACCCGCCGACTTCTGGCATTTACCAGTTGCTTGCTTTTGATGCTTTAATGAGCTTGAGCAGCTGACGAGTTTTAAGATCTGTTTCTGTCTGCCTCAGCTCTCACTCACATTCGACGGCAGCAACAGACTGCATTTAATATTCCGGAGACTCATTGCCGGGGGCAAACAAATTCCATGCCAAGAAGCGCCTACGCAAACAATCAAAATTGCTTTACAAATCCGACGAATTAGAAAGTGGCTGGGAACGGGAAGGCGTCCAAAAAAAAAGCACGTCCATTAAAAATTGCCACACGCAATGTAACAAGATTGGCGTCAAAGTTTTCATGGCAGTTGAATCTTGGTTCGGCCCTATTCCAGGGCCCATGGTGAAGGAAACTTGCCAGAGCGCAATAAAAATCAATCGCCACTGACGTCAACCAGACAAGCGTCTTGACTGGGGTTTCTAAACTTGACATTAACCACTGTTTGACTGGCATGTAACGCACTCACACATACACAATCACACACACACACACACTAGCACTTCATGCTGTTTGTGCAAACTAAATGGAACTTGAAACTAAGTTTTGTCTGCAAATTGCATGTGGTTGACCAGAAGCAAGAACTGGGCGCCAAAGCTCTTAAATTGCAAACACCGTATTGCAGTTTGGTTGCTCTGTGTGACTTGCTGTCTTTTCTGTCAATTTGCAGCTGCATTTAGCTGAATATGTCCCTAATGAAATAGAATCAAAGGACAAGGCAAGCCAACTGAATCAAATTACTACTTGTAAAATGCAATTACATCCAACTATATAAACAGAAGTCACAGTTTCTACATTTCACTCGCCCTAGGGCCCAAGTCGAGGATGTTGAATGCTAAAAATTAGATATCATCTGACTTGAAGCAGTCCAGTCCTTGCTTTCAATCAAGGCAAAGCGGCAAATTCAACTCAGCAACTCAATTACAAATATGCAGCTGATAAAAGTCGAGTTAGCAAGCAACCAGCCAAACACAAAATAGTTGATTAAATCATTTAAAGCTGCAAACTGGGTAAAAGGGAAATTACTAAGAGATTGAAAAAGTCAACACCTGATGCTTGCTTTCACCCGTATACTTTAATTGCGCTTCTTGCCCAAGCTCTGACCCGAACTCTAATTTAATTATCGATAAAAACAACTCAGACGATTCGCCATTACCAGCTGCCGCCCCTTGCCGGCGAACTTTGTGTCAATATTTAACGACACTTAACTGAGAAATTATTGAAGCATTTTATATGAGCATCGACTAAACACTTAATGTAGCAATCGTTAAGAATTAAGTAAAGGCGATAGTCAGGGCAACAGCAGCATCAATTTAAAAGTGCGCCAATACTGCTTTATTTTTTTCTTATTTAACTTACGTTATTAAGAAAAAAATGTTATTGGGTGTCAATTAATTATTTAATTTTAGTTAGTTCAAGTTAAGTTATTACAGTTATTTCCTTCAGTGCAAGTTAGACATCAGCATAGACATGGCTATAACAAATAAGCTTCACAAGACGTTACGTAACAGTAATCAATATACAAAATAGAAATTTAATTTTCAAATTTCTCAATTCATTCATAATTTATAACAAACATTGAAAATGGCGAGTAAATATTGATTAACTGAGAGCCAATTACCTGAAATTATTTAATTTTGACCACATATAATGTAAACCAAGTTTAAATTAACATATATATAGTAATATTTGATGTGTAACGCACAGCAAACAGCTAAAAAGAAAACAAAACATTACTTAGAATAAGAATGACATGAAAATTAAAGCTCCCACGGCATTCTGATTTAGCCAAAGTCTTAATATTTGCATGTTGATTTTGAAAACCAAATCTTTTCATTTAATTTGCGCTTTCTCCATTTATCCACAGGACCAATCGTTGTGTTAAGACCATACAAATGAGAAAGAGAAATGGATAAAAACAACCTCCGGGCTGGAATACAAAGAACAGTCAAAAGCCACAGCAGAAAAACGCAAAAACAAGCATTAAATACATAAAATAAAAAATTCAGTGAAATGTCAGCATAAAACGCGGCAGTGAGATGGTGTCCCATTTACAAAAAAATAAACGAAAAATGCAGAAAACAATAAATTAAAATCGAATAAAATGTGGAATAATGTTTAGGGCCGGCATAAGTGGGAGTACGACAATTGTTGCTCTCTGTTCTTACTGTTACTGTTGCTATTGTTGTTGCTGTTGTTGTGGCGGCCTGAGGCACAGTCAATGGCCTGCTGCTGGATGGCACAAGGAACAAGGCGACACCCACGAACGCATTTGCGACAATTGTCGAAGTCATATACGTCATGTAAGTAGCATGGCGCAAAGCCAGCAGAACATCATCAGTTAGTTGTCATCTGTCAGTTACTATGACATTTGACATTGAGTGTACTTCAATAAATTCAGGACATAAAAGAGTTAGAATAGAATAGTCTATCTAAAAGCCCATTTAATTTAAACAAGAAAAAAATCGTACAAAAATTACAAAATAAAATGTCATGATGAGACGGAAAAATAAAGACGTTAAAAATTGTATGTGACATAAGAACTCATTCGGTGTAAGCTCTGTTGTTTATCTGTTGCCAGTTACTGGCCAACTGACAGCTAGCTGAAAACAACAGAGACTCTGGGATTAACAACGAGCACTTTCCAGGAATATGTTGGAATTGGGCACACTGAAATGGAACACAACAACAGCAGAAATAACAAAGCAAATGCTCCCAATTGCATAATACAAGCATAATCCTGTTTCCATTCTTTGAAATTGGTAATACACTTTTACAGCATTTTTATAGTTTCTCAAATATAAGTCTTACGAAATTTTTATATACTTAACTTAGCTTGAAACTCACGTAGGATTGCCTACCTGTCTGCTAGTTGGCCTGTCTGACCATAACATGCAACAAATCACCTGTTGCGTTCATTGTCCATTGCTGAAGGCTCTAATTAAAGTCTGTCATCCTCATAGCCAACTTTTGCGTTACTTTCGCAAAAGTTTGGTCGCCTGCGGGTCTTAGCTGGTGCTGCTTGGGCAAACTTTGATTCTGTGTCCAAACGACAGTTGGGCTATAGGTGGAATAAAATAAATTACATAATCCACTTCGCTGACATTTGTCAAAGCTAAAGTCAAAAGAAAGTAAATCTTAAGACCTTTTATTCAATGCGACATTATATTTGATGCGTAGCGAAATAAGTCAATTAAAGGTGTCTTAAGCTACAACGAGATTCAGCTGGTCTTTAAGCGCTGGCAAAAATACTAGAATAGCATATTAATGAGAGGGGAGGGTAATTGTTTACGAAGAACTTAGTTTACATTCAAGCTTCAGTTTAATGATGTTAAAGGACATTTATAGTTAACAGTGTTTATCGGTGTGTTATGCTAGACTAAATCCAACCCAATGAAATATGATGATCCTTTTCACTTATGCGTAAACGCATAGAATTTTTGTTAGTAACCTGTAGTTAGTCAGAGCCACACCGCAGTGCCAAAACAAGATGTGGGACTCGCTAAACTGAATCTGTCGGTTTCATTGGAGCGGCAATGATAGTAAAATGTTGCAACAAGCTAAAGCTGGTAACAAGTAACTGGGAATAGACACAAAGAGAATATGCTTTGAATCGCACATACATACATAATTATATACATACATACATGTATATGTATAAGTAAATACATAGGTATGTGTATGTGTTTACACAGAAGCTGTCTGCCTTCTGACGGTATCCCATTGTTGCGCTAATGACACTTTTATAACTTTTTATAGATTTTTCACACTTAATGTGAACTTGTGCCATTTATCGTGGCATCCCCGACAGCGACAACAATCCTTTTTGTAAGCAGCGCCAGCGATGCGTCGCCTATTTCGTCCTTTTCTATGGTTTGCTTCCTTTTTGCAAACTTATTTACGAGAATGTGCGGAAGATGCTGCCGGATTTGCACAGGCCCAGTTCAGCAAACATTATGCTACATGCGAATATATATATACATGCGACTGTGTGTGTGTGTGTGTGTGTACGTGTGTGTCTAGCAGTTGTTGCTGCTGTTTGTCAGTTGGGCTGCATTGGGGCTGGGAGGCGGCGCGTATGCGCAACGTGGCGCATACGAAACAGGGCCGCTCGACAATATTGCAACAAATCCCAAATGCTAGGCATGAACAACTTTTAAACTTTGCCAAACACACGCACATAATATGTTTGAATAGCACCAATGTATCTGTGGGGTTGTGTCTATATGTGTGTGTGTGGTTTGCATTATAAACATCGAAGCGTGGCAAGTTAAATTCAGTGAGAGATAAATTGTCTTTCGGCCTAGTCTGGGCTCAATCTCTCTGGGATGGGGAATGAGCAAAATCAAAAGCAATCATCTTGATATTTGCTCAGCGTACATTGCGTACGCTTTAGTTTTCAAACGAATATAGATAAAGGCTACATTTGTTTTGATTTGATGATACTCCTAAAGTGTTTAGGGCCCCACAGCCAAATATATTTAACAGATTGCTTAAGTGAAGACAAAGCTTCAAATTGTTTATATAAACTAGCATGATCGACTAATGATAGTTTAATACTCTCATCTGCTAATCTGCTTAATAAAAAAAAATCATATAAACCATAATTTGATTATATTCGCCTTTGGGAATTATTGAAAAGTACAAATTTCCATAGATAAGATATAAGAATGTAAATATTCTCTAGTTAGGGGAAAAATGCTGTTTCATTTTTAATCAAATTAAATTCTGTAAGTTGTGTAGTTGGATTTGAAGCTTTTCAAAACGAATTTAATATTCCGTTAGGCGGTGCTCATTCACCAACATTTATCATATTTACTTTTTGTTCTTTTGACCTTTTCAAGTTATGAAACACCCACTGCCAGCAAAAATCATGAGCGCTTATCGCTGCATATTATTTTTTATATTATTCATTTTCATTTATTTTAAACTTAGAGCCAAGGTTGTGCGGCACTTGTGCTATGGTCCAGCTTTACACACGATTGCCCACATACAGATACAGATACAGATATACAGACATAGGCACACTCATATATACATATGTGGATGATGGAATAAAAGCCGTTGCTGAGCGCAATTCAATTGGAATTAAATTCAAGCAGCAGTAGTAGTAGTTGCCTTCAGCGCTGGCTGCAGTCGTTGTAGCGACCCCATTGTCGGCCTCATTTCGAGCTTAGCAGCTCCCATCACTATGCCCTGTGAGTGTGGGCGAATTTCCTGCTGCCAGCATTTATATATATATATATATATATATATACATGAATGTATATGTATATGATAAAGCTATACTAGCGAACTTTGTAACTGTTTTGATTTCGTCCGGGGCTTACAAGCTGCATTTTTGCAGCCATTGATGACAATGGTCAGATTTACACTGCAATGCGATTTGCTAGTCTTGTTGTACACTATTTTTTATTGGATTTGCTTTGTGTCAATATCCTGAGGCATTGCTGCCACCACACTCGTTGCCTGTTCGTTAGCGGTAATTACTAGCGAAAGCCTCAACCAGCATTGCCCTTGTTTCGACATTTGACATTTGCTTCGATGTGCCGCTTTTAATAATACGAAATTAATTATTTTTTACACTCATGAAAAACATATGAATAATTTTGATATGATATAAATTAATTTATTCAATTAACTGCCAATTATGCCATCGAAATGCTGCGCCTGTAATAAATATACAGTTAAGTGCAGCGAAGCCTCCGCCAAGTGAATATTGCATTTTCCAGCCAACCTATTTAATTAAAATATTTTAAAACATGTCATAAAGCATACGAGTATCTGAAGTGTTGGGACGTTGACTTTTCGTTATAAAATACAATAAGCGTAAGAGTAAATGCTAAAAGCAGCTCTTGGCTGAGTCCAATAAATAAATGAGTAAGCTGTAAATGGTTCAGTTCACTTGGGAATTAAAACAGATGCTTGGCCACTGAAAAGTGCTCAGTAAATTCTAGATAAATCGTTGGAGTATTCAAATTAATTTCGTACACAAAAAATTAAATAACATTAAATTAACGAAGCAAAGTATAACGCAACACCGAAAATACCGAATTACTTTCGTACATATAAAAATTGCAAACTTTTTACTAAAGTGGTATCCCGTTGTTACTGTACCCAAATTTTCTATTGCACCGTTAATAAATTGTGCCTCGAAGTTATTTACGCAAAGCAACCCATTGAAGCCGTAACCCAAATGCATAAATCACACGAAGCTTCAACGGAAAATGGGTTTGCGTTCGGGTTGATCGGGATGCTCATTGTCGTCGCTGCTGGAAATGTAATTTCTGCTCGATGTTGGCCAACAACTTCGGTCATTAGGTGGTCCAAACCTTTGCTCTACTCTTTTTATTCTGCGAGGCGTTGGTAAGTTGCACTGGTTGGCACCGCCAACCTAAAGTACACATCAACATTGCATAATTTATATTTAACTATGGCAAACAGAAGTGCCAACTCCCATCTGCCACCTCCGCCTTATCAACCAGAGCCAAACATTGTGAGTATGGAAATTGCAAAACGGTAGCACACATAAATTCAGATTCAAGAACTAAGCAGTTGCAGATGCATTTCTCGTCTTCCACTTCCAAACTCTGCTAATTGTTGTCGCTAGTTGCGTGTGAACGGCGCAAAGCGTCCTTGGGATGTTAGGTGTTAGCTGTTGGGTGCTGAGGGCGTTTAATTTAGTCACCAAATGACTATTAGTTATGAGCTGATTATGCATCCACTGCCTGCTGGCAGCCGTGATTAATGCGCCATTAGACGTGATTCCGAGGAGGTTGCCAGCAAACGCGCTCCGCCCTAAACAAAAAGCATTTGCACGCGAATGTCTGTCCAAACAGCACGCAAAATACTTGCAGGATATCCCCTGCCATCTGCCATCTGCCGTCTGCCGCATAAGCGAAAGGGAGCAGCCCCAAGACAAATACTTTTTATGGCATTTTTATTGAAACACGTAAAACGCAAATTGAGCAACTCACAACCAAGTCCCAGGAGTTGAGTGCCAAGGGCTGAATAATCACCGAACACCTAAACCTGCATTGGCATGTAAACATGTAACGGTTCCATAGTACACGAAAAGGAGTACGAATGACATGCAATTAAAATTTCAAATCTCCAAATACAAATTATCAATCAAATCACCTTTGCTCAACACCAATAGATTTAACAACAACCATAGTCGACCGTTTAACAGCACTGTATTCTTATCTTGTTTTTATTATTATTTTCTCATTCACGAGAGTGAAATGAGTATATTGGTTTTGTGCGTATGATAAAGTATAAAGTTTATGCCGACAAGTTGACAACCGATGACCAAAAGATATGTCGGTTATATCTTTGCCCATTTGGGGTCGTGGAAAATCGTAAAAAATCTGTTTAACTTTTTTCAGTGAGAAACTCAAAATTTTGTGGCGATGTTACTATTGACCTCTTATATTATATTATATGTATATATACCAATTATATGGGTATATAGTCCCCGGCTGCTCCATTCTTACTTGTTTAATTTTATACTTGCTGACAATTTAAAAAAAAAAAAAAAAAAAACCAGTAAATCAATTTTTACAATATCTGCCTTACTATCCGCTTGCCTGTTTTTACGCATTTTGCCGCTATCGAAGTATGGGTCATAACACGTTTAACGGACATATAAGTTGGTACCCTTGTCTTTAAAAATGTAAACATTATTTTTTATATATATATATATTATATATAATATATTTTTTTAACATATGTACGCCATACGCCATTCAATATTTAAGCTAAATAGTTAGCCACCACCATACTTGGTTGGTGTCTCGACTGTATTCATTTTTATCGACTATCATTTTCAGTAGTTTCGATATTTACACTCGATATATTTCTGAATGGATGCTTACCGATAGGTTCACAGACGCTAAATTGTAAGAACTAGCTTTGCCACTTTCCCTCCAAATTTATTTTGGTTAAAAATATATATTATCATATCAACTCCTTGGCGATGCAAACGGATTTAATCAACTTTCAACGAGCCGAAAAAATCGGTGAAGGCACATACGGCATTGTGTACAAGGCGTGCAACAATCAAACCGGCCAGGATGTCGCATTGAAGAAAATCCGTCTCGAAGGGTATGTAGCGAACAACAAAAGGACATTTTTGATGTGGCCACAACTCTAAAATGCGTCTATCCAAGTAATGCAACGCGTACATATAGACTTCTGTGAAAAATAATAAATTTATTAAATACTCCCACTGCAGCTGCGCCTTATCCTTGATGTCCTTGACGAATGTCAAACAGCTTGGCTGGCTGACCAGCTGAACTACGAGCCCGGATTCTGTGCGTGCCGCGCTATATTTGAGTACGTAGCACCACATGATTCGGCTTTGTAGTGCGCGCACATTCACCAAGCGGTGGTGACGCTGTAGGTTAATACGTGCCCAAGTATAGATTGATCACCATCATTTCTCAGTTGCTAATTGTTGTATTCGCTTATGTTATCTTAGAGAGTCAGAAGGCGTTCCATCGACTGCTATACGGGAAATATCTTTATTAAAAAACCTTAAACACAAAAACGTAGTGCAGCTTTTTGATGTAGTAATATCTGGCAATAATCTCTACATGATATTCGAGTACCTTAACATGGATCTGAAAAAACTCATGGATAAGAAGAAGGATGTGTTTACACCTCAGCTAATAAAAGTGGGTAGGCAAGTTATGAAATTATTCAATTTATAATTATTATATATTATCGGTGGTGATTCATTTTCAGAGTTACATGCATCAAATATTCGATGCGCTGGACTTTTGTCACACGAATCGCATTCTGCATCGTGATCTCAAGCCGCAAAATCTGCTCGTTGATACGGCGGGCAATATTAAGGTACTGTAGCATCGTTTACTCACTGGGCTTGAACTAATTTTCTGATAATAGCTGGCAGATTTTGGTTTGGCACGTGCTTTCAATGTACCCATGCGAGCGTATACACATGAAGTGGTTACACTCTGGTATAGAGCACCAGAAATACTGTTGGGAACCAAGTTCTATTCCACGGGCGTTGACATTTGGAGCCTTGGCTGCATATTTGCTGAAATGGTACGTCAGCTTGGTCTGTTTGTGGATCAGTTACTAATGAAGATTGACCTTTACAGATCATGCGACGTTCGCTGTTTCCAGGTGACAGCGAAATTGATCAGTTGTATCGCATCTTTCGCACACTAAGCACACCCGATGAAAGTAAATGGCCAGGTGTTACACAACTGCCAGAGTTCAAGGCCAAGTTTCCCAAATGGGAAGCATCCAATGTACCGTCAACCATACGCGAACATGAGGCTCATGATCTCATCATGGTAATTAAAATTAAGCCTTAAAGCTAAACTGCACACATTTACAATGACGTCTGTTAACAGTCAATGCTATGCTACGATCCGAATCTTCGTATATCTGCCAAGGACGCGCTGCAACATGGATACTTCCACAATGTTCAGCATGTAAGCAATGTGGCTTTGCCTGTGGACCCCAATGCTGGCAATGCTTCACGGATCACCAAGCTCATTTGACTCACAATATACGGTCAACAATATGGCTATCAAGTTTTTTGTGATAGTAAAGTAAGTTTACACATCTACCTCAATTTTGATGAAACTAGTACAATTATAGAAAATTTTACTCTATGTACAACTCTTTTTTTTTATCCCCTTTTGCAGATGCCAACTTCATTTCATATCGACATACACTACAGTCAGACTAACATACATCATCATAATATAAACATCATTTACATAATAGCACATATTTTATTAGTGGTTCTTTACCAGGCGTGCAGCAAATAAGTATCGTTGGTGTTGACGTGGTTTCGGGTTAGCTGCCACACTCATTTCTCTCGGGGGCTCGGATGGGCGTTGGCGTTGGCGCTCTCGGTTTGCGCTATCGTCACGCATATATGTGCCAAATGCATTGCGCACGCTCTCGGAGAGAGCGATCTCCGTACGATCGGCGTTCGATGCAACAGTTGGTTCGGAATCGTCGCTGTCTTTGGTATTAGTTCCGACGACTACATAGCTTTCATCGGCATTTTCATTCGTTACACTGTCGTTGAGCGGTTCATCGTGTGTAGTTTCACCTGAAGATTCGCCATTCGGCAACTGAATTGCCAAGGTGAGAGGACGCAGTACGGCATAGTTTTTGGTATTCTGTTTACCAAAGGTCTCCTGAATCGAATAGTGTGGCACATCACCGTCCACGGAACTATCTTTGTAGTAGTCATCGTAGTAATTTGGCTGAATTGGATAGTCAGAATACGGTAGCAATCGACGCATGCCGTAGTACTCATTTGGACCATAGTAGTACATTGGCTGGTGCACTGTGGACCCGTAGTAGTCGTATGCATTATCCTGCTCCTGTGAGTCATAGATCGGTCTGCGCTTTTGTTGCTTACGTCGCTTACGCTTACGTTTTTTGGCGCTCTGCGTTGCTGCTGTGGACGATTGCTGCACCTCATCAGTCTGTTGCTCATCAGTGTAAATCTGTGTCTCCACTGGCACCGTTTCAATTATATTGGTTGCGCCATTGTTGAACAAGTTGACTAACGGATTGGTCAGATTACGTAAACCGAAATTTGGCTGTACGCTTCGCAAAAAGCTGTTCCAAACACGCACAAAAGGCCGCTCCGTTGTGGCCGTAGGCGCTGCCTTTGCTTGACCCGATAAGTGGTTGAATCTGTCACCGGGAAATCTGCTCTGCACAATTTCGAATCTGGGATAAGCAATCTGACGACGACTGCTAAAAAAAAGAGCAAGAATAATATATTAAAAATATACACCCCATCAGTACTTTCTAGTGATAAGAGCAGATTAACAAATTCTTAAGAATGCATTTAAAATTAAGATTACGTTTATAATATACGAATTGGCTTACCCAGCACTTTTTAAGGTTTGCGACTGCGGCTGCCAATACTGGAGGTGTAAGTTAGTTGACCTAGCTGCTTGGATCTGGTTTGGAACGCCGATCCACGCCAACAGCAGAAACGTTGCCCATAGTTGGAAATTCATGTTGATGTCCGCAATCAATTTTTAAAGCCGCAGCCGTTTTCTTTGCTGGCCGAGAGCCAACTAAAATTGAATTCTTGTGAAACTTAAGTTGTCAACACAACTTCCATTTAAGATTCATTTAACAGGGCTTAGATCTTGGCTGAATTTAGTGGTGTTTAGCTGACTGATGGGTCAGTGAAAGTTTTTGCATCAATTTGGCAACTGACATATAAATATTAATGTAAGTTAAAACCAAGTTAACCCAATTCTCAAAGCTGTTGAAAGTCTTGGCGTGGCAGCAGTCGACCATTGATAGTTTCCAATCAACGACGACATTCATATGGTAATTTAATCATACATTTAAATCATTTGTTTAAGGTAACGATCATCTCTGCTAAGTTCTTCAACCCGTTTATTTGAAACAAATTTAAATGAAGATCGTTTCACATGCTGATTAGTTACTTAGGGAATTTTTAATCGCAGCAGTTCCTAAATAATTCCGGAATTAATTATGTCCAGAATTAAGGAAATTGTTCACTGGACAAATAAAAATTCTACAGCTTGGCCAAGTAGGTGTGTTGATCATTGCATGATTAAGATTTAAATGAACTAAGAATCGGACGTCGACCATTGTTCGAAAGTAATGTACTCGTTTTCCATGTGTAAACAGAGTATATGCATCTAGTCGATGGTAGCAAACAAATTATCAAGACCTTCAGATAGTCAACGACGACTGAACACAGCCCGCCATGTGGGGATTCAAAACAACTTCCGAGCTAAAGCCAAAACAAACCAAACACGAGAAAATCTCTAACAAGTGTCAACAACTGGCAGAAGAGAGAAAGGTGATATGAGAGAAAGCTTTGATGGACGCTTGAGAGAGTGCTTTTGGGAGACTATAATCGAGCTTTGGCTGATACAGAGCTAACTTGAAGGCATGCTCAGGAATCGTTTCAGTCGACGTTTAGATTCCTGGCCAGCAACCACCCGAGCGCTACAAAGTCGCGACGCGCGCTAAAAAGAAGGCTGGAAAATCGCCAGCAGCCAGAAGCAAACTACAACAGTTTTTCCTCAGTCTAGGAAAACTAGTGAAAAGGCAAGTTTAAGTGGCAGTTGCGTTCGACTAAACAGTCCACAACTCGTGTCCCAGTATAAACGTATGTGTGTATGGGTATGATTGTGTGTGGGTGTGCATCTCTGTTTGTATGTATCTATGTGCGTGCACGTTTTGTGTATCCGTTCAGTGTTCAGTTTTTGAGTTGCTCTAAATTATGTAGAACAACAAAAATTTGCTGCATATATGTAATTGAATTAAAGAACGGGCTGAGCAAGCAGCGGAGCGTTCCCTTTTTGTATAAGGAACCGTGGAAGAGAGTGAAAAAAGAATGACGCGAATTGCGTAAAGTATGTGGCATGCCTCGCACAAATACCATTAAGTGCTTAAGTAAATTATATAAATACATTTAACGCATCAGTGCGCATTCACAACAAAGGCAAAAACCTCAGTTGTCAGTTGAACAATTAATTACTCTGAAGACATCCCCCACAACCCCCCACGCCCTGCCCGCTCCAGGTACGTAAGAAAAATGAAGTTCCCTCAACTAGCACATGTGTATATAGATGCCCCAACAAAGTAGCTGAGTAAGCGTAAGTAAAGCAGAGACAGGCTAGGGCGGCCGGTTGCCTACCTCCCCAAAAACCAAAAATGGAAAAGAAAACCCCACGAGTATAAAAAAGATAGATACAGGACTCTAGCAAGGACAATGTAAGCAACCACCCCAGCGTCAACTATCTACACGTTTGAAATTGAAACATCTTGGCGGGCGTTTCATGGCGAATTTTTGAAGTGGCCGTTGTGAGGTCGCCTCTCCACCACCCACTCGGTCATTACTGTTGTTGCGCCTAGTCCAGGTGTGTCTCGGAGTAACAATTTTCGGCGTCACTTTCGCTTTCGGTTTCATTGGCGCTGTGTGCTCGTGCCCTCGCTCAAGCGTTGTGCTTGACCATAACCACTAAAACTGTCACATTGCGTATATGCCGCGTGTTGTCCTCGAGCAATGTTGTTGCTGTAAGCTCGCACCCAGCACCCACGCGTGCCCCGAGAGCGCAAGCTTACGCTTGCTCTCGCTCTCGTTCTCAGTGTTCAGCTGTTTGGTTTGTGTTTTGTTTTGTTTTGAATCGCGTTTCTGCACATTGGCCGTAAACAACCCAACAACCCGCCCACTGTCTCGCCCTCCTGCTGTTTATCTAGACGCCAGTCCCATCAGTCTGCACATTTGTGCACGTTTTGCCTCGTTTTTGTTTGGCAATTTAAATTTTATTGCGATTTTAATGCAGCGCAAAGAAAACAAACAAAAGCCACGTCAAGAAATAGAACGTGCTGACATCTTTTGCCTCGCAAGGAGCTATTTGGCGCCTAAATATGCATTCTTTGGAAAGGTCTGTGATTATTATAACTGTTTATGCCTAAAAGCTTTATGGTCCACTATCATGAAATAGAAGGGAACGTTGAGCTACGGCTAGCTTTATTTCTTATTCGACTGAACCATAACGTTGTTATATTTCTGATATCGATAGGGAATAAAAATCGGATGCAGATAATAGTTTTTTGTTTTCTCTTAAATCAAAAATACTGAGTTTAGCATAAAGAGCATATTACCTTAACGGCATGATTCTTTATGACAGTCTATATTTTGAGGAATTACTTAATTTTCGTATATAATCTGGGCCATGCCCCAAATGTTAAATCATTTTATGTCAAGTCTCGACACGCATATTTTACGAATAAAACTCCAAGGCACAAACACGTCATACAGCTCGTCACGCAGGCATTGCCAATATAGATCCTAGCTATAGGCCTACTCTGTGAAATAAGTAGCTGCCATTCAAATATCTGAGTGCTCTCCTTAGCTGTTTGGCTTTAATTATCACCTGATATTGTGGCCATTAAAATTTAAGTTGAAAAACATATTTTGCCTGCTTGGCGAATACCTTGGCAAGTGGCCAACGGGCTGCAGCCATTCTTTATAGTGTATTTCCGCTTCCCGTTCGCCTCCAAAATGACAAAATTCTGCTCGCGTTGCCACCTGCCGCCTGTCACTTGTCTGCCTCACAGCTGCTGTCACAGTAGCCGTCATAGTTAGCTTTGCAGTTTGTCAAAACCTACGAAAGGAAAAGCAGAAAACTTCGGCTGCAATCTCCATGTTTCTCACATTAGCTATTAATAGTATATAAATAATTTGCATATTGCATGAGCATGAAGCCCAGTAAATTCGAGGTTGTAAGGAGACTAGCAGAGGTAACTGAATAATTAACACGGCCGACCTGTTGGCAGCCTTTGCCAGCTTTATTTTCTGCACAGTTCAGTCCATTACAATTAAGAACTCGGCATTACGAGCAATGAAACTTAGATAGGGGCGCACATCCAAAAAACTGGCAACTACGGTTTCTACTTCGTTATATTCCTTGGCGTCCACAAGCATGCCAACCAAATAATAGTTGTGCGGCGCATCCATCTTCACATTTATGCCCACCAGCGGAGCGCCTAGATGATACATCTTATTTTCATCCTGATAGCCGCAGAAGGTGGAGCTGCTGACGAGGAGGGAGCCATACTCTTTCTGGCAATAGGACCTACTGAATGTATGCACCAAGGATTTATGCTTGAGCTCATCCTTAATAGGTAGGCCAGCAACAACGAACAGCTCTCCCACCAACATCGCTTTGCTCTTCGAGGGTGGCGGCATGCAAATGGGCATTACATTTGGAGTCAGCTTCGCATCGTCCTGCATTTTAAGCACCGCCAGATTATGCTTCAGAGTTAGTGGATCGTATTCGGGATGTATGGCGATCTCAGCAACTGCTATATCCTGACCAGGCAGCACGCAATAGCCATTTATATCGCAGCTGACGTCATGCAGACTAGAGCTCTTATTCCACACGCCCAACTGTACAGAGAAGGCCTCGGCGTGGCCATCATACTGCAGAAAACAATGGGCGGGCGCCAGCACATTTCGTTTTGATATGAGGACGCCAGTGCAGCCATTATTTGGGAGTTTAAACTGTTGCCCTGGCGGTTAGATTTTTGACCAGCTGGTGCCGAATATTGCTCAGACTCAGGCACTTACCATTGATATACGTAATGCTGGCCAACCACTGCTGTTCTGTGGGTATTGCAAAATCATTCAGATAAAACAATTGTCTCTCGCTCATGTAGCCACATTTGGCACCCCGCAATCTGTCTAATTGCCCAGCTGCGATGGCGAAAAGCACACAAATAAAACCGTATTCTAGGTGCATTTCGATTCACAACTTAATATTAACTAAACTGGAATTGCATATATCTATTGGCATAGCCACTCTATTACTATATTGTAAATTATTAAGAGGGTTGCTAGATTAGTTCAGTGTTGGCAAATATTCTTTCGTATAAGCTAAGAGCTTCTAATTTAAAAAAAAATGTTTTCTTTTTTAATATTAACATGTGTAAATAAAATCCATTCAAATATAATATTATTATTTATTTTTTAATAATAATATTTTTGTCCGTTTTTTTTTAACAAATAAACCGAAACTTTCCACACTTCTCACTCATCTCTGATTTGCATTACGTAGAATTCTAATTCTATAATTAAAAACCAAAGAAACCCGTTTGCCATGCGGATGTTTAAGCATTTCTAAGTAAATAAAGCATGATGGAAAATTATAAAAAAAAAAAATTCTAGATAATATAAACAAGATTTTTATTGTACTATGAGCTAGCTGAGTCAATATTATTCATAATCCAAGGACGCAAAGGCTTAATATCTTGGAAAAAGAATATAAGCAACTGTTGCACTTTCACGGCCCTAACCAATATACCGACCAAATAAAAGCTGCGCGGCACATCGTGCTCAACGTTGATTCCCATCACCGGAGCACCGATGTAGGAGATGATGCTGTACTTTGGATATGCACAAAATTGATTCTCAGGTGGCGATGTCATCGTTTCTTGGATGCAGAATTGCCTTGATGCGGCAATCGCCATACCTTTGCCTTTTATGAGGTCAGGTTCTTGAAACCCGCCGTAATGAAAATCCCTATTGATCCACGATGCGGGCTCAGAAGTTGGCTGCAAACACACCGGTTGAATGTAAGCAGTCATATTGATGCGCTGCGATAGCCGCAAAATTGCTATGTTGTTGCTGCCCGTATCCTTGTCCGCAAGCGGATGCACCGTAATCGCATCAACTAGATATTGCACAGGCCCCGGCACACAGAAGCCTCTGTCGTTGCAGAAATACTCCTCACCGGTCTCGTGCGTCTCATCCCAAATACCTAATCGCACTGCTAGCAACTCTGGCTGGTTGTTAAGCCTTCGCACACAAGATGCTGTCGTGAGGACATGAGATTTGCCCACAATGACTACATTGCAAAGGGCATTCTCGAATTTCTCACCTTAATACAGATAGAATGAGTTTCGCGTAAGGCAAGTGTTCCACAGCTTACCTTTGCGCTCAAAGAGTAAACCAATCCATGGGTACTCGGCTGGTTCCGTCACTGCCTCCTTGCTGAAGAGCAATCGCTCCTGCAGCGTGCCACAGTTCGTTTCGCCACTAGCCGCACCTATTGCTCCAAAACATTTCTTTACAATGACCATTTAGTATTAATAATCGACTTAACAACTAGCAATTACCATTTAAGGCCGTCCACACTATCATTAAAATGAGCTTCCCCAGCGCATTCATATTTCGAGTATGTCTTACCGCATCTATTGCAATTCAAGCTGAATGTGCAATGCCAACTGAAAGCAGCTAATTCGTATTCCAATCACTCAACATGTATTAGAGCTCATGGACTCAGAGAATAACTTAAGGCAACTTAAGCAATCTCTCTCTGAGTACGCTTTGAACTGGGATATCTCACGTACTCGTGAATGTGTAGGGTTTTATTCGCTACTGGGGCTTTATGGCCACATAGTATAAGCAAAGCAAACGAGTTCCCTACACAGTTCAATACACTAACGGACTACACTTTTCTTTCGATATAGATGTATGTATGTGAACTTTGCTTATTTATTAAATGCAATACCAAACAGCTGCTAAACTCAAAAAATCAATATACCAATACAAATATGAGAAATTGAAATACTTCATGTTGCCGAAGGCACTACAAATATCCTTGCAATTATTTAATTAGCAGATAATGGGTCATTATAAAGCTATTAATTCATCGATAGCTGTGTGTGAAGTAATGCTATTTGCCAATGGGTTATTGAATGCGCCTAAATATTTTATGTTTCAATTAGAATGTCATTATCGCAGACAAGCAGTAGGCCTCCCAATGGGACGTATGTACATATGATAACTTGAAGGACGTAAGGACTTTGGTTTGGCCTTTAAGCGGGGGCAGCCATATTTAATGCAGCACTAAAAGCTGAACAAATTGCCTCACTTGCTGTGGCAGGCGGCTACAATGTGAATGTTTATTATCCACCCACAGACGACGTTGACTTTGGCTCAACTTGACCTGAGCATTGAGCTGTTCATAATTATCATTGTTATGACGTACTCCACAGCCCCTCTCACCCACACAGAGAGAGAGAGTGAGACACATATGACCATTGTGCATTAGGAAACAATGTTATCGTTGCAGGAGGTCAGTTAGGCATTTAGCACTCTAACATGACTGCTTGCCTTGGGTTTTTGGCCAACTAGCAGCTGTCTGAAGCGCGTATGCAAATTGCTCGAGCTTGATGTTGCGTGATTGGGTGCGGGTTTGCCCTTTACGTGTAACAAGCCTTCAGAATTGCCTGCAAGATGGCCATCAAGCGACTGAAGTCGGCACCCGTGCCCGTTCGCCTTGCATGAGGCCTCTCAACTAATCGGGTCCAGCACGTGAGCTTTGCCTTCCTTTATTAATGTGTGGCGTGCAATTCACTCAAACGATCTTTTCGCTACAATTAAAGTATCCTAGAGTTTTTTTTTTAAATTTCATTAATCTGATAGAAAGCTATCTTTCGTATTGTGTAACAGGATCGTGACACTATGAACTTCAGCGACTGTTGGCAATGATAGCATGACGCGTGACGGCGAAATTCCAGCCATCTTCAATCCGAAACGCGTGCGCACTCCCTCCGTGGTGGTCACCGGCGACTCCTCGTCGAATGGACCATACAATAACAATAATAGCGGCGGTGTGGGAGGCGGTGCCAGCAGCAGCGGCATTGGCGCCGTCTCCAGCTGCGGCTTTAGTAATGTGCTCAACTCCAGCAATCCGCAAATAACCCACCAAGACTCAATATCATCGAGCCAACAGGATCCGAATGAGGTCATTACCATACAAGCGGACACACCCACTGGTGCACACGGGTCCCAGCATAATTTTGGAGGCGACTCCAACGATCAACAGACTGGACAACTGGCAATAGATCAGCAGGCCAATGGGCAGCCAGGCGAGGATGCGGAGGTGCGTTTTCGCAAGCTCAAGGCCTGCAAAGAGTCCTGCTGCTCCGAGCTGGCCAAAAAGGTGAGTAATTATAGTTGCCCGAAGTAATTTGATTTTTACTGAAAAAGTTGCGCTATGTTGCAGATGTACTTTGGTGTGTGCGTCACCATTCTAGTGACTGCCTCGTGGGTGGGCGCTACGCACTGCATCAAATACATGTATTTGTATCGTGCTCCATATGACGATGAACTGGACGATGATCTAGATACCTCATCGAGTCGCGCTGAGCTCAGCACCGAACTGGAAGACATACTGGCCATAAGCGACTCATCGCTGCACCATGTCGAGGACGCCACCGAGATGTTCAACATACCACCGCGCCAGCCCGTCTACTTTAATGCCCCGTTCTTTGCGGCCTGGTTCTTTACCAATTTCTCCCTACTCTTCTTTCCCATCTATATACTAGGGCTCATCTCGGCTCGCAAGTGCGACAAACTAAGCGAGATACTCGCCGATGTGATACGAGGATTTCGCGAGCGAGGCTTCACTATTGGTAAGTGGTTATTAAAGTGGGTCAATCGCTTTTGAAATGCCTCATTCGGCTAACTTTCAGGCCGTTTCCTCAATCGCTGTCTATCCTTTTGCATCCTGTGGCTGGTGACCACCTATCTGTACACCCTGTCGCTGCACGTCCTCTTCGCCACGGATGCATTGGCACTGTTCGCCACGAATGTTGCCTGTGTTTATTTACTCTCTTGGGTCATACTGCATGAGCAGTTCGTTGGCGTTAGGGTAGGTATTACAGCGGCCTGCGCGTTTTCTAACGAAAATAACAACGCGAACCATGTCTACCTTAGATTGTGGCTGTTATCCTGTGCGACACGGGCATTGCGCTGCTTGCCTATATGGACGGCATTACGGAGAGTCGTACTTTAGGCGGGGTCGTGTTGGCCACGTTAGCTGCAGCCGGGTATGCCGTGTTTAGGGTAAGCCTTTAGTCAAGCCTTTTCGTGTCTTAGGCATATCGTGCTCACATCGTCGTATGCTCCCCCTTTCTAGGTTATGTTCCGCAAGGTGATGGGCGATCCACCGGTGGCACAAATCGCATTCACATTCACCGCACTGGGGTTGCTCAATGCTTTGCTGCTGTGGCCCGTGGTGCTGGCACTCTACCTGACAGGCGCCGAGAATCTGACATCAGAAAGCATACCATGGAACATGCTGCTTATAGCAAGCGTCCTGCTCCTGGGTAGGCATATGCTGTCCCGCTCCCTACAGCGCTCTGAATATTTCTATTTTTATCGTTGTAATTAATTATTATTGCAGTTTTCCACGTACTCATGCAGTTCAGTGCTGCCGTTACCTACAACATGTTTGTGACATTGGGTTTGATAACCGCTGTGCCCGTTTCTGGTGGTACGTACAAGAACCTCTCGAATCAGTGTTTTGGTGGGCCGTAGCACGGCTAACAATTACAACAATAATAACAACAAAATACACCAAAGGATTTCGTGACCATATATTATTTTAAATTGCAATCTAAAATATGGGCATACGAGTGTGTACAAGCAAACACAAGTGTAAAGACATAGAACATTTGGGGCATGTGAATATGAATATTATTTTTTTTTAGCTTACTTTAATATTATTAAAGCCTAATACACTAATTTTAAAATTCTGAGTTTGAAGAGAATACTTAAGTCTGAATTATTGTAGAAGCTTTATTTTACATGAACACTTTAGGGGTATAATTGAATTTTAAATTGACTTTGAAACTATATCCTCTATTGGGAGATTCATCAATCCTATTTTTACAAAAATATTGAGTGCAATCTAATAGACATACAAATTCTTTTCAATACCATGTTCATATGCAAGCGCTCGACGTTATACTGTACAGTGCGACATTTGCGGGCATGAAACTCGCCGGCGTTATTCTAATAGCCATTGGCTTTTTCCTCGTTATGTTCCCCGAAAACTGGCCCGACTACATAACGCGTCTGCTGCGGTAAGTAGAGACCTGCTTACCATATTTGTTTTACTTTTGTATTATTATTGCAACAATTATGCTAATTTTCATAGTGATTACATCTGTGCGTGTTTTTTTTAATAATTTATGAATTTCGTTTAGTTGTTATTATACTTAAGACTTAATATTTGTGTTTGATTACTTAATTTGCTAAGTAAAGTTCATAAATTTAACAACTTCAATTTAATATAAACAAAAATTAAACTAAAAAAAAAACATTAAATTTATTGATTTGTCTCTAATATACTTGTATACATAACATAAAAATATATATTTAATTTTATATAAACAAACATCTTGCAGAAAGAGCGTTCGTGCCATACTCCGTTACCAATGTTGTTGTGAATTAGCTGAAATTCGCTATGCTCATTCGGTAGGCCAAATACACAAGCTAAAACCAAAAACCTCCCAAAAACAAAAACAAAACCTACAACTAAAATACCAAACAATATTACAATATTATCAAGAATACTATTAACGTTGGCATAAGATAGTAATTACCAAATACGATTTTAAAGATCTAGAGCTTGAGTGCCGCACAATGTATAAAAAAAACTTGACAGATTTTTTACTGACTCAACAAGTATTATATAAACTCGATTTTTATAGCTAACCACACCCACATATATATATACTATGTGAAAATACAACACCCTGGCTTCCAAAAGTTAACGCTCACCCATTTATGTGATATACCTACATACTTACTATATATGAGAAAACCTCTAACCTATTAATTTATACCTACGTCCAACATCCCAACAATGCCTATATGCCTATATTTATTTATACACATATATGACTTGTTACACTACACTAAAACTTTGAATACCGTTATACATACATATGCCGTTCGACAACACTACTTCAGGCCGTTCTGCAGTTGGCCAATGAAACCTTCTTGTTGTTTTTCTTAATGTGTTTTGCTATTGTTTAATTGTTGTTAACACTTTTAATAATTTCGTTACCTGACGGCAGCTCAGCGATTCGTATATCAAAAGCTGCCAGACTATATACTACTTTACATATATTTGAACCCAACTAATAAATATAATTTATTATTTTTCAACCACCAATGTGTAAAATATCTTTGTATATGGATGTTGTTGCCAATATTAACGATGCTGTGGTTCGATTATTGTAGTACATACACTCAACCAATACTCCATAATACCCTAGCATACATACACTCACACAGACACACACTAAGTCAATTAACTGCGTAGCTTGACTTTCGCTGGTGTTGCGATATTTAATTTAAATAGACCTGTTAAGAACTCCTACGACATTTGATGAAATGGATGCTGTCGTTTTTCAGCCTGGTTCCTTGTTTTTGGCTGTTTGTTGTGCGAACTGTTGATAGTACACGCTGCTTTCCCATAAATTATTATTTTTATTTTTATTTTTATTTTATTTCGAGTCATTTTCATTTCGAGCAAACCACATGGCTAGATATGTTCCTCAGCAGACCAAAAATTGTAAATACTTTAAAAACTATTTTATGCTCTCTTTAACATTTATTATTTCTATCTTTCTTCTATATATTCAACTGATTGCACTTTGTAAACAGGGCGCAAATTACCATAGACATCCAAAAATTGTAGCATGGCTGACTCAGAGTCCCGCATTATTAAGTTCTTATAGTTAAAGGTCATTTCTGTTACGATTTTCAAGAACTCTTCCTGTGAAAAGCAATTAAAAATACTACCTATAGTGTATAAGAGTGCGTATGGTATGGTTATGGGAGCACAGAAATAAATATATAAATATATAAACCCCCCTATAAATAAAATATTGATAAATAAAAATCCATATAAAGTGTTTATTATTGGCATGTTTTTAAAACCTTATTTATCAGTTAAATACATTCCCATTGGTCTCACTTTACTTTTCAAAAACTCTTGACTTTCTGTTTCAGTTTCTCTTTGAGTTTATCTCCTGTGTGTTCTGTCTCTAAACTTAAACGTCTTCTATCTTCTAAACTCTACACTACTGCTATATACTCTACTTATTTCTTAAATAAAAAATGGTGTCGACATTTCTTAATTGTATTTACAGAAGCATCATAATGCTGGGTCACAATGCGAGGTGAGTTTCGTGAGTTCGTGTAATGCCAACTTAGACAAAAATAAAAAAAAAAAAATACTATTTATTTTAATTAAAGCACAAAAACGATGCTCAAAACAAAAAGCAACGTTTTCTGCTACTATACGCAATATAGGTAAACGATACTTAAAACCCAAAACTTTGACAAAGATAAATACTCAAAAGTTGAATATTGATTTAAGTTCAATTCCGCTTAGTTCAAACCTTGACTAGTAAGTTTGAGCTGGGTTTGTTTTTGTTATGGGCATTTACATAAAAAACTAGACGCGATATTCAATATGACATGATAAGTATTCTTTAAATATTTTTTATCAATTGCTTAAATGAGGGTTTGACGTAGATTAAAAAAAAATTAATTCTTAATTTCTTTGCATCATTAGTTTTTATTTACTTTTTGGTTTTTAATTTTCTATGACCTGAAGGATTATAAAGCTTTCGATTCTTATTCTGTTTCCTCTAGTTACTTCTAGATTTTTCTCTTGTTATTCAAAATTCATAGTTTGAGTAGTTTTCAGTCCATCTAAGTAGATTAGGTATCAAGTAGTAACAGTGCAAATTTTATACTTTAACTTTTCGAAAAACATTAAGGTAAGTTCTCTTGAGAAATTGATTTCTCTTTAATAAAAGTTCTCCATAACAACTGAAGTCTTGCAACTTTTGAAATTGCACTCGTCGTTCTTTTGAAAGATCTGACACTCACTAAAAAGAAATTCACCTTATATATGTTTTTCATATCAATAACGAGACTTTTAAGCTGACTCATCTGCAAATGCAAGCTTCCTTGCGAAACGAATAAGAAACTAATTATATTTTATTTTTTTCATAAGCAACATTAATTAAATGAAAAAGTTTTTTATTTAAGCAAAATGATTCACACGAGACTCATTATTTTTAATCCAAACAAAATCTTTGAACAAGTAGTAAAAATATTTCTTTTTTGTATATATAGAAAACACTGCTAATCTGTACTATTGCTTCTTTTCTTCTTGTTTTTCTTCTTCACCTCTGCCACGATCTGCCTATCCGTCTATCTATACGACTGTCTCCCCTCTTGAAACGCTCTCTCTGTTGCTCTCTCTCTCTCTCTCTCTCTCTCTCTGTCTCTCTCTCTCTTTCTATCTCTCTTTCTCTCTCTCTCTCTCTCTCTGTTCACACACACAACAATCCAAAACACACGAACTCACAACACACTAATCAACCTGGCCAAATTAACTTAACTAATCGTTGATCCACTACGACATTCAACTCTCATTGCAAAATTCGTAAAACTGTAATACACTGCAAAAAATGTACCAAACAAAACCACAATAAATGAATATATAACACGTAGCGGTAGGCCAGCGCTTTGTAAACGAGATGCTGCAGTCACAGGACCGTCCACGAGATATGCGCAACGGCACATCACGCGTTCCTTCTCGCACCACATAAGCTAAAAGTTGGAAAAAAGCAAAAACAAAATATAACCACAGACAGATATTCTGTACAGAAAAAAACATGCATATATATATATTTTGTAAATGATTTTCCACATAAAAGAAAATATTAATGATATACGCAAGTTCAGAAAAACCACTGGAGTTTGGGGTAAGTACCAGAACAGATTTAACTATTGCCTGTGAAATTCATGAGTAACTCGTAAGGTACAGTTGCCACCTTTTAGAGTTAGATAAGTCCAAGTGAAATGTTCAGATGCATTTTCGTTCTTCTGTTCTGCTTAAAGTCCTCTTTAAATTATGTGTTGTTCTCTCTCTCTCTCTCTCTATTTCTCTCTCTTTCTCTTGTTCTCTTTTTGTATTATGGTTTGATTTTTAATTCACAGATCGCAGCATATTTATGCGTCCCATTATAAACATAAACGAAAATATTATGCTGTCAACACGAACTCATATGTTGTTTGAGCCAAGCGCATGACTAAACTCCCGATCCTATAAACCGCAATTTTTGTAGCGAGCGTGTGTGGCTTTAGGCAAGTTTTTGTTAAGCCCCACGGCCCACAAAATGTTTTTATAAATGTCGTAACTGTCGAACAAGAAAAAAAAAAAAAAACAAACAAAAACAAACTAAATTTTTTACAACATAATTAGCAAAAAGTACAATAATAATTGAAATTGCGAAACTAACGAAATGGTGAGCGCTCTTAATACTTTTTTGTCAACCCTTAACTATAGAAACTTCACTAGCTACCCTCTTACACTATTTGACTAAATGTAAATTAAATACAGTATTTATTATAATTTAAATGTTATACATTTTTGCCTATAGCACTGTAAATAGTTGCACTTTGCTTCCGTTGTTAACAATATTTATGAGTATAACAGCACAGCTTACGCGATTACTCTATATAGTTATAGCTTTATATGTGTGTATTTGGCACCCAAGCACTGCCTCTGCTTATACCTACAATTGCCCTCAAACACACACACACGAACACCAACACAAACCACAATTGTGTAAATATATATAAAAAAAAAAAAAAACAAAAAAAAAATTGACAAACTTAAGAAACATCAGTAAAAAATCAGTAAAAAAAAAAAATGCTAGCTAACAATTTTAGACGCCTACAATCTTAGTGTCAACTAGTAAGACTATGTAAATGCATTGCTGATCAACTCTCCGATGTCTTTAACAAATTACTATATTTTAGAGTACATTGAATTACTGCAGTTGATCCGCTACGTATATACGAGTACATATTTTAAAAAAAATATATATTAAATGGAAACAATGCATATATGTACATAAAGCGCATTAGAATTGTACACAAAATGCCTAGAAAAAAAAAAAAACAAAATGTAGAAAGCAAATTTATATGCCCATTGCTAATATCTCAACTATTCTCTATGCTCCACACATCACATATGTACACTGATCTGATTTAACAAAACAAACACAAAATATACATACATATAATACATAGATGGGGTCGCGGCCCTCGGAGCGGTACTTCAACAGGTCAGCATCCCACCATTATCGACTATCGGACGGGATACATAAGGTCCCATCTTCGTTCACCCTCTGGCCGTGTGAGATGACTGATCTATCGCCAACTACAGCTGGGTTTATGCATGGCAGCACCAACGCACACCACCACCAGCAACTTTTACAACAACAGCACCACCGCCACCACCAACAGCAGCAGCATAATCTGCAACGGCAGCACTCGCACACATCGCTAACCATGATCCATCGGCAGAGCAGCAGCCACAGCGTCCATGGCAGTCGTCGCGGTAGCGGCGGCATTCGTGCCCCGCCTACCGGCACTGGGCGCCTATTCTCCTACTTTGGCAACGAGCACGAGCACGAGCATGATCGCAAAAAATCGGAGACATCATTCTTCAATTTGGGATTCCGACGCAAGTCTACGGTGGTGTATTACGCACCCACAGAGTAACCACCGTAGTCACAGAGTAACCATAGCCGCTGTGGTGCAGTTTAGCTGTTGCATATCAGTAGAAACCCCGCAAGCAAATGCCATAAGTGCATCACACAGTAAAAACGTGTTTGCAACATCAATCTTATTTGGGGCTAACGTAGCACTATAATATCGTAAAAAGTATGCCATATAATTATTGTTGTTGTTGTGAGAGTTTTAATTGAAACACATACATACAGTTAGAATTTTGCTCAAATATTTACAAATTATACGCAACAAGTACAGATACTACATAGCTCATAGTCGACACGAACTAGAGAATTTTCTTAATATCACAGAACCCAAGCGAAGACCCATGCACACTGTAAAAGAAACAGAGCCACATCCAGAACCAGAACCAGCCAGAGCAAATGAGAGCCCCCCTATATAACTGAGCTCAATTTCGCCCCTGAAATTAACTTACTAATATACAAAGTGAATTAGATGAAAGAAACACAAAAAGGAATGTAATTGGAACAGATAATCGAGAAGAATTGAATGATATACCGAAGCCAATTGTTTTAGCAATTATATAGTACATAACAGTATATTAATAAATATTATTATTAAAAATTTTAAAGTAAACCCTCACTGCGGCACACCTCGATAGGGATACCAAATACCAAATCTCATTGTTGCAAAATCCGAGATATTAGTTAGTCTAAGGTATGTTGTTCATAGAGATCACGTTAACTTTAGAGACACAGAAAAAAAAAGAACAAAAGACCCGTTTAGTTGTAAGCTCATTTAGGAACTAAAGGCAGACGAAAAATCTAAAGATTATTTATATTGAATTCGTGGGTTTTGTTTAAGTGTGTGTTTTTATTTGAAAATGAACCGAAACGGATATTAAAGTATTTGTGATTGTTTTTTTTGTAATGGTCGTGTGTTGTTTGTTATTTAGCTACTTGTTGTCTATTGTTGCATTGCAAATTGAATAATCAAAAGCGAACTGTTTAAATGTTAGTTGCTGGGGATTGTATGATTGACTCCTGTTGCATCCGCACAAGCATTCATCGACTGAGTTACAAGGAGCTGACAGACAAGGAGCTCAATGTTAGAGCATACAATTTCGCAGCTGCCTACTTTGTAAATGTATTAAATTGTGTAGCCACATCCAATAATTGTTTTGTGATAATTTTTAATGAAGTTTGATAACCAATTTCATGAAGCTACTCCCACCCGAATTGGAGGCAGCCTTCAATGTAGCCGGGAACTGTAATTAGAAATCACAATGTACTAATAAAATGAAAACACTACAACCAATGGCAAACCGTTTGTTTCAATTCCATTTGTCCTGGTCCTGGGTCCTGGTTGCCTTGAGTTAATTGTCAATTCGAGAAAAATCTCACTTGCGGGTATACAAAACATAAACCTCAGTACAAAAACATCTCTCATTCAAATTGAAACCCTTCCAAAATTTGTTAAAATTCTAAAAGGATCAAAAATAAATCAAAGTTCGAACTAACGATTTATTCTTCATATTTCGCGGATAGCTTGGGCCGATCGTAACTAAATCAAATCAGTTCAGTCGTGCACTCAACTACCGCGATATAAGAGAAACGTGACGCCCGGCGATCAGCGGGCGGGCAACATTTAATTTGGTTTTCCAAGGTCTTGTGTTTTGTTTGTGTTTTGTTTAAAAAAAAATAATAACCTTTAACGGAAAGTCCTTTTGCACTCGATAAATCATAAAGTTTGCAAATTTTACTTGAATTGTGTGCGTTTCGTTCGTGATTGAAGAACTGAGCCTTAACGTGGATGTCAATATGAATAAGTTTGGTAAGTGCAAAATTCATATTTTTTATTTTTTGTTTTTTGTTGTTTGTTATAAGACTTTCTGTAATTCGTGTATTCAGACCATTGACAAAAGTTCTCTTTTTGAGCTCGCCTACAAAATAGGCAGTAAAACAATATGAGTTACATAAAATTCGAATATATTCTTTGTCAAGGCACTTAAGATTAACATTTGATAGAAAAGGCATTCATAAAATGGACGGACTTACGATGTAGTCTATATGTATGTATATAATATATATTCGAACGTGGAATTTTTGTTTTCATAAGGCACAATTAACACTTTATCGATTGTTTCATTTTTGTACTGTCCTACAAAAGTAATATAGGGAATATATGTTTTAAATAATAGACAAGGCTGTCAAAGACACTAGATATGCATATACATATGTGTATATATATATGTATGTATATGGATATGTATTTAAAGAAATCTTATTTCAATTGTGTACCCGCTGCGCTGGCTACTGCCTGCAGCCGGCAACGGCACAAATGGAAATGGAGGAGTTACCCAAAACGCAGCGGTCGTCACTGCCCACCGGCGCGCTGTTGCCCTGATATGACTATGAAAAATGTGTGAAAATATTTTTTGTGTGCATGTCCAAGTCCAGCTACCTATCATTTTTAATGAAAAAAGAAGAGCTGGCGATTTTTTTTGTTGCCCTGGCAGGAGACCAAATCTAAGACCAAGTGGCTGGTAAACTGGTTCCTGCGGCGCATAGAAAAAGTTCTCAGGGTATAGATAATAAAAATTCAAGCGCATATGATAATCAAGGCGCAAAAAAAAACGCCAGCATATTTAATTCAGGCAAAAAAAGCAGCCAATGGACCATCGGCCGCCGCAATGTCGACGATTTAATATAAGAAAAACACGACGGCAGGCGTTCGGTTATTTTTTGCAGCCTCTGCTCTAGCCTGGTAGCAAAGGTGTGTGTGTGCGGCACAAACAACCCTCAGCCAGGCTCCAGAGGATGGGTGTAGGTACGGGGCCTAACTGGGTTTTGATGTTAACAGGTTTGCAAATTCTGAGCGAATACACACGCATACAGCTGTGCAACTTCACGGACATTAGCAACGACCACAGTCAGCAGTAGCTCGAGAGACGGCGTTTCCGTAATCTGAGCGCAGTAGGCGCGGCTGTTTGCGCTTTTCTGCTGCTGCTGCTGTTACTGCCTCTGCCTCTGCCTGTGCCGCTTTTGATAGAAATGACAAATAACCAGATTCATTGTAATAGATTATGTCTACAACTTAATCGCCTTGCAGATAAATGATGACAATGTTCAAAGACGCATCGAGTGAACATATCTGGTATACGGAACACACTACGGACGACTTGGGTTTGATTTTCTGGGCTTCTTTTTTTCGACAACAGCGCGTTTTGTTTTGGGTGTCAATTTTGTGTCTTGCTGTTGCTTTGTTAGTTTTTTCTTTTTTTTTTTGGAGGTTTTTGTTTTTGTGAGATTTGATGTGAGCTACGTATGGACGGAAATTGACGTTAGATATTTGGCTTATGGACGGTTAACTTAATTTATAAAGTAGCGTGAGCGTAAGGCCAAACAGTGAGATGACCAAACCCAACGCTGATTGCAAGCCCGATGCCCCCGCCAGACGACACTTGAACATGTCATAACGAGTCTCCTTATCCGCGACAATATTTTGATACTCGGCCTCGACCAGCTGGCCGTCGTAATAAGTGATTAGATCCTCAAACGGATACTCATAACCCTGCAGGCACTCGCATTTATATCCGCCAGTCTCATAGCCACGTCCCATGATAGGCACACACTGTGAAAAATGCAAGCAAATATGAGCAAGCTTTAACAATTAAAATAGAGACGATACTCACATATGAGGTCTTCTCATCGCACTTGTGTGTGCCCTTATAGGCATTCGGCTCGTAATACCAGTCTGGACACTGGTTTATGTCCAGCTGCAGCATGTCCATAGAGACGGCGACCACACCCCTGCGAGAGAAGTCAACAAATTAGTCAGTTTAATTGCTCACATTAGCATGACAATGCAACTGAAGAGCCACAAGTCATAAGTTAGGCCATGTCAACACTCAAAAATTAGGCAATCATATCATAGAAACTTTAAACAGAGCATTTGCATGTGAATAGCAATGGGATTCCGAATCAGTTTGGGACTGGCCTCTAAAAGGGGTGAGCAGGCCCGCGACAGCGGCACGCAGCAGACCGGCCCAAGCCCTGAACCCGACAAGTTGCCCCTACCCTATTGAATATGAAATCTACTCACTTGAATTCCAGTTTCACTTTGAGGCTGTCCCAGCCAAAGAAGGGCACCGCATAGGTTATCAGCCACTTCTTGACATAACCATTGCAATCGAACTGAGGCTGGGTCCAGTAGCCGTGCTTAATGTTTGCCGCACGATACGAGTTCGGGTAGTGCTCATACTTCTGCTGGTATTCACCTGTCTCATTGTGACGTATCTTGATTTTCATGTAGAACGTTTCCAGATCATCGAAGTTCGTGTTCCAGCGCTGCTTGAGGAACTTGAAATACTTCTTTTCCGTATACAGCTCATGCGTTTTGTTCAGTCGGGCCAGATCTTCCACCTTAAACTTGCGCGTGTTCAGCTCCGTCTTGTATGCATAGGGACCGAAATAGGTGCGATTGGTGAACTTATTGCGCTCCCAAAGTGTTGAAGCCGACCAGACTTTGCTGTCGCCCAGCACAATGGCCACAGTCTCGCCTATCATTTGATCCTCGGTCAGCGGCTTGTCCGCAACACGCTTTCCGGAATACACCTCATTGGGATCCGATACCTAAACGAAAGAAAGGTTTAACTTAAGTCTGTATATTTTCATCTTTTTTTTTTTTTGGTTGGGGAAATAAGTTTCCCCAAAAATGTTGATGTGTATGCTAACAACTTGTGTAAATACGAGCATATAAAAAGAGAATCGGAAGGTTAGAGGGAGGGTTAGGCGAGTCCAGTTTATGCGAGCGTTTGCTTCTCTTTATTGCTATAGCGGCTGTGTAGCTGTGGCATTTAATGAAGACGACGCCTTGTGGCGAACCCGTTTTTCGTGTCCTTTGCGCTCAAACTAATGAATTTAGCATTTGGTAATGGTTTGACACTGAATATTTAATTCATGCCGCGGCTGGCAACTGCCAACTGGCACCGTATAACTGAAACTTCAATTGAAACTGAAACTGAAACTGGCATTGCAGGAAATTCGAGGAAGTTGAATTACGCGTGGAAAATTATAATTTACACTTGAGAAGTTTTCAAGAGGCGACATCGAAGGCTCTTAATAGGTGTCGGGTTTATCAATTATTGCTCTTCATTTAGCGTGAAGGCGATGGGAAAGTTTTGCACGCTTACCTGCAAAAAGGCGCTAATAAAGTTCGCCAGACGCACAGCCATTTTGGCTTCGTTTTCGAACTGCTCCTTGGCGCCAAAGCTAACATCGCCGCGCAGTATAAGATCTTGTGGATGGAAGCTGAAAGGATTTAATGCGTTACAAAAAATATATAATATATATATATCAGTCCGCACTCACTTCTTGCATGTGCGATAGTTGACTCCGTGAATGTACTTGAGGGCCTGGTCGATATTCAAATGCTCTGTGTGCAGAGCCCTCGCGCCAGTCGAATAGTTGCGATACTCGGTATGCAAATCTAAATATTTTTCTCGTATGTGGTAGGGCGCCTTTTCCCACTGAATGGGCAGCTTTTGTATCCCTGCAAGAAGCAAAGTTTTAGTCGATTGAAAGTATTTTAATTATATATATCAACCTACAGCCGATTTTGAGGCAATTGTATTCATTGTAATACTGTTCCGCCGAGGCCCGTTCTACAATCTCCCCAAGATAGGGTCGCCGCACAGTGTTAGGCAGTCGGTAGCTCGGCTTACAGCGACACTGATAGCCACCACGCCTAAAGCCCCAGCCGTGTAAGGGCTCGCATTCGGTTGTTTCTTTTTTACATCGCGCAGTGTCTGCAAAATGATTCGGTCCCTTATTGCCTTCGCCCAGCGGACACTGATTTATGTCTATGCGCTCGAAATCCATCTCCAGCACGGATACAGCAGTGTATCTAAAGCAGCGATAGATTAGTGGAAAATATTACGAGATTTTATGTATGTACTCACTTGGGATACTCGATGTGACGGAACTGGGTGTGTCTGGGGTAAATGTCTGCAATGGGCACCACGGCTGCCACCAGCCACTTGTTGGAGCGTCCGCAGTCAAAATAGGGCCGTGTAAACTTGATCGGGCCCGGTATCTCCTCGGAACCAGGCGGACCATGGAATGTGAATGTTTCATTCGTATTGTTCGCATATCGAATTTCCACTTGGTAGGTGATCTTCGTGTCATGCCGACCAGCGACGTTATCCGGCAGCCAAGCGCGATACCATTCATTAATTTTATAAAGATCATGTGTGTAATCCTTTGAAATGGAGTCAGGATGATGAGCGCCTAAGTCCTGTACGTCGAAAGTATTCCACGTAGAAATCTTTTGTAAATGTATGGGATCATTGAAGTCATCGAGCCGGAACGTGCGTGGCCCAAATCGTGGGAAGGTTTTATTGAAGAAGCCACGATACGATGAGGAGTACGAGCTATTGGGTGCAAAGTAAATGGCCGAGGCGTTGATGCTGGGATTGGCAGACACATCCGCCACAGTCGAAAGAAAATAGTACATCATGCCCGGGTCGTATGTGTCGTTGATGGCCGGACGTATGAAGCGCGACTGTAGTATATAACTCCAGAAGAAGCTGCGACTCAGTGCCATGTTCTGCAGATGCAGCAAAGCCGTACGATTCGGAAACACTGGATTCACGTTCACTTCCTTGATGTCGGGCTTGTGGGAAACGGTGTCCAAAGGCATAAACAAGTCCGCATGATGCTGTATGGGACAGTTGTCGGCATTCACCTTGTCGAACTGTATTTTGATCTCATCAAAGGCGTCGCGGGCCTGCCACTCGTGCTGAGCGAACACGCCCACGATCAGCACCAGCACAAATAGCAGGTAGCTGCGCCCAAGAATTGTCGATGGAACAAACAGAACCATGATTGATTGTGTTTGTGGGAGTGTGGTGGATGTTGCCGCCTGCCTGGGCAGCGAAATCAATAAATTAGCTACACTTTAACTTAAAAATTAACTAATATTTAAAATGAGATTCAAGTGCATGCAGCCACACGCAACGCGATTACTAATACAAATTAATGTTCTTCACTTGTTGGAACTACGCCCTCAAAATCAACAGTGTTGCAAGCGTCGTTGTTGGTATCGCATTTGTGTATCGATAGTCAAGTATCGGCATGCCTAGTACATGTCGCTCAAATTATATTCGATACCTATCGTTGTAATGAACCAGCTGGAACAAATTCTAAATTTAAATGTAGCCCGCATGCGATTCGTGAAATTACAACATGAATTTATATAGGGTCAATCACATTCATTGAAGCCCCCGCCTCTCTACAGGGCGTACACATGTATTTATAATTATGCATATTGCCGCTATTCACAGTTGACACTTCATTTATTATACCGCCGCATGTCCCAAAAATGACTGCAGAAGTGCACATTTTTGGGCGCCTGCCAGTAAAAAAGGCAATACGAACAATGCAATACTATGGAAAAGTTTATAGATCCGACATTGATAGCCGGTTTGCATTATTCGTAGCAAAACCGCAACGAGGTCAACACAGATATTTGGCAACTTGTGCAAAAAGTCTCGTGAACCGCAACCATTTCCTGGCTCCTATCACTGTCAATCTGTTTTCGTTGCTGGTTGTGTCCGCTGCTCTTCCTTTTGTCGCCACCTGCGCTAAATGACACGAATTAGCGACGACTCCCTGCATCCTGCGTTCCCTTCTCATTTTTTTTTCCAGCCCAACTGCATTACATTGCAGTGGTGTTTCATTTGGGTTATTTATTACACCTGTCGTTTTGTCTTTTTTTTTAGTTTTTACCCAGTTGGATTACAGCGCCAATTCTCTGCTGGCCAAAAAAGAGGAGCCAACTTAAATTTGGCACAAACATAATTTTCAGTTTGTCGACTGACGTTTCCGCGCGCGCGCTCGTTCGCTTCCATCTGTGTGTGAGTGTGTGTGGTAGGCACTGTTTATCCTGCTGCCGCAGCTCGTAATGCAGATAAATCTACGCGGCGCTCGCATTGTTTTATTTTCCACGTGGGAATCGACAAAACAGAAAGACTGCAACTGCCCCAAAAAATGTTGCAGTTATTTTGCACTTGTTTTGTTTTCGGTTCTGTTTTAGTTTTCAGCTTCTCCTTGTTTTTGTTGCCTGTAATTGATTGTTGTTGCCGTGTCCTAAATGGCAACGGCAACGGCAACGCCAACGGCAACGGCAATTGCGTTGCGACAGAAGTTTATTTTTGAAGCTTCTCGGACGCATCTGTGTTCACCGACAGCAGTTAAGCTCGGCGAGATTAAAGTTTCGTTTGAAAATGTGCCAAAAGCATTAAAATAGTTTCCAGCAAATAAAGTTGGCAAGCTTTCCATCCATGCCATCGTCTGTGAGCAATTTACAATATTAAAAAAGGTTTTAAATTAAAACAAAATATATAAATATAAATAAATACTATGCATATATTTAAAGAGCGGTTGACTTAATGAGTAACTAAGTAAAAGAATGTTGATAAAATTTTATCAAGCGCGTTGCAAATCAACAACAAAAAGCATCAAATAAAGTATATTGCGCATTCATTGAAATCTTAGCGCAAGTTCAAAACACCGGAGGCAATAAAAGCAGAGCAACAAAGGGAAATTCAAGAAACAAGAAAAAACGTATGCTTTTTGCATGCTAATAACCAGACGGAGAAAATAAAGGCCACAATTTAAACAAAATCAAACAGAAGTAATATAAAAGAGAAGAGCAAAAGCTGCAGTGGTTAGACATGGACATGGCTATAGATTTGGACATATGCAAAGTGAGCGCTGTGACATGTCTGCGATCTTTGGATTGCATTTGTTCTTTTTTGGCATTGGCTTCCAAAAAGCAAAGCATAGCCCCAAAATTGGGATGTGCCTGTACGTGCTGGGCGTCACAGCATCGGCAATCTCGCCAGCACCAGCAGCAATGAGTGTACAGAAGCAGCAGCAGCAGCAGCGGCGGCGGCGGCGGCGGCAACAACAACAATAATAATGCCAAAGTACTTCCATCCCAGTCAGCCAACAACAACAACAACAGCACACAACATACACATACAAAAGCGGCCTAACACAGCGCAAAATTTTTTTTGTCAAGGGTGAATGACCCAGAATCAAAATCCACAACGTTGTCGTTGTCGCTATTGCCGCTGCCTGGCTGGCTGACTGGCTGACTGGCTGCCTGCTTACTTCGCCTGCCCCTGTGCCTCCCCAGCGTCCCCAGCCAGGCTGTTGCCGCCGCTGACTCCTCCTGTTGCCGGCGTCGTCTTCATGCGCAGCCCCCACGCCGCCGCACTTGCTCCAACAATGTTGTGGCTCGGTCTCGGCCTCTCGTATTCGGTTTCGGCTCCTCGGGCTGTTATGATTGCCGTTGCCAGACGATAACCCAAACCAACAGCAGCAGCAGCAGCAGCAGCAAAAAGTAAAAAAAAAAGAATTGCGAATTTAAACATTTTGCAGCATTGCACACGCGACTCTCGCGCGCGCTCTGCCAGACAGTCTGAGAGATACAGAGAGATACAGCGCCGTCGACCCACTCACAGATACAGCGACACGTTCAAATGGTAGACTGGGCTCTGGAGTTGCCGTTGCCTTTTGTATTGCGAAATGTTATCGTGGCAAACGAACAGCGTTAATTGCATTGCACGCCTCCACCCTACAGCTCGACCTACGCCTGCTCCCAGCTCCTGCTGCGCCTCTTTCGCTCTATTGCATCCGTTAGATACTTTTTTTTCTTTTGTGCCAGGCTCTAGTAAACTTCCTGCTGCTGCTGGCCCGTCGAATCAATCTTTATTCGGAGCGAGCCTGTCGGCATTTATCAGCATTATGATTCTGCCCCCTGGACACAGCAACAACACCAAAGTAATTTGAGCAGCAATAAAAAGCTCTGACAGGCCAACAACTAATACAAAATCTCAAACACACAAAGCAGCAATTAAAATTGACCCAAGATGTTGTCGCACCGTAGAACCCACACGGGATCATAAATCAACAAAATTCAACTTGGCAAATTTGAATTTTCAATTTTAATATTCATAATAAATAAAAAAAAATAATAAAAAAAATATGTATATATATAATATATTATATATCTATATATATTATATATCTTTTCATATATTATTGTATAAATATTTCTATCTATATTTAATCTAATATTTTCGCATTTTTGCCCACTGTATCGAAGTCGTCTTCGTCTCGAGGCCGCACGAAAACCTGAACCAGTCCATGTCTCATTTACCGTCTGGGGCTGTCACCTAATTTCCGTTTTAGAAAACATGTCCTCCGGCCAGAAAGGGCCACTTGAGAGTACCCGTTCGCTGACATGTGTCCTGGCTGCGGCCCCTTCGTCTGGGTCTGGCGGCAACTCGGCTTGTTTCAAGTCATTGCTAACTTTTATTTGCAACGAGGACAGTAGCAAATAGTTCTGGTGTAATTCAATTGTTGTCCTTGTCGCATATGGCTTTTGCCGTTGTTGCAGGTTCCTAAATAGCCGCAGGCCACAGTTTGCGACTGCTGCAGTTGCTTATGGGCCCGTCGGCCGGCGACGCGTTGTGCCTGACTAAGCTCGAGACTTGTGCGCGCTGCTGCTCCCTTCAAGGACCTACGACAATAGCTAAAGTTGCCCAGGCACAGGCACAGGCACAGGCACAAGCGCTAAACGAATGACCTGACAAAGCAACAAAGTCGAGTCCGCGTTCGTCTTCTCTGCTTTGCCTGGCTTCCCACTTGTGCTGGTCATTTGCCTGTCCCTCCGACTATTGCCTTTTGCCGCTTTCAAATTACTTTTTTATGCCCCAAGTGGACTAGAATTCTCAATTCTCAATTTTCTAATTTCTTTTTCTTTCCTTTTTTTGCTGCACTGCAATTATTTGGCACTTCCAATTCGATTGGGCCAGCCCAAGGACTAAGCAATATTCTAGATTCTTGCTGGTCACTTCAATCAGATAAATATAAAGAAAATCATCAACTTGCATTCTCTTTCAGTATTTCTTTGACTTGGAATGCAATTACCTTCAGCTGCAGTTTGTGGCCAGCCTTGCTTTCCCATGATCAACTGGCATGCAATTTATGCGTATTAATTTCATAGCTAGCCTATCCCGCTTCCTGTTTGTCTTTCTCTGCTGCCTGGATACAATGGTTGTCCAATCCTTGCCATTCGCTATGCGTTGCAATACAAAAGATATCGAAAAAGGATTCTCGCATATCGCACAAAAGCAATGCAAGCGAGTCGCGTCCAATGCATCGCTCCTTCTGCCATTATTCCAGAACATAATGCCATTTTTGATATGTAAATAAAAACAACAACAACGAGGCTGGCTGGCTGGCTGCCTGGCCGCGTTCTAATTGCCGCAAAGGACCTGCCCGGCTGCCTGGCAGGCATCCTGCTAAGCTGGACATGCAATTGCATTGCATTTGGCATTGTTTTTCAACTTTCTGCTTTCCGTTTAAGGGTTGAGTTTCAAGTTCGCTGCGGCGGGGTTATCGCACGATTACAAAAGATTTCCTCTGGTCAACGACGGCCAGGCACAACATGCCAAATACAAAACAAAATGCAGAATGAATAAACCATAATGCAAAATACGGCAAATCCATGAAACATGCAGCGGAAGTTACGCGAACAATATTTTCAGCCCGAGCCTGGCGCAGGAGCGCCGCAGCCTTGGAGAAGCGGCTTTATGGTCATCGTCGCCATCTGGATGCAGTTGCTAGATGCGGCCAACTCAAGCGCACATTAACTTTTATCTATGAGATACTTTTGTATCTTGGCAGCTGGCAGCTGCCTGCGATGGCAACTGGTGTCGACTACTCTTAAGATATGCATCACCAAGTGCTGCTCCTTCTTCAGTTGGTGTTTGTACTCTAGCAAAATCGAAGTCGTATATCAGCGATATCCTGCATGCCAAAAGGATAATTTTGCTTAGAGCATCCCTTCGCTTGCTCTATGCTCGCCTCTTCTAGCTCACGTGCATGTTCGACCTTCTGCGCTGTCATTGAACCCCAGCGAGGGCAACTGCATTGAGCGAGGGTTGAGCTGTGAGAGGAAGCCATTGCACTTAATATTATGTACTCATTATATGCTCATTATATGCACATAATATGCTTACCTACAACTCCTGGGCCACTCTTCACATTTTTATTTTGTTTCAACACTCACACACACACACACTTTCACACGGACACCCTCACCCCAGCGACCGTACTGACCTATTCCTCTGGAATTGTTGTATGGGCTGGCAGGCAAACAGCAGAAAGTAAATAGCACAAAGCGATTTTTAAAACTAACTCATGTGTAAACATACTTAAATGTTTATGCTCTTTGCTCCAAGCTGGAAGACGAAGGGGGCTTGGGCACAAGCAGCTGTCCATGACTGAGGGATTTGCATTTTATATGCATTTTAAAGATATTTCAATATAGTCGCAATGATTGGCAAAAACTGTACCTTAAATTCTGGTTCGTGGTGCATTCTGGCGTTGCAGTTCGGCCTTTTGCTGCAGATGCGTTTGGTTGGCGCACAAATATGATCCCTTAATCCGATATTATTAGCAATTGACTGCACTTGTGTTCCACTCCTTGCCGAACATCTCCTGTGGCTGGCACCTTTACAAATTGTTTTAACACCTTGTTCCAGCCAAGGGACGCAGGGCTTAAATTGAAAATCGATATTTGGAGGGAAGGTTAAGTATTGCAGCTAAGCAACTGACTGCGAACACCTTTCGCGCGGGGGCTACGAAGGGTGTTGAATGTAATTAAAAAGAGTTGGATTACACGTGTTTGGTAGCCAGTCAAGCAGTCAGGCAGTCAGGCAGTCAAGCGGGCTGGCAGATGAAGAGGCACACAGAAGTTGCTTGCATACGCTAACAAATGGTTGGCGTAAGAAAACACGTCGGCGGTAGCCCAAGTTGGAGCAGGAGCAGGAGCAGGAGTAGTGGTAGTGGTAGTGGTAGCAGCAGCAACAAAACAAAACAAAAGCAGCGACAGCAGGAGGAGCTGTTAGGACAAAGTTCTTCTTTTCACTTAACACACAAGTGAAGTGAAGCAACCAAGTCGAGCAGCGCTCGGCCGAGCACACGCTACGTCCCCGCGACGCAATCGTCCTCTTAAAATGCACTTTAAATGGCAGTTTCCGGTCACACACACACACACACACACACGCACACACACAGTCGCTTGCATAGAAATGTATAAGCATAATAAAAAAATACAATGCAAAACGTTAAGTAAAAGCTAAAAGGAGTCGGGCTGTGCCAGGAACAGCAATGCACCGCTTGGTACATACTGTACCCACACTCACACACTCACACACACACACACACATTCACACACACACACACACATTCACACACACACAGACACACGCGCTGTCATGCTCGCCAGTAACTTCGTTCTCGTCCTTCTTCGCACACGAAGTTGCAGCAAAGCGCTTTTTATAGGCCTACCCCTTGCATTTATAAGTGTTTTGCGTGTGTGTGTGTGTGTGTGTGGTTGCATGGGTATATGCTGGTGTGGCATGCATCTGGATACTGCACATGTGGTCTTAGTGCAGTTTATATATAAAATCTGACATTTCCTAATTGATATTTCAAATTTTATTGATAATATTTTATGAATGATCATTTTATAATTATAATTATAATTAATAAATGAATAAACTATTTTAATTGTATATTTTGCTTATTATTTGCTTTCAGTGGCGCACAATATTGCACGTGAATCGTATCACGCCTACAATACGGAGTTGTTTGCCTCACGGAATACCTCGGCGGGTCAACATGGCGGTAAGTGGAACCAATTCAATTAATTCATTCTAGGCTTGTGTGCTGAGTGAGTGGCTACGGTGGCTACGGTGGGTACACACACCCCACCCCCCTTCTTCTTCCTCAAATTGTTTTTTCCACACACTTAAAATGATGCTCTGCTATATGAAAACTTCACTGAAGACACTTTGGGCTCATCGCGCAGGTTGCGGAAATGTTTTCATTAGCTAGCCCGGTCGACACATCCTATACATCCTGTGCCAGGAGGGGAGAAGGGTTCATGTTGTGAGGTTAGCTTGACGGCGAGACACGGGCTTCAAGGACTTTTTGTGTGCCGCAACTGACATGGCCAGGAGACATTTTGCCTTCTGCTGTGTTCTTTAACGCTGAGCTCTCGCCCATAGAGCAACTGGCTGTTCTGCATCATCATCAACTGCCTTTGCCATGCTGTTGCACACATGTTGGTGTAGGTCCAGCCGGTTATACACCTTCATATAAGTTTATATATGAGTGTGTGCTCGCAGAGTGCGTTTACTTAAAGGCACATATATACATATATATATATATATATATATATATATATATATATATATATATATATATATATATATATATATATATATATATATATATATATATTATATACCCAAGTGTGTGTACATAAAACTCTTCGCGCCTTTTGCCACAAAAAGCACGTTGCGCTGGGCTCCATGGCTGCCGCAAGCACCTCGACCTGTTCCGTTGCAAGCGGTAACGCGATGTCAGCACCTTTGCTGCCTTTACAATTTCATTTTTTTTCGACTGCTGCTGCCACTGCAGAATTAATGGGTTAAGTAAATAGCTGTGTATGCACTGGAGAAAGAGGGAGGATGCAGCGTAAAGCCTCCCGTTACGACGTTTCACAAGCAACGTTGCCTGTTGGCTACCAACGCCTGCTACCCTTACAAGGGCTCCAAAAAAAAAAACGCTGCACTTGCAACATGCGAGATAATGTCAATAGCTTCTTGATGCTATGCATATTCCGGTCTTATTTCGATTATTCTTCGCTGGAAAAAAAAGAAAACTAATGGGTATATATAATATATTATATTATATTTACAATTATATTATACAGTATTCTATAGTTATGCAGCTGGATGTGCAACCGGCCTGAGCTTGTTGCGCCTATAGATATATAGGTGAAGCACTTTTTGCTTTGCATTTTAGCCATGTGAGAAGTGGCCCGAAAAGCGAACAAACAAAAGCCCAAGCTGAATATGTGAACTACGCTGAGTGCGTCGCCATGTGGACAGATTTTGTTTTTTTTTTTTCACTCGCTACGGCGCCATGTGCAGCCTGCAGTTGCAGTTGCCGTTGCCGTTGCCGTTGCCGTTGCCGTTGCCGTTGCGTTAAGGGTTTGAAATGTAGGCCAAGTTAAAATTGATTTAATGCAGTGATTGTGGCAGCTGTGGCTCTGATTTATGCGTGCCGATCGCAGCTGTGCCCCCTTTTCGCAGAATCTTACAACTGGATCTTCAGCTGCGTGCAATGTGTCGTATGCGCAATATTTGCGGAGCGGCAGCAGCACATTGACCCAGAATATACTCTACCTATTGATGCACTTGAGCGGGGAAAGGTTCGTTAAAAATAATTGCCAACCCTTCGGCGTTGGTGGCGTGTGAAAAGCGCCAGAAATTTTCAGCTGCCGTTGACGTCACAGCTCGCAGCTTTCCCGCTGTTGATTTTGTTGCCTGGCAACTGCAACTGAAGTTTCCACGATGTTGGTGGCGGCTGTCAAGTGGCTGCCTTTGACATTTAATTGGCTAAAAATGTTTACTTTCTCGCTTAGAGTATTATCCTTTCGTTGTTGCTGGCTGGCTGGCTGGCTGGCTAGCTCATGGGACTTGGCCTGGGACTTGGCACACACACAGCCAATCAAACAATACCATCAGCTGGCACACAACGGCGCCTTTGTGTTTTAACACCTTCATCCAATTTCGTTTTTATTCCCTGTTGTTGTTGCTGTTGTTGTTCTATATATTCGACGCTGATCCTTGGCTTCGTTCTCTGTCAGTTTTGCCCTGGCTTAATTTATGGACTTTGGGCCATTTGCTCTTGCGCATCATCTTTGAAAAAAGTGACGACAAAACATTCCACAATATGACAAAAAACAACAAAAAAAAAAGAATACGAAATCCTTTTTAGCAAAATTTGAAAAAAAAAATGATATATATAAGAAATAAAAAACGCCATCAACAATTTAGATAAATTTTCCCACCAGCCATAGGCTAAAAAACAAAGGATCAGCACCACCCCATACATAAGCGAGGGGTGCTCGGGCCTTGGTCAGGGCTCTGCACTGAAAGCTGGTGCCAAGGGCTGCTCCCTGGGTGCTGGGCCATGCCTCAGCCACATCCGCTTCACTCCGTATATACCTCTTTACAATAATCACAGTCTATGCACGGTATCAAATGATAAACTCCAAGAGGCACAGATTCGCGAATGCAGCTTGTCTGACCGCCCTACCCCTGGCCCTACCAGCTCTGCCGCTGCTTTTGCCACGGCCTCGATCGCCTTGCAGCAGCAGCAGCAGCAGCCTTCTTTTCATGGCTGTGTGTGCACAACGGCTCAGTGACGGCGGCGCATCCTTCAGGTACAACTTACTCATATATCACAAAAGGATATCGCGCTCTGTGTGCTTTTCTGCTTAGCTTTTTCCTTGATTTTTTTCATCCTTCGTTTTTTTTTTGTTTTTTTTTTGTTTTATCTTGTCTGGTCAGCATTGGTCAACGGCTCCGCTCGAAGGTGACACCGTAGCGTACACACAATGGTTATAGATGGTCGTACAGAAAAAACGAACATATTTTAAAACACGCGTATGGCGAACAAATTTGGAAGATACGAACCAACCAGTCAGCAAAAAATCGAAATCAACTCTAGAAAAAAAAACGTAGATTTATTTGTTGGTCTGCATTAAAAATGCAAATGTCGCATTGAATTTCTTTCCTCATTCCACGGCTCATCATCTCCAACTCGTACTTCTTTTTTCATCCTGACCATCTACTTCCTGTGCTCTAAGAACTTGGGTAAACAGCATTTGCAACGGCCAGCGAACCTGAATGAACTCTTTGCCTCTTAGCTGCACCAACTTCCATTTGGTATGAATAACTAAGGAAAAAAACTAAACTAAAAAACTAAAAAAAAATAGATAAATAAAAATAAAAAATTAAATAAAAAATAAACTTGATTATCTTATTAAATTATTGATTCCACATTTATTTTAGATGAATATAAAAAATACTAAAAAAAAAAAAAAATTGGAAATCTATTCAAAATTTTGGTTAACTGATCAGAAATATGATTGAACCGCATCGTCTATAAGACCTGCTTCATTCTTTTTTCAAACGCCTTCCCCTAAAATTTGCCAAGAAGCATTAAAGCTCTCTATCGCGTATCTCGGCAGCGATAAACAAAAAAAAAAACTACCAAGACAACAACTACCACCACCGGCACAGTCACGAGCATGAGCACAGTAGCAACAACAACAACAACAACAAAAAAGACGGCTAAGAGCTGAAATTATCATCAGTGCTCAATAAGTTTTGGTCACTGGACAATGTCCATCCTTTTGTGGCCGTCGTTGCCAAGAGGTTCAGGTACATTCGAGTACCTCTACCTACATTCATTTGAATGGAGACAAGTCCCTGCGTCCTTTTCTCGTGCTCGCGACGATCTTCAGGCCGATCCTTTGTGTGGCCAAGTGCGCCGCTGTCTGCGTCGCTGCCCCTGCCATCGCCGTCGTCGTCGTCATCGTTGTTGTTGGTGGTGCCGGTGGTGGTGGTGCTGCTACTGCTGCCTCTGGTATCTGGGGAATGAAATTAAAAGCATGCAGAAAAAGTTTTATTATGCCGAGCGTCGAGCGAATCGGCAGCAGAAAAAGCGATTTTTTATATAAAAATATTTGGAACGGACTGCGGCCGGCTTGAAGGGTAGCGCGGCAGAGGCAGAGGCAGAGGGCAGGGGCACCACCATCACCGGCGCATGGGGTAAGGTTAAGGTCTGAGCTTCGACTGCGGCTGCGCTTTCTGCCTGCCGCTCGCAAGAAGTGTTGGATGTCATCTTATTATATTGAGACCACGCAGAAGAAGCAACAGCAGCAGCGGCATCAGCGGCATCAGCAGCGGCATTGATGACCATGCGCCGCTGACCAGCCGCAGCAGCAGCTAGAGGGGCCCTAGAGGGCTGAGGCATGGACTTGGCTGGCAATCCCGGTCCCCCCGGTCAGTTGTAAGCCTTGTACAAAACTGTGGGAATAAAAACAGGATTCAATGCCGCAGTTTTTAGCTAAAATTGCGTTATCGCCGCAATTGTTGTTGCTGGACTTTACGTTTTGATGATGCCACCGATTTCTTGATGATGCTGGTCATCATCTGGCTCGAGTTATCCTCGCACATATCCTCGCTGCGTCTTTTTCGCATTCCTTTTGTAGATACATTCGGCTCTTCACTCTCGCTTTGCTTCCCAATTCGCCTCATCTCTCTCCCGACTATCGCCCAAAAAATCGAAACTTTTATCAATTGGAAAAAGTTCGAGTAATCTATGAATTATATTTAATAAAAGTCTTAATTGTGCCACTGCTCCGGAAATGAATCATGTACGAGGAGCGTTCACTTTGTTATCGAAAGGTTTTTAATGCTGATAAGCAACTGAGAGAATATCAAACAAATAGTAACAAATGTCAGTTGACTCGATACATAATCGCATTAGCCGTAAAGGATCTATAATTTCCAGCTAATTGGATGATCTCATTGATGGCACTCGCGCTGTTAAGCTTTTAAGCTGCCATAACGGTCAACGCACCTGCTGCAGCAGGCGCACAAATTAAGTTAGCAAAAGCCAAAAGCTCCGAGAGGGCGAATACGTTTGAAAATGAAGAGAGCCATTGGATCTTATCGGCGCATCTAGATGCTAGATACGTTTGTCAGGCAGGGGCAGACTTAATGTTAATTAAACTTGGACGCCAGCAAACGCGATCACAAAAAAAAAAAAAAACGGATTGCGATTGCCCGAAGCAGAAGAATTGCAGTTAATTGAAATGTTCCACAGTCGGCGGCGCATAGCGACAAAAAAAAAACGCAGCGACAAAAGTGAGGGGTCACGTTGAGGTAGCAAAAAAAAAATATATGCACACATGCAATACACAAACACACACACATATATATATATATATACATATATTTATATGTGAGTGTAGGTATGCTCGAATAAAAAATACCAATAGACTCTATTGCAAAAAAATTACTAGAGATGCCAAGAGAGAGAGAGACAGAGAGCGAGAGAGAGAGAGAGAGTAACTAGAGAGCATCGCCACAGTTGCGCTCTCTTTCTCTCTGGCTCTCGCTCTGTCTCTCAGAACTGCAGACTGAGCAAGCTTCGAGCTACAAAATGTTTGACTACAAAGCGACTTCGGCTACGGCGTCTGGGTGGTTGCTAGCTGCTGAGTAACTGCCTGCCTGCCTGCCTGCCTGCCTGCGTTTGCAAAAACTACAAAAAGCACACACAGCCGCAAAGAGCATGGTGGTGTATGGGTATGTCTGCCTGTGTGTGTGAGAGTGAGAGAATGCATGCATGCATGCATACCAATACCAATGCAGCACTCGCCGCTACGAATGCCAAAACAAAACAAAAAGGAAACGCACGCTGCGCTTGTGTGCGAAGCTTTGCCGGCGTCAACGACAGACTCTTTGTGTATATATATATATATATATATGTGTGTGTGTGTGTGTGACTGAGAGTGTGTGCATAAGCGTGTGTTTGCGTCGCTGCAAGCTTTTTTGTAGCTGTAGCTCAGCGAGACCGTCGTCTGACTGACTGAACTGCCGGGTATCTGTATCTGTATCGCATCGCCACTCCACTCGCAAGTATCGCGGACGCGCAAACGACCATGCGAAAAAATCGCAGTTACAAATCTGGAACTTTTTACACAAACGGTTAAAAATCCATTGAAAATATTAACTAAATCAATTCAAATAACTAAATTCAATTCGATATCAACATATTTCGGTCTGCAGCGTTACGAAATTATCATTAAACAATTTTCCGACAACTTTTGGATGCAATAAATAAATATTTGAGTAATCAAAAAATTAACGAGTCCGCGGATACGTCTCATATATTGGATATTAAAGCACAACTCAATAACAATCTAAACAACAATAGCAAAAAATAAAAACCATTAAACACATTGTTCACACACAAATAGAAAAATAACCCAGAATAAAAATAAATCCGATATTCCATTCTGTTATCAAAGTTTTCTTAGTGTTTAGTGCAAGATTTGCCAGTTTTTGTTTAAGTTTTTCTTTATTTGCAACGATTATTTAACGGTAAATAAATTACAATAATATAATATAGTAAGTGTTTTACGTGGAACATAAGCAGAATACGCTTTTACTTACCAATAATAATATTAATATTAATAATAATAATAATATCAATCATAATAATAGCTACGCAGTCTATGCATAAAACTTGTTATTTTAAGAAAGTATCTGACAGATACACACAAGTCTAAACATCTCCTATGGGCACGCGAAGCGCATAAAAATGCAGCGCCATGTCTGGAAGTGCATTAAAATAAAATATAAAATTTATAAATTGCTGACAAGTGAAACAAACACAACCTGAAATATCACGCAGATTAACATCAATAAAAACTTATGTGAAGAACAGAAAATTGAGACTGCATTCAGTTGAAAGTACATATATAAATTGATATTGATAAAGTGATTTTTAGTGCGAAGTAAGACCAAGTGAGAGTTAACAAAAAAGTTTGATAATTTAATATTGAATGGACTGCATTTGAAATCGGAAGCAACACGAGAGAGTAGGATATACATACCACAATTTTCTACAAAGGAAGGAAAATAACGGAAACCCAGGAATCAAAATCAAAATCGAAAATAATTAAATCTAGCAATCATTTACTGCAAAACGTGCCTCGAGAAACCTTAAAGCTACAAAGACAACTGTAACTCGCAAGCTTTAATCAAAGCTCACCACAACAAGCATTTACGTAACTTGAGATAATTGATGCAATTACCAAACAAAAGACACACACGCACACCTAAACCAATACCCATACATATGCATAAAGAAAAGTGCAGCTAAAGCTTTAGAGCCGCGCTGAAAATCGGAGAACGAACAATTGGCGATCGCAAATCGCCCGAAAGCTCCACACGAGGTAAACGCCCAGCCGAGCGCATTGCAACGCGCGAGACAGGGAGAGAGATTGTACATAACTGCAGCGGCAAGAGCAAAAGCAGCCGGCGCATCGCTAACCGAACGGAGTGCGTCTTGTGTTCGTAACTTGTTCGGCCAGCTCTCGGAGCGACGCTTCGTGCACTTCCTGCGCCGCAGCCCCCAGCGTAAAGCAGCGGCAGAACCAGAGCCACTGAACGACGACAACGAGATCAGTTCGTTGGCGAATGCAACGCTGATTGCAATTGACGCTGGCTGCATTCTACGCGGCTAAAAGTGAACGACAGAGAAAGAGACAGTGAGAGGGAGAGAGAAAGACAGTGTGTGCGAGACTGACTGACTGATCATCACCAAACATCACTCGCTGTACTGTACGCCGGTCACTCAGCATCTGCAACTCGGCAGACCCCAAGCAATCGGAACGGGGGGAAATTCAAAACGACTTTTGCTGCGGCTCGTTGCGTTTCTGTTGTGTTTTCTTGCTCGTGCTAAAGTATAAAATATTTTAATAGAAAATAACTAAAGACACCTGAAAGAAAACCTAAATAAGTGTGTAGTTCGTGTTTTAGTGCAAAATATAGTAACAATAAACATAACGACTCGGATTAAATATCTACACCAGCTGCAGACAATTGGATACCCTACTCAGTTGGATACACATCACTAAAGCAGCTACGCGGCTACAGCTACAATTCGCTTGAGTAAGTCAATACTAGATCTAACTTTGGATACGTGGCTAAAGCTACAATTCCAATCATGGCGCTTACGCTGTTCCACGTTATCAGCATTCAAATTAATAATAGCATCGAGAGATTGAGTTGAGACAGTAACACATCGCTTGACCGCCTAATAAAAAAAAGATTGCACTTTTATAAATAAACTATTGACAACTGCCCTGAGATTGAAATAAGCGAATGAATAATATGTACAATACGTTCGAAATGTAGAGCAAATTACAGAGTAATTTTGTATATACAGGTAGCTTTGTCGTCTCTTCCCTTTAATTAGGGAAAGAAATTTTTTAATAGAAAAAATTATGAAATATTTTTCTTTAATTAAACTTGGAGAATAGAAATTCCCTTGCGATTGTTTTTGTTTTTCTTTTTTTAATACATTGCTAATCAATGCTTTCCTCAAGTAAGCACAATAACGGTAGATTTCCGAAAATCCGTTATCTATTAGATTCTTAGAATATTGCCGAATGCGAAAAGCTTAGGTTACTCTGCAAACGTTATTCAGCCGGGTTCCCATGGTTTCGAATTCCCTAATATGTGGGTAACTTGAGAGCATTTCCAGTATTCAGTATTCCGGGAGACCACAGATAAATAAAACTGCATACTTTGATTTAAAAAAAAGAAAAGAAACAACAAAAACAAAAGTAAACGAAGCGCTAAAAATCACGTGCAAACGCAGCGCGAAGCAAAAAACTGACGCCCACCAGAAATGGCATTGAATGCTATGGACGATGGGAGAGGGGGGGCAGCGGCAGAGAGCAAGAAGCGATTGACAAACAAAAACTGACCCCGTCAAATGGGGGAGGTGAATTGGTTGGGGAGCAGCAGCAGCAGCAGCGGCGGCGGCAAAGTGGAGGAAGCCCAACGAGACGCGCTCGCAAAACCCACAAGTTCATGACCAAAATGCCGCATGGCGGCAACGATGGCAACAACAGCGACGTCGACGTCAGCGACGACGACGACGGGCCCACCAGATAAGCGTGGGCGCAGGGTTCGGCCAGTCGTTCGCTTGCCCAATCTCTCTCTTTACACACATCTAAATCGAAATGCAGCTGTGTGTGCAATTGCAGAATAGCTCGAAAAATTAACAGACAGACTCTATTTGCTATGCTTGTTATTTAGTTGTGTATTGCGCTCATTTAACCCCTTCGAAGGAATGTTTAGGCAGTAGGTCTCGTTTGTGTATTTTTTTTTTTTTTTTTTTTTTTTTGCATAGACGCGTATATTTTATGTGCGTGTGAGTGTGGATGGTATGTGGAACGTCGACGCTTTGCGGATTATCGTTTACTTTTAGCATTTTTATCCTTTTTGGTGTGCTTGGCATATTTCTAAATAGAATTCACTTTTATTTACGTACTTGTATTACAGTATTTTTGCTTTTCACTTTTTTATATTTAAAGATAGCGCTACGTTCCACACGCACACACTCATTCAAACTTGCGGTCCACACGCGACAAGACTTTACTCGCTGACAGTCAAGTTTTTTTTTGTACGCTTTTGCATTTCAAGACACACACAAACGATCTTCTCTGTGCAGCGTCGGAACAGCAGAGAGAATATGTGCGTGTGTGCGTGTATCTGTGTGCATGTTTTTTCGATTTACGCTTTGGTGTGCAAATTCTGCCGCCACTCGCGCTGCTTATTCTCTCAGTAGCGCTGGCAGCGTCAGCGCACACTTGGAAATAGTCGCTCTCACGCGCTCGCTCTCTCGTCTTCTCTTTATATTTTTTGCACGCTTTGCGAAACTTTTGCCTGCCTCTGACCGTCGTCGCTGTATGTGTGTGTGTGTGCATTGTATCTGTGTGTGCATGCGTCGTAGCCGACACATTTGACTGTGTGTGCATTTTTGTAGCCGTCGTCGTCGCAGCCGTCGCCGTCGACGTCGTCGTCGCTGCAGCTTTCGTTACGACTTGCGGCTGCGACTCCCGAGAGTTGTTTGTGGGTTTTGTTGTGCGACGCAAGTGACGACGTGAAGACCAACTGAGCAGCAGCAGCAGCCAGCGAACGTCAGACGTGTGCGAAGAACCGAACCAAGAACCGGTGACGTAGACGTTGCGTCCGCCATTATTACAACGCGGTGGCTGCCAAACGCAAATTACAACTACAATAATTAATCGGAAATTAGCAATAGAAGTTCACTTGTGTATTGTACAGTGCCAAACCGAAATCAAAATAGAACAAAGCGTTCAATATATATGCGTATATGTACATGCATGCATATGTATTTTCGTTTGATGCTCGTTGGAGAATTCGCAAGCACACACACAGGCATACACACGCTCGCACACTCACTTACTAGGTGCGCTAAGTTATGAAGGCAGAGCGCGCGCGGCACGCGAAATGCTAACGGAACGGAACGGCACGGCCACTGTGATCTCATAAATAACTAAAATAAAATAAATAAATAAAATACAAAATAATATACAAATTATTTTATAAATGTAGAAAATGCAAAGGAGCTAGCTATAAATATCTACAATAAAAATATTAAAAACCTAACAACGAAATCTAGTTTAAAAGTGCATACAAAGTGAAATATTTGTGAATTTTAGTGCAAAATAAATTAAAGGTAAAAGAAATAAGTTGGTTTGCTGTTGCAAATTGCACGCTCGCACACAGACACACAACACACACAGACGGACAGGCTAACAGCAACAACAAATACGTATCCATATCAAGTGCCAGTGTGTGAATGCTTGTGCGTGTGTGTATGAGTAAAAGCACACGGCGCGACAAAGCAGTCAGCGACGGCATTTCTTGAGACCCCAAATCTGAGTACGTGTATGTGTGTGTGTGTGTGTGTGTGTGTGCAATTAAGTGCAAACATTAGACAGCAACATTTTATATATACATATGTACGTGTACGTGTGTGTATGCAGATATATTTAAAGCCAAACAGCTGACATGTGTGGCGTGAAATGAAATGAAATGAAATCAATTTAAATGTATGTATGTGTGTGCGCATGTGTGCGTGTTCAGGTGTTTCACTCATATGCAAAAAGGCAAAAGGCAGAAAATAGAAGCTTGACGACAACAGCAGCAGTAGCACCAGCGACAACAACAACAACGCCCCATCGAATGCGTTGTTCAACACTGCAACAAACACAAGCACAGGCGTCGCCATAACAAAAGCGGCCCCAAGCACTGACACACACACACACAGACCACACTTCGCACACAAGCATGCAACTTTGACGGGGCTACAATTTTTTGTATGTCTGCGACGCTTCGCTTGTCTGAGCATTTGTGTCTCTGAGCATGTGTGTGTGTGTGCGTGTGTGGGCAATGCATTTAACATCGTCACAATCGCATTAAAAGCCGCTGCGCCTTCGCTGGCAGCGACGTCTCTGTCCCATGCTGCTGTGTCCACCATTTTGATTTTTGCTCTTGCATCGCCCGCCGTCGCCGCCGCCGCAAACACAAATCATTAAAAGTGAACTTAAAATAAAGAAAAGTCCAGACAAAGTTGCTCCGTATCGTGTTGTCGTCATTGTTGTTGTTGTTGATTGGTGAGTGCGAAACCGGTTTGCGTCGCCTTTTGCTTTCCTTTCCTGATTTTTGGTTTTTGTTGCCGTACACTGTCTAAAGCTAGTTGATATTGCACTCCTTTGCCAATTTTGTTTTTGCATTGCATTTCCATGTGCCCTTTTGCTGAGCTCCACGTCAGCCACGTGTCAGCCAAATGGCGTCCACACAAACCACAATTCACAGCTACATAGACAAGTACTCACACATACACACACACACACGCACACACACAGAGGGAGAGAGAGAATAAATGTATGTGAAAAGTAAGCGAAAACCGGCCGGCGCGTTGCATGCAATGAGGGGCATGAGCCGTGCAAAGAGAGTAAGAGGGCATTGAGCGCCAAAAGCTCTGCTGCATTGTCAGACGACAAAAGCTTGCGAGTGCAATACGCGCGCTCTCTCTGAGAGGGGAGAGCAACTGAGCGAGTGAAATATGGAGAGGTACAGCTGCAATTATTTGCAGTTCTTGTCTTGTTTCCGTTTCTTTCCCAACTGCCTTGGCTTGCCTCCTCCTCCTCCTCGTCCTCGTCCTCGTTCTCACCAACCGCCACATCCCAGTTTTCGTTGTCGTTGTTGTCGGCATGTGTGGATAATTTGGCGCTTCGCCATGTTTTCTCCGTTTCTACTTTGCGTTCTTCTCCCCCAAACGCTGGTGCCGCAGGGAGTTCGCGGAGCCTCTCTGCAGTTGTTGTTGTTGCATGATGCATGAGTCTTAAGGCAAAGTGGGTTCGGTCAAAGGGGCGCTGTTAGTTGTTTGCTGTACGAGCCGGCGGGCATGGCAAGTTCGTTGCCGGAAAACACGTTTTCATTTTTGCCAGGCCGTATTTGTCGCCTTTTTTCTTTTTTCTTTTTTTTTTCATTTTCATTTTTCCTCGCATTCGACTTTTCATTTAACTTGTAATGTTTGTTGCCTTTCTGCTTGTCTTTCGAAACTTTGACAGTTAAGCCAAAAAGCAAAAGCTCAGCAGAGATAGGGCTTGACATAAGACAAGAATGGTTGATTAGTTATTTTATCTGATTGGCTTGGAGTCTATTTCCTTAATGCCTTAAAGCAGAACTCGCAAATTGTAAATTACATATATTGCATATATAATTATTATACAATAAATATATAAGCTCGGGCATCCGCACTGTAATTTCGTCGTACTGCACAATTTATGCAACGCGGCTGGCAACATTTCATGACACTGCCGCAGCCGCCATGCAATCAGCGGGTTGTGCATTGTGCCAGGCGCTGGCTGCCACAATTGCAGGCGCCATGTCCTCGTTCGCTGCTTGGAGCTCTGTGCACAGCGGGCGGCCGAAGCGCACTGCCTGGCAGAAGCATTCAGCCTAATTTCGCAAATAAAATATGCTAGATAAAAACGCTAGATGCACCCAGAGTCAAGTAGCTAGCGCCTCCTCCCTGTGCCATCGTTGCTGGAATTGAGCGGCGCCTGCAGCCGGCACTTTTCTAATTCGCCATGAAAGGCAAACTATGCCCCGTTGTTAGCGGCATGGACAACTTGGCCGGCTCCTTGCTGCCAGATAGAAGAGTAGATGGGAAGCAAGCTAAGTAACTTTTTCTCTTTCTATACGTTTATGTTGTACGGGTGAACTAATCACGACTGTTAGATGCCCTGCTTTATTCAAAGGCATGCAAGAACATTCCCTTCCCATTTGACTTTTTTTTTTTATATATATGTATGTGTCGACGCCTTTATATACTTGCCGGCACTTTGTCGTGTCGCTTTTTGTCAGCTTTTTACTGCACAAATACAAATGCACACACTCACACACACACTCACACACACATACGCAGTCCCACATTCCGGACATCGCAGACAATGTTCATTGCATGCAACTGTTGTGCCGCCCCTCGTCCCGCCGCTCCCTTAGAATTTGTGTCGTGCCCAGCATTCAGTCAGCCGCATTGCAGCGAATTTTTTTAGTGCCTGGCCAGGGCGCGGTACACGTGACTGAGTATATGCCTCCTTTTCGTCCTTGCATTTGTTGATGTTCGTTGAGCATCGTGGACCATGTCCTGAAATTTCTGGCCACAGAAATGCATATATCTGTGTATGTGTTTGTGCATAAAATATTGAAAGTTTTACGGCTGCCAAAATATTTTGCTGCTAGTGGCCAAACGGAGCCGCCTTATTGGTTTCTTGGCAACAGAAATGGCCAAATCGGGAGATTGTTTGTGTGCGGCTGTAAACAAGCAAAGATTGTCCAGATTACGATTTTGGCAAGCTCAAGTCCTGCGGGAAATGTCATGCAAGGAGCCGGCTGCCAAGTGCTTCTATGATAAATGTGCACAGGTTTGATGTCCTTGCTGAAAGAGAGAAAATAGCGAATAATAGAAATAGCCGATGCGCCTGCCTTCCTATGCGATTTTCAGGAATCTTACTAACAAATTGCAAATTAATTATTAAAGAATTTCCTTTTGCAAAATTCCAGTAGAATGCAACCATAAACCTCAGCTCAATCCACTTGTTTCTGTTTGTTGCATTGCTAAGACTTCCACATTTATCCTTGTCCGCCTGTCTGGCTTCCTTAGACATCAAATTTGCTTAATGGCAAATGCATTTTGCGTGCTTTATTTACCATAAACTAGAAGAAATTCCATTCTCTTGCTTACTTTCTTCTCCCCTTTCTAATTTACCTTGCAGTTTGTCGCAATGGCATTAATTTCTGAAACTTATGCGGCCACATCGACCGAGCCTGAAGCACCACCTTAGTTGGCTCCCAGTCACCTCCGCTCCGGCTTTACTGTTGCTCATACTGCAACCCTCTGGCCATAAATTACAGCAAACATTTGCCACAGTTCCGCTTGGATCCCGCCCGTTGGGCTGGCCATGTTGCGCATAGGGCTAGGGGGCGTCATGTCTACAGTCGAAACTACTTGCTTGCAGCTATTTTCGTGCCTTAAATCGGCTTATGGCACTCGGTCTGAGTGGCTTATCTGGCCAGCGTTTGCCTAGTGTGAGCCAAAGGGTTGTGCTGCCCCATTGCTTCAAGGGAGTCGCCAGCTCCGTACGCATTTGCAGAAAATCAATATCTAGCCCAGCTACCCCACCCTCCGCTCTGCACATTCCTTGCCCACAGTCACTTCCGATGGCCGGACTGCCTCTATTGTTGTCGTCGTTCATGGCAATAATATTTAAATGGCCACTAAGCCCCCGGCTGACCATTTACTTTGCGCTCCACACGGCTTCTTGAGAACAAACTTTTATGCACGGCCGAACTTAAGCCTTAATGACACTGGCTGAAATGCAGCAAACACTTCCAGTCTGCTACTAAATGGTTAGTTTTTTGCTGCCAAAATATTTCGAATATGATGTAATTTACTTCTCACGGAAGTTTCTTCTGCGACAGCTCAGTTGCAGGAGCTGTTAATATTGGAATGTTGGTTGTCTTAAGCTCATGTCATTTGGGGACTGCTTTTACTGTCATTGGTTTGGAGCAAAAACAAGCAACCCTCAAAAGCACAGCAGCGACAGCAGCAGCAGCAGCAGGAGTGTCAGACCCAGACCTCAGTCAAACCCTTACCGCTTGCCCGCAGGTCACCCTGTCTGGCATACAACTGTATTGCATTGTAATTCCAGTTGCAGACAACGGACGACGGGACGGCGTCGTAATGTCTAGTGCTGTCGCCCGCTTTGCGAGCGATGCGAAAAGCGATTTATTTCGCTTTATCAGCAATTTTGATTTTCTTTTGTCTGTTATTGAAAGCTGCATTAAATTGGACGCGCCAGGCATTTGTCATATCGTTGATTTACTAACCTTACACCAGGCATAACCTCTTGGCCCGGAGCCGAGTGCCCTCTGCGCCGACGTTAGGGGTGCAAAAAATAGCGCATGTGGCATGGCGTGGCAGTAGGGGCAACTAACACAAGTGCGGCTTGTTGGGCCCGTTGTTTACGTATCCCGGCGTCAACGTGAAATTTATTGAGGTAGTTACCATGCGGCTGCAGAAAACAACGAGCCATGCAAATTCCTGCTTTTTCATGTACATATATTTTTATGCATTTCTCGAGGGCCCCAACAACTGAGGGCGTAACTCGCAGTGCAACTGCAAACACGGCCCGTTGCCACAGCAAACATGCATTAAAAATGATGTTGAGAGAAATGACAAAAAAAAAAAAAAAAATAACAAAATGGAAAAAATTGCAAATTTGCAAATTGAATGTGCAGAGGTCGTCCGAGTGCTGTGCTTAAGGGTTAGCACGAGTGTTGCGCCATGAATACCGTTATGAATGCCATAACACGTAACGCCAACGGCCTATAGTAATGCGGTAAAAAAAAAATGTAATCGCCCTAACCCCATATGCATTACTAGCCACACAGATATTATTCTACTATACCTCGCAGAGAAACTACTGTCCTCAAAGGCAATGTGTGTTCTATTCCGTTTTGTTTCTTCTCTCAGAGTTGTGTGCCGAAGGGCCATTGCATGGGCAGCACTGTTTGACACGCAGCCTTGCAGCAGATCTATTAACTATTCATCTGTTCTCAACAGAGATTTGAGCGCCTGGCGCACACACTCTGCCATTGTTTTTCTCGCATTATTTGCCATGTCGATATATATACATATATATAATATTTATTTGTATTCTCTTTGCAGTCGGAAAATGTTCAAATTGTCAGTGCAGAGTTGTCAGGGCTATATTTTCAGGGAAGTTTATCGATATTGTCGTGTCTAAATGAGTTTCAAGTAGGCTTTGCCTGAGTTGACAGATGCTAGTCTGGCTATCAAATCAGTTTTTTTTTCTCAGTTCTGAAAAATTAGACGTGGGCCAAACATTTCGGAATTTTCAAGTGAAAAAAAACTAAATTCCTTTCCGAAAAGCTTCTAAAAGTTTAATTTTTTTTAAAGTAAATTACAAATCATCTGGGATTTTTTTTTTTTTTTTTGTGTTCTTGTTGACAATTGACTTTCACCGATGTTGGTTAATGTTACCCAGCGCGTTGCCGCCGGCAGCAGCGTCATCTTAGGCGGTCGCAAATCCAGCGGCAATGGCAACGGAACCGCAGCTGCTGCTGCTGTCGCAACTACAAACAAAAACTACGAGATTAAGCCCCAAACCCGGGCCTTAAGTGAGTAACAACGACAACGAAAATAAAAATACAACAACAACAACAAGCGGCAACGGCAAACACAATTTTTTTTCAATGTCATGCCAAAGAAAGATAGCAAAAAAAATCGGCGATAATGAAACAAAATAGCAATAGCCCAAAGAGAGCTTAACTGGGTGAGAGCTTTGGCGAGCGGAGCAACAAACAAAAAGCAGCGCTGAAAATATTTTTTGCAATATGCGCGAGTGCGAATTATGAGCAAGTCGTGCACACACGCACACGCACACATACACACACACACACACATACACGCTCGCGAATTGATCGCATAGACTCCCCCATTCGTCACCGCAACCCACGCTCTCCATTTCACTCTCGCTCTCTCGCGTTCCGATCGGTTTTTATTTTTTTTTTATTTCTTTTTTTTTCACGTTACGCAATAATCGCGTTCCATAGTTCTTTTCTTTTTGTGTTTGCTGCCTGTGTATTTCGGGTTTGTTTGAGCAATCGCGCAAACACGCGAATAAATAAAAATACATATTCGTTGCTGATAATAGTTGATATTTAGATCGGACAGCTAATTTGTATTGGTGTCTCTGCGTGTGTGCGTATCACTTGGCAACGGGCATCAAATTCGCATTGGCATTATGACTGGCCCAGTTGCAGCTGCACAAATTGCGATATGAGGCCATATAAATATAAATGTACGGACTCGCAAGTGTAATTGATATACATCTAAAATCCGCCAGCATTTCATGCAAAACAAGCTTTACAAACACAGCAGCGCCAACCAGTTATCGGCCCGCCGTCCTAATGACACACAGCTGATTAACGCACGCACACACACACACACACAGGCAGAAAGGGAACGGGAACTGTCATCGTCACCGTTGCCGACTACGTCATGCACGCGTGTGCCGGCCAGCGGGCAGTTCGTGTGTCCCGCAGTTGCGAAGCTGACCATAGAACGCACACACACACACGCACAATTGGCAAACGCGCCTCTTTTTTTTTTATTCTATTGTTTACTTTTCGCTTTTGACACGCATCGCAAACTTCTGCCTCTCTTGTTGCCCGATTAGCTCTTGTCATGCACGCACTAATTTGTGCGTGCGCCGTGCTCTCTCCCACTACGAAGATCGCTCGCAATGTGCGTTTGTTTGGAGTCAATGAACTTATTTGCACAGACTGACTCTCGCCCTCTCTCTTTCTCTCTTACGCTCTCTCTCTCTCCCGCTCGCCCACTGCCGTTGCCTAGGCATTCTCTGGTGCGTGCGATGCGTGCGAATTTCGTTCGCATTCGCTCGCGACCTATTTCGATGGCAACCACCACTCAATCGCATTTAATGCCCCAAAAGCATACTAACGTTAAAAATATATTTTTTGCTTGCAGAAATGGCGGAAGGCAATGGCGAACTATTAGACGATATTAACCAGAAAGCCGATGACCGTGGCGATGGCGAACGTACAGAGGACTATCCCAAATTGCTGGAATATGGTCTGGACAAAAAGGTACATATATTGATTAAAAAGTTATCCAAGCTATTGTTTCTAATATATTTTGTGTGACGATTAGGTCGCTGGAAAACTGGATGAAATCTACAAAACTGGCAAACTTGCCCACGCCGAGCTGGACGAGCGCGCACTCGACGCGCTCAAGGAGTTTCCCGTTGATGGTGCCTTGAATGTGCTTAGTCAGTTCCTGGAGTCAAATCTGGAGCATGTGTCAAATAAGTCTGCTTACTTGTGTGGGGTTATGAAAACCTATCGTCAAAAGAGCCGTGCCAGTCAGCAGGGTGTGCCCGCGACCGCTAGCACCATACAGGTAAAGGGACCGGACGAAGAGAAGATCAAAAAGATTTTGGAACGTACCGGTTACACATTGGATGTAACCACAGGTGGGTTAAAGCTAATAGTGATTGATCGCATTGATTGCAATAATAATATCGGCTATGTAGGACAACGCAAATACGGCGGGCCGCCACCCAACTGGGAGGGCAATGTGCCCGGCAATGGCTGCGAGGTTTTCTGTGGTAAAATACCCAAGGATATGTTCGAGGATGAGCTAATACCGCTATTCGAGAACTGCGGAACCATTTGGGACCTTAGACTAATGATGGACCCCATGACTGGCACAAATCGTGGTTACGCATTTGTCACATTCACAAACCGCGAGGCGGCCATTAATGCTGTGCGACAGGTATTTACTCCAACCTTGAATATATCAGTACATCCAAATGTCTTCCCACCCCCTCGACCCAACACAGCAAGAACACCGTCCGTCCATAAAGCGCTTTGTGTTTAAAACAATATACATATCTATATATATATTTATCAAAATTTTTGTATAGTAGGTAAAAAAAAAAAACGAATCGTTTTGGTCCTCAACACAGCCGCTTGACCCAAATTCTACAATTGAAAACTTTTAGTTCTAAGCATAAATTCGAACGATTGAAATTCCAACTACAAGAACAACAACTCCAATGAAAACAACAACCTGAATTATCCCGATTCGGCGCTTTGAGACAAAACAAACTAAAATGAAGAATCTTTATTGTTGCTACTTTAATCGCTATTGTCTATAGTCCTGCCTTCATCTTAAACGCTAACGCTCTTTTATGCTCTGCCTACTCTTAATATCTGTAACTTGTTATGTATGCATGTCCTTTCTTGTATAGATTATAACTATATATATATGTAATTTTACTACTTAGCACTAGAGATCGAAAAAGAAAATTTGCCAAATTTGAAAAGAGTTCTCTCTGCGATACGTACATATATTTGAACTGCAAACTATGAAACCTATCTCCCAACTTTTATTTTCTTTATATTCTTTTTGAATTTTTCTTAGCCATAAGTGAATTTGTAGCTCTAGCATATGAATCGTAGCTTATATACTACATATAATGACTTGACTCTCAACTTTGTAGGGGTACGTTTTCATTGTCTGGTTTTATTGAAAGCAAAATAAAAATTCGAGCCGAGCATGTCCTACATTATACTAACAATCCAGAATTCTACAGAGCTTTCTTTATAAAAAGAAATTTTAACTAACAAACTTTTTACTAATTGTTTTACGATAATATTTCCAAATGCCGCAACGAAAACAAATCTGCAAAATATTTTGAAATCGGTAATGCAAAATTCTTATACATTAAATTTTTAATTTTGTTTGATTTGAAAAGCTCCGACCAAACAATGACCCAACCTACCTGAACCTGAACCTGAACTTAAACCCGACACCACCCGTACACCATTTTGAGTTTTTATACAAAATTCGTACGCAGTTATTAAATTATGATTTAAATTTTTATTTATTATAATTAACATTGAATTGGTATTAAAAATCGTTTTACCTTCCCACCCACAATTTAGCTCGATAATCACGAAATAAAACCCGGCAAGTGTCTGAAAATAAATATAAGCGTACCGAATCTGCGCCTTTTCGTAGGCAATATACCCAAGTCAAAAGGCAAAGATGAAATTTTAGAGGAATTTGGTAAACTTACAGGTAAATTGAAACGAAATTAAAACAGCTATTTAAAATTTTCAATAATGTAGCTTTACGAAAGGTCGCTTATCTTTCCTTCCTAAGCGCCTTTTTATAAAGCTCTACAAAACAAATCGGCTTTAATTGTTAAAACAAAAATCCAATTGGCTCAAAACCCTGAATTGGCTAATTGAACAGGCAGGCTTTTAGCAGATCATAGGTTAGATTTTACTCGCAAGGTTATCTTTTGATTAATTTAAGTTTTGTTTTTTTTTTGTTATCATATCATTTCACATCCAACCATATCCATTGCCATCCAACCACCTACCATTCCAAGCAGTACAAGTTCATTAAAAAATTATATTTTGAAAAGTGTCGGAGACTCTTTTCAAATGCGTACACATCAGAATCAGATATCATTGAATGCACTTATGCAGCTCCAATGACCATTCACATATACTTGCACACTCTCACCCATACGACTGTCACAGACACGCCCATACAACCCGTTTGCCATACGCTTTAATAACTATATAAAAGCATTTCTTACTTATATACTAAATATTATCTCCAGTCATTAACTTTGCGTACGAAAACCAAAATGCAAAACGAAAAAATGTTTACAAATTATTCAAAAATTATGCAATGCATATTCTTTTCGTAAATGGTTTTAAGTTGTATACCTTATAACTTAGGACTAATAGAGGTGTTTATTCTTTTCGAATGTTGTGATTGTAAGGTCATCTGCAATTGGAGTCGAAATTATGTAATTGTGTGTGTGTTCGTTTCCGAAAGGTAAGATTTGACAACCAAAAACAAACTACGGATGACTTTTGATGAGCAACTCTCGGTAGTGAATAGCAAATGAATACATGTAAAATCACACCAAACAAATTATTAGCTAAAATCCTAATCAAATATTTTAATAAATTCTTCTTTATTTGGCACGAATAACAAACTAAGAACTTAATTTACAAATTCTTAAGCCTAAGTCTAGATCTTACAAATTTTTTAAGTCAACACGCACATCCCACACCCAACACACACACACACACACACACTGAAACACCCACGAAACAACCATAACTTTCACCCAGAAACTAAAACCAAAAAAAAAAAAAAAAAAAAAAAAAACAAACCGAAATCCCAAAAAGTCGCAGTACCAATGGATACAAATTTTTCATAGCAAATCAAAATTTTCTTTTGTTTTGTGTGAACTTTTGAACAATTGCAGCTAAATGATTTTGAAATTCGGAAAGGCAAAAAGATTGGTGTTACGATATCATTTAACAATCACCGGCTATTTGTCGGCAATATACCTAAAAATAGAGATCGTGACGAATTAATTGAGGAATTTTCTAAACATGCACGTAAGTGATCCAAAACAAAACAAAAACCAAACCACTGAAATCAGCTAAACCAAAAACCCTCCGACCAAAAAATCATACAAATAAATAAAACCCAACAACCCCCAGCGAATTGGTAAAAATAAACGTAAGGCATCCAACTTTTTAGGGGCGATACTTGCAGACAGCCATTATTGAAAATAACTGCAGCAGCAACAAAGTATTAATTGGATTTTTGTTTTGCAATTTTCGCTTTTAAAAATTATTCCAAATTTGAATAATCATGCCCACACACACAATCCCATCCATTAAGAAAAAATTTCCCAATAAGCAAAGTGAAATTTTTGGCTTATTTATCTACTATCTATCTCCCTCTCCCCTTCTCTCTCTCTCTGTCTCTCTGTCTATCTAGCAAATACAACAAAAAATTAATTGTTACACTTTAATTATGATTTGTATTAATTTCATTCACAAAATGTGCCCGATTTGTTGACATTGAAAACCTGTAGCTGAACAATTTGCCAAAAACAAACATTTTTGAATATTTTTGGAAGCATAAAAAACGCGTCAATTTTTGTTTTAGAGCAGAAACATAACTATTAATCGCGCACACAAACAAACCTCCATCAATTTGTTTAGGAAAATACAATTCGTATAGATCTCTGTTCTGGCCAATCATATAACTACTATGGTAATGACTGGAGAAAACACTTACTGTAAACGTGTTAATCCCCCACCCCAAACTCATTTTACTCTCTATATTTCTCTATCAAACTGCAATTCGATGGAAACTCAATTCAAATTCAAAATCAAAATCAATATATATATATATACGTGTTTCTTACTATATCTGTGTCTTTCTCAGTGTATACTATCCTGTTACTGTTTTTGTTTTACCTATCAAAGAAATACTCAAGCTCAGTGTGTGCTCTACAATAACTCCTTATATATATCTATATAAATTTTTAATTACTTTTTGCAACTTGTACAAAGCAAAAAACAATAAAACAGAAGCAACATCAACCAACGGAATTCCAGTTAATTTTTAGTTTTTCTTACAAGTCTTCTCTAAGTGTGTCTTTAATTTCAAACTACTTAAACACTACTCTCTTTCTCTCTCTCGCTCTCTCTCTCTCTCTCTCTCTCTCTCTCTGTCTATATCTTTCTACATACGTATATAACTATGCGCAAATATACACACCGAATTCGTTTAGCTTAGCGCATTTACTTTTTCAAAAATATTTAAAAACAAAAGCAAAGAATCTGTTGGCATTGGTTTTCAAAATCATCTTTACCAAGTGTAAACGATACGATTAACTTAATATTGAAGAGCTCAGAAATTTGCATTATTTTACCATGCACAGCCGCCGCTTGTCATGTAAAATGTTGTGCATTATTTCTGTCGTTTGTTTAATACATTAATTCAAATTTAATTTAAAGTGCGGTTCTTAATGCCATCAACACACACACATACACATACACTCAGCCATTCACACACACAAAAATGCTGTCAATACAAATATTTTTTTGTTGTATTTCTCTCTCTCTATATATATATATATATATTTGTGTGTGTGTGTGAAATTAATCTATTTCGTAGTGTTGTGCATTTAATTAATTAATAATATATATTCAAAAGATTTAATACTAATGACCACATTTTCTTTATATTTATAAAAAAAAAAAAAAACCCCATACAAATTCGTAGCTGGCCTCTACGAGGTAATCATCTATAGCTCGCCTGATGACAAGAAAAAGAATCGCGGCTTTTGCTTTCTCGAATACGATTCTCACAAGGCGGCTTCATTGGCCAAACGAAGACTTGGCACTGGTAGAATTAAGGCAAGTATTATAGTCGATCCCGCGCATTCGTGACAGAATTTATAAATTTGTATCTGCAGGTTTGGGGATGTGATATTATAGTCGATTGGGCTGATCCACAGGAGGAGCCGGATGAACAAACAATGTCCAAGGTTAAAGTACTCTACGTGCGAAATTTAACGCAAGATGTTACAGAGGACAAACTGAAGGTTAGTTAGTTGCAGTCCGCCCTATTTTCCTTACTTCACAATGGTACCTTCTGCAGGAACAATTCGAGCAATATGGCAAAGTGGAACGCGTCAAGAAGATAAAAGACTATGCCTTTATACATTTTGAGGATCGTGATAGCGCCGTCGAAGCTATGCGTGGCCTTAACGGCAAGGAGGTCGGCGCCTCAAATATTGAGGTATGTTTCGCTTATATCCTACCCACCGAAATATTATTATGGTATAACATGTATATTAAAACATGTATTAAAAGGTCTCCCTCGCTAAACCACCATCGGACAAAAAGAAAAAGGAGGAAATTCTGCGCGCACGTGAACGACGCATGATGCAAATGATGCAGGCGCGTCCAGGAATTGTTGGGTAAGTACTGTTTCTACTTAGCACAAAAACGTCACTCGTTTTTCTTATGCTGAAAGTGCGACTCGTTTCTCTTAGTAAAGTTGAACGAGGTAAACAGTTACTTTGGCTTAAGCTGAAAGTGTGGTTCGTTCCTTCTGCTTAAGCTGACATTGTTTTTATACACGCATACACAAAATAATCCTTGTTTAAAACAAAACCAAATTGGCGCAAAATTCAAAAATCCACTAATTTTAATTACAATTGGCTTCAAGATTTTGGTTAATCAACTTTTGATTGGAAAGAAATTTTTGCTTTTCAAGTCGCCAGTATCCACTGTAAGGAATCCAATTGTGATTCATTTAATTTATTTATTTTTATATTTTCTTTCTTTTTATTGCCAATTGCGAAATGCCAATCGCCTTGTGATCAATTGGGTGATCCCACTTGTTTGTTGCTTCACTGCCTCCCATCACAACAACAACAAAACAAAAACTTATAAAAACTAAAAAAAAAACCCACAACTCTTAAAAAATTGGTTGACTTGTAAAGATTTGAAACATTGTCTCCATACAGAAATCTGTCGCCAACACACCCCAGCATGATGTCCATCACACCCATGCGCCTTCCAGGGGCGCGTATGCCTCTGCGCACACCGATGCCCCGTGAATACGGTAAGTTGGGCAAATACGCCAATAAGTGAACCAATCGATTATACTCATCATGTATCAAGAATATCTGTGTGTATATATACTTATCGAGCACACATGTGTGGCTCCCAAATAAGAGAAAATAGAGAATGATCGCAGGAGAAACATGATTACATTTGATTTAGACTCGTAGTTATCGAATACAAATGAGCGTAATCTTTGAGTACCTTATTTTAGGTTATGTTTAGTTAAATTCTAGTTGAATGTATTTGCTACTAAGCCACAGCGAAACTAACAACTAAAGTTGTTCGACTAATACTAGCCAGATACATCTAATTGGTCTGCAGCTTACATCTTTAAGTTATCATATTCAATGCCAATATTTGGTTTTTCATTCAACACCTTTTATCGTTTTTATCGTCTCTCTCATTTTAGTTAGTTATTTTAAGGTTAGAAAGCGCGATGCCCACTAACTTGTACGCTCGTGCCCCCAAATACTTCTACTACTACTACTACTACTACTACTACTATTATTACTACTACTTTTACACATACACACAAACACTCACACAATGCCTTAGCACCTCTACCCACAGTCTAGTATCCAGCTAGATTGAGACTAACCAATTGATAATTGAGATTTGATTTAACCAATTTGCGCACACACATAACCAAACTTTGATTGAACACAAACCCTTTTTTTTATTTTCACTGCTAAACTGAAGTATTTCATATTTGCAAGTTTTGTATGTTAATGCTCTCTCTCTCTCTTCTCTCTGTTAATTTTCGTTGTTTGCATGCCGATTCTTTTCGATGTTGTCATACGTTCATTCCATATATATTTTTTCTTTATCTTCGGCTCTCCTCCTACATCTTCAAGATGCTGTACTCTCTGACAACAACTATAACTTACTAATACCACTACACATAGTTAGACTTAACCTCTAAACGTTGTTCATAGCTGTGTTTATCATAATTAAACGTTGCCATTGTGTTCTCTGTGTAGCGAATGTTAAGCACCCTGTATACTGTTTGATGTTTTATCACCGGTAAGTAACCCAAGCCATCAATCTACTTATACCTACATCTCTATTGTATGTGTATGTGTGTCTGCCACGCCCACCACCATACAGTCCATCGCCCATCAGTGTTTAGAACGCGCCTAATTCGAGTTACAAATTGGTCAAACGCAGCTTAAGAGGCAGGTTCCCTCATTCGATTTACTTATATAGGTATATATGTAACATACACGCATACTCAATGTCACAAACAGACGCATACACTCGAATTGCTCCTTAATTAACCTCTAACCATAATCCTATTCCCGCAAAACCACATCTTGTGCCAACTTCTAGACTACGATTATGATTATTTTGGCTATTCGGAATTCCGCCCCGGTTTTGGTGCTGATTCGTACTACGATGATGTTTATCGTGCCTATGAGGGCGAGTATAGCTATTATGATTATCCAAATGGTGCCAGCGGCAATTCAACTTCCAGCGGCATCAGCAATGGTGCTGCGGCCATGTCCAATAATTCGGGCGGCGGTTCCGTCTCTCTAAGCGCTTCGCAGCGCCCATCAAGATCCCAGCAAGGTGGCTCAGCCAATTCGCCAGTCCTTATGGTGCGTGTTACTTTTTGTCCTACTGTTGCTGATTCGCCGCAACAAACAACTATCACACGCACACAGAAACACAAATGTACTGTATTTTAGAGATTTGAATACGTAATGTAGTTTATATACTAATTGGATTTTTATTCGGCTTTATTTGATTCGTGCTGACCCTGCTGAAATTGGCTTTAGCAGCTCTCATTGAGGCCGATTGTTTTGTTTTGTTCTGTTTTCAGCTTCATTGCTTCTTTTTTTTTTTTACGAAAACTAATTTCGAAAACTTTTTATTTTCGTTTACAAACATCAAAATTTGCATGTTAAATGCTGCCAACAACTACATACGACCCGCCACAAATTAACACAGCGCAGCAGATCATTCCATACACACCACACACGACCCACAACCCACAACCATTGCACAACCGCTCACATACCCACACGATATATTTTGGCCAACATTTGAGGAATGGAATCAAAGTTATAATTTATTGTGCTACGCTTTGCTTTACGCCCTGGAAACTAACAAATCGAACGACAACTAAATTGTTATTCCCCTGCGCTTTTTTTATGCTTTATTTGAAATGTGCTTTATAGCATTTAATGCTTATTACCGCAACGCTTTTTAGTTTTAATTATATTTTAATCATCGTGCTTCACAAAATTTTGTATCGTATTCAGTTTTTAAATGCTTTTAGTTAAAGAAAACAAAATATGCAGCCTACTTTTAAGAAAAACCCATTGCTTTACTTGAACGCTTATTATTTAATATCTTTTATTATACAAATTTAGTAAAAAGTTGAATATTGTGTCCATCGCAAGCAACAGAAGCCATACAAATTTTAATCGAGCTTGAGCTCATTTTGTTTATAGATACCGAAAATCTTGCGCTGTGATTTGTTATGAATACTATTCCTAAATTATATATTAGAGGCAGTAATATTTGCATTTGTTGCTCAGCTCGAGCGATACTCAGTACACAGACAATACACCAGAGACAAAAACACAAATATAAAATATTAGCATTTTTTCTTATCAATCAAACATATTTTTCATATACATATATATTTAATTCATATAAACATTAATAATATACATACTTTTATTATTGTATGTAAATACAAGAATCTAACGCGTTTATTTCGATTTTTCTTTCTTTCTTTTCTTTTTATATATGTTCTTGTTATACTCTTATATATACAAACAAATCATTTGTTTTTCGGTAACAAAAATTTTTAAAAACTTTGCAAACCAAAAAAAAAAAAAATTATATATATGTTCGTCAAACCATACAAAATTCCTATAAAAATTCTCTACCAAAACCTATAAACCTAAAATTACTGCAACCAAACAAACAACCAACGACCAATCATAATCAAATCTATCGACAAACTTTTCGATTCAAAAACCAAACCAAACAAACAAAAAAAAAAAAAAATTGTATCAACCCAAAACCCGCTATTTAATATTTTGCCCAACCGTCTTTCCTCTCTAAAAATTAAATTCGAAATTTGCAACTGCATTCGACTTCAAAATTATGAATCCAAATGTATTTTATTATAATTTGAAATGACCAAAATTCATTATCTTGGCGATCCATATATATTATATATATATCTTACACTCAATTTATATTATTATAAAAAAAATACTGTTAAACTGCAAAAATTCGAAATCGAACCAAAAACAAATCAATCAACGGTCAAAACCTGGAATTACTGAATGTGGAATCATGTGGAATGCTCCGCTCTGGAATATATATATATCTATATATAAAAATATATAAATATATATATAAATAATATACAACAAACAAAAATTGAAATGAACTCACACATACACACACGCATACGCAAACACGAACATGCACACTCTCTCACATACATACTGCAAACATGCATGCATGCCATTGCAATGATGATAATTAGGGAGCTGGTCGTGGGCATGGAATCACAGTCCCGCGTGGCCGAGCCGTTGGCCAACGTGGCAGCATCAGTCGTCTGGTGGCCCAACCAGTGCCACAGGTGGCGGCAGCGGTGGCGGCGGTGGGACAGGCGGCGGCGGCTCATCGGGGGGCGGCCACCGCTCAGGGGGCGCCGGCAGCAACCGGGGGGGTCCGTGGGGTGGCACCAATACGTCCCAGCGTTCCTGGCACCCAGCACGTCAAGCCGCTACAAAATTTACCAGGTGAGCTCAACAACCACAACAAACAAACAAACCAAACAAACAAACAACCAAACAACATCAACAAAAAGACAAACAAATATCAAATCCAAAATCCAAAACCATGCTCAAAACAACGTTTAAGTGCAACAACTGCAGCACCAGCAGTCGCAGCAGCAAGAACCACCACCAACACGAACACCATCAAACAGCAACAGCAACCATCTCAGATGCATAACAATACAAACTCATATAAATTAATAAGTAAAGCCAAGTAAAATGTTACGACCCTCAAACCCATACAACCACATACCAAACACACACACCCACACCCACACACACACACACAATGATTTTAAGTGGTTTCAAAGACACCCACACAAAGCTCAAAATGGGAGCGTCTGCAGGTTCACTTAATGTCGTGTTTTCATAATTTATATATATTTTTTTTGCATTTTGTAAATGTTTCAATGTTGTAAAGCAAAAACCAATTGTTAAATATTCTCTTTTTATATATATATTTTAAATGTCCTATTTATATACATATATATATATTTATATTATAAATATATTTTCTTATGTAGCTTTTTACCATTGCTGCTTTTGGATTTTCGTCACGAAATTTTCATCATTTTTGTATCATTTAAACAGCGCTCAAATGTATGCTACAGTTTTTGCATGCACTTAGCTTTGACTTAGTCAAAAGCAGCAAACGGTACTCAACCAAAACAGACACACATTTTCACACACACGCACACACACACACACACACACATAGACTCATGCACACGCTCACGCACATGTATATGGAAAGCCAGTTTAACAAATTATATGAATGCATATGTACATATGTTGAGGTACATATGCTGTGTAAACGTTTATGAATCGATTAGTATTTAAATATTGTCATGCCCGCCCGTTCCCCTCTGTTCTGCTACTACTACTACTACTTCTGCTACTGCTGGTATCAACTGTTGTTAAGAGTCAGTGGAGAGTTGAAGATATGCCCCTTTCACCCTTAAATGCTCCCCGACATCAAATCCTTTAAATCCAATTGACGTACGTGTATATAATTTTTTAAAAATATTTTGGTTACACAAATCTATAAATAAAAAAAATATTTGATGCGTTGGCACAATAAATATTTTTCTAAATTTGGAGTATAAATATATGTATGTTTGATAAAGTTTAAGTTTCATGCTTTGCTAATCAATAAACAGTTCAAATTCAATATTAGTATCCATATCCTCTATATAAATAAATATATAAATGTATTTATGCCGATATATAAATAACACAACACACCTATTTACTCACATATACATGTTTTTATTTGGTTAAATACTTGTATATATAAATATATATATATTTGTTTTTTTTTTTTTTTGTTGTACAACAAATACTAATCGATTCGTGTATTCTGTTTTAACGATAAACACCACCCAACACTTTTTGTTTAAATATGCAAAATATAATTTGTTAACTATATTGTGTGGCTACATATACATAGCAAAAAAAAAAAAAAAAAAAATATTGCACGCTTTGCCGTCTTTAATTTTAGCCAAGGCAAAAGCGTGACACAACATCGTACTATTTTACACGCTTTACTTGTAAACGCCCACATTTTGTATTATCCACCCACATTTGGTAAGCTTATTTTTTTGTCTACTTAGAACGGCTTCATTCAATCATAAATATATATAATATATATTCGACTCAACACACACACACACACACACACACACAATGAAAATTGTATTAAAAAAAAAAAAAAAAAAAAAAAGAGAAAACATCTAAAATCTGTTTCTAGCTGGATCTGCACTCAAGACTTTCATGGAGGGCAACTAAGCGTAGCTCCTCGATCGTCAGTTCCGCGCGCAGCGACGAAAGTCGTTCGCCGAGCAAGAAACTGAAGCGTCTGAGCTCCTCAAGTACCAAAATTAAATCACATAAATCCAAGAAGCATTCACGCAAGTCCAAGTCATCTCGTGCTGAAAAGAAAGAAAAAAAGAGGAGCTCTAACTAAAAAAAAAATAATTATAAAATTACTACACACCCACCAACAAAATATGCCTGATTTTGCGAAATCCTAATTCAAGGAACCATCAAGAACACTCCAAATCTCATTTTATTTCCAAAAGGAGATCAGTTCAATTAACATTCAAGAAATTCAAACCACGAAGTAATAGCTAAAGCTAATTCCAAAATCAACGCAATTCATACGACAAAATTCCAAATTAGTTAACAAAAAAAACAGGCGAACAAGACCAGAGAATTGTTAGAGATACAGCGCTCCATTCGAAGATCGGAAATAACCAAACGACTCAATTAACACATGTCGTCCTCCCTTAACAAATCCTCACATTTAATTACATGTTTAATAAGCGATAATATCATGTACAATGTTTTATCTACTCGTGCACTACCCCCGTTTTACACACACATACACCACCATCACACATACATACATAAATACACGCACATAAATACACACACACACATACACACTATCCAAAAATTCAAACAATTAATCGCTTATACACACTAGACACTCGCACTCACAAAGACACTCGCCCACTTACATACAAATAAACAAACACCCTCACACACACACACACACACACATCTGTGTCATGTTTGTGTACAAAAACCAAGTCCCCGACGTTTATGTCTAATTAATGAGATTTTCTACATTTTGTTGTGTAATTGTACGCAGAAAATATGAGCTACCTAAATAAAAAAAAAAAAGCAAAAATCTGTGTGTATTATATATTTTTTTGGTTTCTTACAAAACAAAAAGTTATAAAAAATAACTAAATATAACAAGCATAAAAACCCGCAGTTCAACCATAGCCCACAAAAAGAATCAATTTTCTTTAAACGACAAATTTTCCACGAAAACGAACAATAGCAAAGAACTGTTCCATTTGTGTAGTATTAACAACCAATTTTAACTCTCTCTTTTTTCTCTTTTTAAATCCGTTCCACACCCACACCCACCAAACGCAAAAACAATCACACACGCAAACGCAAACATGTACAACAACAACAACGAATATGCATTCCTGTTGACCAACTGCAGTAGTCGGTAAACGTAAGTTCGATGGAGGTCACCAAAATCCGGCAGATGTTAAGCGACGTTACCAGAGCGGTTTAATAGGAAATGGCGGCAGTTGGGGCAGTTTACCGCTACCACAGCAACCTTTAGGCACAAATGGTGAACAGTGGTATATGGATACGTTTTCGGCATGGAGTTAAAAACTACAATAACAGGCAACTACAGTTAATAAAAAATAAAACACACACTCGGAACTTAGAAGGCACACCAACAACAACAACAACAGCTACATCTACAGCTACAGCATATATATGCATATATTTATATATATGATATGTGTATCTATGAGTTTTTATCTTTTCAACTCTAAAGAAGCGTAGCAAATTAAAACCTACATAAGACGAGCAATAATTGGGCTTTATAACCCTTTGAAATACTTTCGTTTAGGTACTGCTTTGCACATCTTTTTGTCTCTCTCTCTCTCTATCTCTATCTCTATCTCTATCTCTATAAAAATCAGAAAGAAAATAATAATTATACATTTATATAGCATATCTATAGACTTGCCGCAGCATTTTAGCAAACATATTTCGTTCATTTTTTATAATCATATAATAAAAATTCTAAATAATAATTAGAGCATTTTGCTAAAACATTTTAAAGGCAATATGAATACAAAGCAAAAACACATAAAATCCCCTTTTAAAATTCAAGAACTACATACGTTTTTAACTTGAAATGGAAACAATAATAGAGCATATGTAACAAACTGATAAATGGTAAAAACGATGCAAGAAAAATAATTACATATATAAATCTATTTATATCAGTATAGTGAGTGCAGTTAGGCTCATATTGATTTTAAAACTTAAGCGACTTTTTTATACATAACGCGTAAACCAAATTGAAAAAAAAAAACAAAGTAATTAACATTTTACTACTATTTGTATAAAACTGAATCAAGCAGAAAATCGAAAAGGAGATATTGCACACAACAATAAAAAAAAGAACACAAGATTTCCTTCAATTGTAAATATGAAACAAACAAAAAAGAAAAATGAAAAAAAAATTACATAAATTTAAAGCTCTAAAGAATTGATAAAACGAATCAAATTAAAGTAATTCAGAAGCAAAGCTTAATGAAGAAACATTGACTGAAATTATAAAAAAAAAGATGCGAAGTTAGTCTTGAGATGAAGTTAAGAAACTAAAAGTTATAATTAAATCGCAGCAGCGATTGGCATTATTATATAATGTCTTGGGCTCTGCATATTGGCAAGACTTTTCGATTAAATTGCAAACTATTTTAGGTAACTTGAAATCAATTAAACACAAACAACAAATAATGTATGTAGAGCTAAGAAATTGCACAAAAATTACAAATTTAAAAAACACGCAAAGCATAAAGATACAGCTAAAGCTACAGCTACAGCTACAGAGATACAAACAGCAGCAGTTGACAACTGAATTGCTGCTATCGAGATGCAACGAATTATTAAGACACCAACTAACACACTTACACACACATCACAAGCAGTTAAAAAAAAGGAATAATAATAAGTAAGGACTATAAATTTTACAAGCGATAATATTATAGGGAATTTAATAACGGCAAATCTAAATATATGAATATATACAACCAAAATAATAATAATAATTTACGAAATCAATTAGTCCCCTAAACAACATATTTAAACAATTTTCCAAATTTTCCCTAATAAGTTTTATTCAGTTTTTTTTAGCAACTCTTTAAAAGTTGACATTCTTAGAGTGCTGCAACAAGTTCATAGCAAACCGAAACTGGGTACATCCCATATATACTTATATAGCAACTCTATAATATATATAAGCATTATTTAACTGTAACTCCATGCCTCCTATTCAGCAAACATCAATATGAAAAAAGAAATTATTCAAATTTTGCAAAATTTTATATTCTGTTTCGATCTGTATTTTTTACGAAAATTTTTATTTTTGCTAGATCTCAAGTAAAGCGAAAACGTAACTAAAATGTATAAACAATTAAATTAGTTATAATTAAATAACAAACAAAACTTCCAATTTTAAACTCAAGAACAAATTGATAATGATTATAATGATGATGATGATGATTAATAAGAAGAGTTTTTTAAAGCGTATCTATAAACATTGTTCAGCAAGCGCCTAAAACGGAATATATATATATATGATATTTTAAAATTGAAACAATAAAAACACACACTCCCACACTCAGATACAGATACACACACACAAACACCAAGCAGTTGCCTAAAGTTAAATGAAAAGCAGAAAAAAACTTCTAAACTTGCGCAAAAAACAAACAAATTTGCGACACCAGCAAAGAACTTTAATACATAATAATAATAATACATTAGCAAACAACAATAAGAACATTTACTACCAATTCTAAATGACCATAGTTAAGCTTAAATTTAGTGAAACACACACACTCAACACACACGTACACCCACACACACACACACACACAGATAAACATATACCCTAATATTTAAAAGTACACCATTTGCGAGAGAGTAAACTGCAGCAGCAGCAGCAGCAGCCGCCGCAGCAAAGTGTGCGCCATTTTCTAACTATATAAAACTAAACGTAAAAACAACAAAACCCAATTTAAAACAAAAAAAAAACCACAAATATTTAACCAATTTTTTTTTTGTACTAAGTTTCGTTATGCATTTTTTCTTCTAATTTTCATCAATTGTTGCCTACGAAAAAGTTTTTATTTTTATTATTTTTTTTAACACACACAAACATAGCAGAAAAAAATTAAAAATTATACGTCGCGTCTTTTTGCATGATAAACATTTTTGTTTTTGCCTTAGAAAAGAAAAGCAAATTGAAGAAATGAAGAAATTTTCAAAATTTTTGGTGACTTTGAAACTGGAACCCAATTCAAATTGCAAATATATGTATACATATGCTTAATGATAAAGTTTTGTTTAATTTGATACTGTACTGATTTTATATTGTTTTAAATTTGTAATTTTATTTATAAGTCTTAATTGTTAATGTGTTCTAATTGTAAACTACAAAGAAAATTGGCAAAACCTGTTACACAATCCGTTAAAGTTTTCACTTTGGTTAAAACAAAAACAAAAAAAAAGGAAAAAACAAAACAAAAAAAAACTAAAATACAATACTCGACTATTTTAAATAATGTGCCGTTGATGCCTTTGCGGTCATATAATTGTTTTCAAATTTCCCCAACTCCCCCATCCTTTTGGAAATGTTAAAAATTGTTCTTTCGAAACTCCTTGCCTTTATATTTGTGTTAAATATGTATTGTAATTTGTAATTTTGTTTAATTTTTTTCGGGAAAGCAAAAACGTTTGGCAAAATTAGTTTTTAATTTGAATATTTAGTTTTGTTTGTGCGCTTAAGTTTTCAATATTATGTTATATAAATAAATATATATATATATATATACACATAAATATATATATATTTTAATAATATAATAAACTATATGAATATTAATTTTTAGCAAAATATTTTTACGTCTAAACTTAAAGCACTAATGTTAAAGAATATTTACCGACCTAATTTGTTTAGCTGTTTAATTGGTTTTAATTTTCAATATTTTTGTGTATTGTGAGGAGAAGCGCAAGCAAATTTTCGATCTTTGACCCAGCTCTTAATATACTTACATAATATCCAACAACAGTAACTGTATACGTGTGTAAATTTAATTGAATCAACAATAGTCGTACAACAATATTAAAACAAGAAACAATTTAAAAGAAAAATAAATCACAGAAATTTAAAACAGAAATTTGCAAGCGGCTCGTGGAAACTGAAGCAAAAATAAGAAAAATATATTTCAAAATATGTAGCAAACAACAAAAAAGAAAATACAACAAAAACTTTACATGAATTGTGATGATGCAAAGGCAAGATTTAATCATAATTACTAAATCTATATATACATACACATATATAAAATATATCTTTCTCTATAAAAAATTTATATATATATATGAGTATATAGTGTATATGTAGATATAGGAGTGTATAATCTAACTTTACTTTTAAACAGACTGCGTACGTATTAAAATTTTTAAAATTAATTTGTGTAAAATGTTTTAAGTTTTGAAAAATTGGCAAATAAAGAAAAAAATAAAAATTAATAAATCAAAAAAAAAACTCCGTTGAATATTGAAATATACCAACAGTACTTGAGAGTGCAAAAATATTTTCAAAATTAACATAATTTCTTTTTCAAATCTTTCAGCAAAACTTTCGTTGTAATTTTTGGTATTTGAACGTATATTTCAAGATCAAATGAAATTGGCTTAAGCGCAGATGTTTATAAATCAGCAGTGTTAGGAACGGCTGTTTAAAGTCGCCGTAGTTTTTTATCAGCCTTAAATGAATGCAAGTGTCACGCAGCGCTAGAACCGTCAGTTTCCAGTGTCAATTGTTTACAATAATAAATTTTTACCACAAATCTGGATAATATTTGTTATGATAAACAGTCGAAAATGTTTACCATTAGAAGTTATATTACGTGATTTTCTTAAATCTTAATGAACGAATTTTTTATATGTATACTTATAGTTTGTGTGTGTTTTCATATCGTTTATTAAAATATATTTTCAAATAAATTGTAACTTTTTTCATAATTATAATTCTTAAAATGAACATCACAACAAATTTGCATATTTGTCACACGTATGAGGAACTTGTACAAGCCGTGAACGTAACGTCGCCAATTATTAAGCAAAAGTATAAAACAAAAATGAAAAAACGAATGAACATTTCAAGAACATTCAGAAATGTAGGTGGAACAGCGATAGGAAGAAACATCTTTTACGTCTTACAATTATTGTTAACGAAGAAAATAAAAGTGAGAAGAATATTGTACTAAAATATTTGATATACATACATTTGTTATTATTTGTAATACAAAAATTAAATAAAATTGCATCCAGATAATAAATAAAAAATAAAAAAATTAAATAAACAATGCAAAAACAACTCGTCATTACTTACTTTTAACAAGAATCGATTTAGAGATCTCACAGGCTTCTAGCTCAACTTGGAATAATACAACTTGCTTGCTGTCTTTTAACATAAGGATAAATATATATATTTGCGTCAGGTTTACAATATACAATAATACTTAAAAACATTTACTGCGCGAATTCGATTTACTGCGACGACTGGAGCTGCGCCGCGTGGTGTTATCCATAATAGTGCTGCCCATATCGTCCATAATAGTTTCATCAACGCTGGCGTCATCCTCGGGTATTTCTTCGTCGCTATTTGTTTCGTTGATCAGTGATCCCCTAGGAGTCACAATGGCATCGCCATGCAAATCCTGATTATCCAAAATACTGATATGAAACGCGGCATGGCACTTGTTGGCCGCCAGCAGCGCTTTAATACGAAACACCAGTGTTTCCAGCGTTTCACGTAGGCTGGGAATGTAGCTAATAATAGCTGTGTTCTTTATTGACTTCGAATGGCAGCAGAGATTGTGCAAAAACTTGGTAACATTCTGAAGGTCGTGAAAAAATTTGGTAAGACGTTCGGGACTATCGCGTACAATCGTCTCAAGGACAGGTACGCCATGTTGTAGGAACTGCTTCAAGAACAGTTGCGAGTGCTTCAAGAATAATGAAAAATTACGCGGCTGTTCCACTTTCTTGACAATTTCTAAGAGCCCATTAAGTAGGCATATAGTTGATTCCCAGAGCTTAAAGCGATCACCTTCGGTGTGGCCGCTACATCGTGAGTTCAGTGTGCTAATAATAATCTCGCACAAGCCGCGAAACAGCAGAGGAAAGTTAGGCCTAGAAAACGCAATTTATCAAATTCTGGACAGATGCAATCAACGGACTTAACTTACTTTTTGATATTGGGAATTGACTGCAAAGCCAATTCTTTTTTATTTAGAAGCACGCACTCCTCTTTAAGAGCAATCAAAATATCCTTAAGACGCTCAAATGATGAGTCCTTCAGAAAACCTTTAATCAGCTCATCGAGATGAATATTACATTGAGCGCCTTTTTCTAAGCTGCCCGAGTAGTGGTACCATTTACGTCTCAGCATATTGGTACAATATTTTCCTATGACGGAATCAAAAATTCAGAAATAAAAGTATTCAAATAATAATCAGGACTTACGTATATCCTCGGCCTGCTGCTTACTGCGCTGAACTGCATTCTCGCCGGAACAACTCAACTTACGCAAGCTGCGGAGCAAATGCTGAAGCTGCACGGCAGTGCCAAGAACTAACACCGATTTCTCATATTTGCAGAAATATTCAAAGATCTGAGAGGCAAGGCGTGCTGTGGATGGTTTTTTAGCTACCTTCCGCTGACCAGGTGGCATCAGTGAATGTAATGAAGCTAATAAGAGAATAATTAATTATTATCAGCTCTCATATTTAAAGTAACACATTACTCACACTCTAGCAGCTCAGTTTTGGAAGTGTCACTCCACTCATTCCATGAGAAATACAATGCAAGCAAGTGAATGCACAAGCCAAAGCAGGTTTTAACATAATTAAAGCGATCCTTGAACAGATCCAAATTGCTGTGGACATTGTTGACCTTTTCTAGTTCCTGATCAATGTGGGCCGTCAGTGTGATTAATCTCAGATGGATTTCTCCTAGACATTTTTGCAAGTCAGACATAAAATGCTCTGGCTTGGCCACATACGATCTTAGCGAACCGGTTTCACTAACATCTTGGCTTCCATTAATAATCGTATCCAATTTATGCACCAAATCTGTAAGTATAAATCGCAATTCCAGCAAGCCCAGATGTGTACCCACTTCCTCCTCTTCCAATGGATAATTCAGACTGAAAGGTTGTTCTTTCAATAACACTATTATTTCGACATCAAGCTGTCTAAAACATTCCAAGGGTCCATATAACTGATCAAAATTGATTTTGCGTTTAATGGATTTACAAGCACCCAACTTGATGGTCAGATCGCCCAGTTTCGATTGGTCCATGCTCTGTGGTTCATCCATGATTGATTCGTTATTAACTTTATTTCCCTTTGCCTTGCCTATCGGAGGTCTTTTTTCCCTAGTAACTACCGGAGGACCGGTCTGTTTAAGATTGTTAAGGAACTGGCATGGCGGTGGCGTAAAACCAACAGGAGCATGCGCCAAAAGCAGCTTTAATCTTTGCTCTGTGCTAATCAAGTCAGCGAGACGCTTTAGAACTCGCTTGCGTGTGGCTTCATGCTTTTGGGATGCAAATGCGCAGGTCGTAACACGCATCCAGTTGATCGTGTGATAGTAAATGTGCAATATGTGCTTTTGTGTCTCATCATCATAATTATCAAAGATGGCCAAATAATTGGGGTCATCGAAAAACGTGGGCAGCACAATGGCGCAGCCTTGTAGCGCATTTACCAATTCCAGACTGTACTGATATCGTTGATTGTGCAGCACGCTGACCAAGTGAAAAAGCGGCGCGAGTACAAAAATAGAATCGCTGGCGCTGAAAAAGTAACAGCTGTAGTCTGCTCAGGTGCATTATTGTATGTGTCCTGGACTTACATGGCATTTGGACTCAAAACCAATTCAGATATATTAATACCTATGTCTAGTACTGCTGATTCGGTATTAACATTCGATTCATCTAATTCATTAATGTTCTTCTGGCACTCCAGCCTGATGCCTCTGCAAAAATATACAATCCAATGATAAAACCCAATAGTAATTAGATTAAGAATTCTCACTTGACAGTGTTGGGCTGATGATCATTCACAAAGCTCTGCTGAAAGCGATAGGTCATTAATTCACAGAGCCACATTAGAAACTGATTGTCGAGCATATAAATCGACTCGGCGTTGTAGTAGCGCACCGTCAATACGCTGGCCAATTCGTCGTAAAACAATGCCAGTAACTCGGGTGAGTTACATATTGCTGACTGGGTGAGCACTGTATATAAAAATGATCAATATTAACTAATTATTATAAACGAAGATGAACGTATTTACTAATCAGGTTAGCTGCCTGCTTGCTGCGACCATCAGGCAATGAAGTGATGCTGTCCACGCTGGTTTGCAAGTCCTCGTTGTTGATAAGCATGGTTTCAATGCGCGCAATGGCGTCAATTAGCTGAACGCAACCAATGATGCCCTGCCTCTTCACATATTCAGTTCGATTTATCTGCTGTTTCTTTACGACCATTTCGATTTGATCCTGCAGTGGGGCACACTCTGGCAGTTTGGGATCAGGAAATGCAACGTGACACAACAAGTCCATGGCTAGCCGGGTTTGGAGCAGTGTGAGATCGCTTAGACGATCGAGCAACGGCAGTAACAACATCGCACAGTTCTGCACATGCTTAGCATTCTTCCGCTGCAGCTCACGCAGCAACGTCAATGTGGTCGTCACATGCTGAGCTGACTTGTCAAATGTCAGTTCCAGCAGTTTCTTCAGAATGCTTTTTTGTATCGAGTTGCCGATTTTAAAAAGAATGCTGTGTCCACAAAATTGATCGTGAGTGAAGCAAAAATATGACAGATATCTAACAAAATTCACCTGTATGCAGCTTTGGCGAAATCTGCTACAGTGCGATTCTTCTCCCGCATAAAGTCATGGAGCAAGTGCATCAGTGTGTTAATGTGTTGTTCCAAAATATGGGCGTAACGGATTTTAATTTCATCCAATATGTTAACTGTGATGTGCTCTAGTTTAATACGTCGCCTCAGCTAAATGAAAATCAAATTAGAGTCACTCATGAAATATCTTCTTCGCACTTACAAGATTTTCAATAAATAATGTATTATCCTCGTTGATGTCTATGAGTATTAGTAGCATTATGAAATCAAACGATCTGCAAGGTTCCAATTGACAATTACACCGAGTAAGCAAAACTTATTTAATAAACCTCACTTAAATTCGCTGGCCGCTAAGCCGCTAATCGTACGCTGCCACATTTGGTAAAAGCGCTTGGAACGCTTAAGACCTTGTTGAAGAAAACCGAAGAGCTCCAATTGTGATTGTTTATCACAGGCACCAGCAACAGTCATAGCCTGAGAGTTTTCACCTTCCGATCTGTTGCGCCAGTTAAATATTTCGCGCAGTGTGGAGACCAGCTACTCAGAGAAACAAGTCAGGCATAAATCGAAAAAGAAAAGCAGGGGAAACTGTATGAACACTAAAGTACATTCATATTTACCTCACGCACAACATCGTCGGTGTCCTGATTGAGACTATTTAGCAAGAGCCGTATGAGATGCGGCAGTGTCTGCAAAGAAAATGATAGGTATTTATCTGTGTTTCACGGTTTAAAATATAGTGAGTTACCACATTCGAGCAACTGCTATCGTCCTTGATGAACTCCAGAATGCGCTCGCGTAGTTTTCTTTGAGTCCTCGCATTAAGCGTCAAATTGCTCAAGATTTGCAATGTGGTCAAATGGAAGAGGTCTTTACTGCTCGAATAGTTAATGCTAGATAGGATAGATTACTGTTAAATGAGCGCTCTACATATGGTGGTAAAACACTCACGTGAGCAACTCCACAAACTCGTCATGTTTACTGGCATCTAATAAATACTCAGCGCTGCTTATGATATCCATCTTCGACGGCTCTGAGGCGTTATTGAATATGCGTTCAATGTGGGTGTAAATCTGATCACTATGCGATAGTGTGAGGTAACGCAGTTGGGCAAGCATCAGTGGCAGCAGTGGCAGGCAACCCGGCACCGTTTGCACTCGTTCCAATTTGGCAACCTCTTCGATTTTGTTGAAAAGCACCGACAGGCAGGGCTCCCGTAGAAAGTCGATCATCAGAAAGTTGATAAACATGCTGTTCTGGGATTGGTACACCTGGTCCTCACCGGCCGTGTCTATGGTGCAGCCACTAAGCAGTTTCTGTACCAGTTTCGATTTGAGCGCCAGAGCAGCATTTAGGCCTGTTTTGAAGGTCTCAATGTTTTCCGGATATTTCGGAGACTGCACCAATATATCACGTAGCTTAGAAACAATAGCAATATGATCACAGGACAGCACAAACGCATCCGTTTGATCTAACTGCACACCAGCGTTCATCAACACCATCTCAAAGAAGTTGTTCGGTTGGCGGGAACTGTTCATCCGAGATGAAGACTGCGTGCGCCCCAATGTTGCGGCCAACGCTATGCTATGCTGCGACAGAAAACGTTGAGTTTGCTCCTGGGAAGCTGGTATATTCTCCTCCTCACTTTCGCTCGCTAATGCCACGATTGCCGCATCTGTTTGTTTAGCAGACGAAATTCGCTTTAAAAAAAAAAAAAACATTTCATTCATTTTATGATCTCATGCAAAGGAAGTTCTGCGATCACTTACTGGTATTTTAATTGTTGCATTTTCATCAATTGTATTCATTAGGGCATTGTTCCGCTTCTTAAATTTTCGGTACATTATGGTTTATTAGTTCCAAAAATCCTGTTATATTAAATAAATTGATGGAAGCTGTTTTAAAATAAAATGCGCCAGCTATAGAATTCAGATATCGATAACAGATATTAGTTTGAATGATTATGTTAATCGTACAATAAATTCTGTTGACACAATGTTATTGTTAAACTAGCGATGGTACTATAAGATGCCGATATTTTTCGTAAATAAATATCGAGTGCGTCGTTTATTTGAAATATTAATTTAACAAATTTTTTTAACACAATCATTTATCTTTTTTGTTTTATAATATATAGAAAATTTTATATAGTAAAAAATGCATGATAAATAACTTGATATTATGTTTATTGAGTATATTAACCATGTCGGTACTAAATCTATTATTGTTATATATTTGAATTAAATATTTGTTTACTTGTGATACAAAGCATCTTTGCTAAATATGTATGTGTATGATCGTTGAATATTACTCTAAATATAAATTTTTAAACGTGCAAATATTGCAATTAACTACTTGTGAGTGTAATGGAAAAATTCCACATAATACTATAAATATTTAATTATAAACGTGGTTGTAAATTTAAAGCCATTTCTCTTGAGTCGAACATCAAATTTGCTTAACTTTAAACTGTGAACTTATATATATATATTTAATAGCATTATCTAAATTTCATATTTTAAAAGTGTAATAAACTCTATAATGGTTTAATAATGTATTTTATATGGATTCTAAAAAGGAAGTACAAAATGTTTTAAGTGATTATGTCAGCAATTGACGTATGTATGTAGAGGTTTACTCCTTTGTTCTTAATTAATAGAAAATCACTAATTTGGCTTTGGTTAGTATTGCTAATTAAGTATTGTTTGATGCTTCTAATTACATCACTGCAGTCCATAATGGATTTAACATCTGATTTATGTATCATTCCATAACTCAATCTCAATCTCAATCTCAATCTCAATTTCAATCTCAAACTTTTCAATCCAAACTGTTAACGTTTATCTGTTGCTTCGTTGTTTTCAATTAATATCAACATCAATATCAAATAGCTCATTGCTTTTTCGCTCGACGTCTTTTATAGCCAGTCATTTGCTTTAATAATTGCGAGTTCTCATCATCCAGATCCATATTGGGCTCCCAGAGACGAAGTCTTTTCGGTATGTATATGAGGCCCAGCAGAGTAATTGCTGTATTTGAAGGATATTTTAACATATATTTAATGTGTGCGCATATTCTATATATCTACTTACTATTCAAGACGCAAGGGAAGATGACGTAAAAGTTCAAGGTGCTTGAACGAAAGTAGAGTGCTTCGGTGGCATAGAAGACCATGGTAAGAGCCAAAGAGCAACCGCCCATGCTGACAACGCTGTAAAGAGTAAGGGAAATTGAGTCATTTGCCATGGTTCTGTAGTGCCTTGAATTGTAACTTTATACTCACGGCCTATAGTGTATGTACAGCGTACAGTGCACCAAAGCGATTGCCTTTAGAAGACAGTACATACCAATTATACGGGAAATGGTATAATCACCTAGAGCATTATAATATAGTCGAGAGTATTTCTTTACACAATATAGTAGGCTCACCCTCGATAAACTGTGTATCGCTATGATCGCCCAGGAAACTTCGTCGTTCTATATAGCTACGGAACGCTGTGCCCAGATCCATAAAAGCAACAAACGCAATCCATCCGCGAAAGGCATAGAGCAGGCGTTCACGGGGGCGACTGCCGGACTGCATTGCAGCCCTGTAAATTTATTAAATAAAAACAAAAAACCTTAGACATTGTTCACAGGACACAGAAGACAGCAATGCTGAGGGCTAAATGGTCGGGACATGTATATATATATATATAGCAGTATATATATACATACATATATATATCATATAGCCCTGTTTACTCATTTTCAATGGGTTCAGAGTATAATGAGGTGATTATATTTGCCTAAAGAACGCCGGCCGGCTTATCAAAACATCGCTCCAGTAGCTAGCCACGCAACGTGTGCAGGTGGGTTCTGGGCAAAATCGATATCACTCCCACACCTAAACACATAGATTATTTATGAAACTGCAAATATTTACACATGGGCCAATTATTAGCCGCACGCAAGCACGTGCTATGCCCACCCGGCCACCGTGTCCCGGACACGCTTGAGGCTATTTATTTTCAGTCAACAATTGCACCGCCAGGGTCACCCCGAGCAACGGAATTCGTGGCATGCAATTCATAAACTCAAACTAGCGCAGAGTATTTTTTTCCTCTTGTTGTACACTGTTTTCTTATTTGCTTACATTGCGAGTGGTTATCTAGGTCGTTCAAATATCTGGGCACACGCGGCGGATGCTTAATATATAAATATAAATATAAATATGCACTTTAAATTATTATTATTGTATTAGATGTAGCGTTCAGCACATTTCCCTTTATCAAAACATTTTGCTATTTTACGCTTCCCTATTTTGTGCTACTGTTTACCGCGACGCTTCGACGCAGATTGAAAGCTTAAACCGTCAAGGAGCTTTTATGCATGGTGACAGCTTTCATGGCACTGGCCGGCCGGCTGTTTGTGATTGTACCGTAAAGAGTGCTTGCTCTAACTTTATTATTATAGAAAATAATCAAGTCATTCGGGTATTTCGATCCGATTGACGAAGTTTTTTAAATTTTTATGGAACAACTCAAATCGTCATTTAATAATTATTGCAAAGTGTCTTCTGATTCTGAAGTCAATTTTATTATGAAAAAGTAAAAAATATATATTTGATTAACAAACTCCAATAAACACGAAAAATGTGTGTCAAGTTCAATGGCTCTCTAAATCATCATCATCATCATCATCACCAAATCTAATCCTTGCCTACAGTCGATTCTGTTTTCCGATATTCAGCATAATCCACAAAGCCGTCGTTATTCAAATCCATGGATTTCAGTACGTAGTCTATCGTATCCTCTAAAGCCTTGTCGGTATATACGCTGCCCGTTTTGTGGTCCGCTTCATCTGGATTTTCGATAGTTTCCTTAGTAATCGGCTTGTTATGATCTTCAACTGAAATTAAACAGCAAAAAATATGATTTCAATATAAGTTTTTTCTTAGGTTAATTTAAAAAATATATATTGACTAGAAATCATTATTTTATTTTTTAGACAATTTTTATTTTCTAATAAGACGTTACTTACAATGATTTGCATGCTGCTATAAATAGGTGCCAGATTCAATTGACTGGCAAATAGGTACGAATCAGCCAGTGCCCAATGCACATCTAAATCTAATCTCTTAGCAGCAAATCTACTAGAGATGATCAAAACTTTTGGCATTTCACGTTTATCACGCAACATTTCAGGCCACTGCCTACAACTTAAGTAATTTGTGCCTGTGTATACAGCATACAGCATACAGCATACAGCGTACAGCGTACAGCGTACAGCATACAGCATACAGCATACAGCATACAGCATACAGCATACAGCATACAGCATACAGCATACAGCATACAGCATACAGCATACAGCATACAGCATACAGCATACAGCATACAGCATACAGCATACAGCATACAGCATACAGCATACAGCATACAGCATACAGCATACAGCATACAGCATACAGCATACAGCATACAGCATACAGCATACAGCATACAGCATACAGCATACAGCATACAGCATACAGCATACAGCATACAGCATACAGCATACAGCATACAGCATACAGCATACAGCATACAGCATACAGCATACAGCAGGAGACAGGATTCCAGATTGATTTTTTTTTTATTATTTATTATTATTTTTGTTTCTTTGTACAAAACAAATGTTTACACAATCAGCCTTGATTTGTTTTCGCTGCTTTTAGTTGACGCTTAAAATTAACTTCAGATTGAATGAATGACTAAAATTAAGGGAAGGTTAAACAAAAAACAAATAGTTTAATTGCACCGATCACAAATGAGATTCGTGTGTGCTATTATTCGAATTTTTTGAGAAGTTGTGTTATTAATTATACAATTTGTTCAAAGAAGTTTCCCGATGGATTGGAATGCTTGTAGCCTATTCAAAACATTAGTTTGAATTTTTGAAATATTTTACAATTTTAGCTGGAATCGCTTGCGCCTAAATTTCATTTCAATACGTAGTGTGTGTGGGAGTGATCTTGTGTTGTGGCGAAACAGGAATACAGTGTGTGCCATGATTCGGACCAAGACATTAATGTAGACATAACTATGATGGATTGGATAATGTAAACTGAATCGATTATTCAATATACTAATGAGTAGGCTGCTGTGGTTGCTGTGGCTGTTGCTGCTGTTGCTGTTGCTGCTGTTGCTGATGCTTCTCTGCAGCCTTCTGCTGAGCCTTAATAAACTCTGGGTAATCGATGAAACCGTCACGTGATGTGTCATCCATTTGGAGTATCGGATCAATAAGTGCCACTAGCTCTTCGTCCGAGAATACTTTCTCTTCTACATGGGGCTTCTCGCCGTTAGGTTGTTCTTTGCTGCCTTGCTCTGCATATGTGGTTGATTTAAATTATGAATTATTAAGGCCGCATGCGAGATGGTTTTAAATGATGTCGAGCATAACCACAACCAAAACCAGAAGAACCGGAACCAGCCGAAATGTAGTGAAATTTGTTATATGAAAAAAAAGTAAAACAAGAGACACAAGTCAAACATAAGCAAAATTAAGGGCAGACGACTTAAACTAACTACAAACGTGAAAAATTTAACTAGTGGTGCTTACCGTGCCAGTGAATTAGAGATTTGATCAGCTCACATCCATCCAGTTTGTTGTTGTTGTCCGAATCGTGCATTTTGAAATAATGGAACTGCAGCTCAGCCTCAGACATTTTACTCGTATCGATAGGCACCTGCATGTGCTCTTGGATATGACTGTAGTGAGACAACAAAGGGTTAAATGATAAGATAATTTCCATATGTGAAATTGATTGATTTCGATAGCTGATCAAGTGATAAGCCCAAAGTACACTTACGCACGCTCTTGCTGAATGTTACCCGTGTTCAAAACCTGCTGTGGCTGGCCATGATGATGACCGCCCGCATGCTGCTGCTGTTGCTGATGGTGCGGCACCTGCTGTGGGTGCTGTTGCACAGGTGGCTGCATATGCTGTTGTTGCTGCTGTTGGTGAATCTGCTGCTGCTGCTGCTGGACTGGCACTTGCTGATATTGCACTTGTTGTGGCTGCTGCTGAACTGGCACCTGCTGCAAGTTCATTTTATTAGTTGTTCGCAAATACAGACTTAACCTTGAGAATCACTCACATACTGCTGCGGTGGCACGCCGGGCGCTCCGTGTCCCTGTTGCTGGTATTGGGGCGGCGCCTGTTGGTGATGTTGTGGCACTTGATTGGGCACCTGTTGCTGCTCGCCATGATAAATAGACGTAAATCAGTCAATCTGCCAGATTCCAGCTGGTTGCACAATACAACAAAATACTACATATATTATTACTCACATAATGCTGGGGATTTACACCGGGTGCCACACGCTGTGCACTGCTATGCCCAACAAGGGCAAGCAGCAAGGCTGCTATTACAAAGTCTGGTAAATGCATTTATGTGGAAGCGCTAGTGTTGTTTGCGAGGATTTCGAATTTGGTGGCACGCACAATCACCACGTAGCTAGCTTAGCTATCAAAACACACACGTACACAAATTTATTCTGCTTCTTCACCTTTTGACAGTAACACGGCGCGACAGCTGATGCACAGGTATTCGACATATCGAATTCGCTATCGGTCACTTTCGACATGGTGGCAACGCTATAAATTTAGTTCACAACCTGTTTGAGTTTTCATTGGTTTTATTTACTATTTTTTTTTTTGATTAAAGTGCAAAAATATAACAATTATATAAATGGTAAAGTACATAAAAAAATGCCTATGAATATGCTTTTCATAAATATTATAATTAAACCGGTGTAAACTATCTAATGTTCAATTTATGAAACTACTTTCCACTTGACTGCTACCTCATTTCCCATATTAATATTTATGCTAATTAGTTTCTGACTACTTTCTTCCATGTATAGGCTCGCTACTTTAAAGAACAGGACATTGATGGCAAGTATTACTAAATATGAAGCATTCAATGTATGACCTCATATACTTACATATATTCTTATCTACGTTTTTTCACCCATTAGAATTCCGCGAGTGTTTTTATCTGTTCGCTCGTTCGGGCCAAATTAATAACTTAGACGAGCTAACGGTAAATATTAGTCATGCCTAATCAGAAGGAAATTATAATAGAATAATTTGATGCAACAGGTGATTATGCGCTCTTTGGGCTTATCGCCCACAATAAAAGAATTGGTGTCGTACCTAAAGCAAAAGAATGGTAAAATGAGCTTCGCTGACTTCCTGGACATAATGCACCAACACTCCTCAGTGGAGAACCTTCCAGGTGAAGTGATCGCCGCATTCAAAGCAGCTGATCCCCAAAACAAGGGCACCATATCGGCAAAACAACTACGAAACTTGCTGCAAAACTGGGGCGAAGGTCTGTCCGTGCGCGAGGTGGATAACATCTTCAGGGAGGCTAATGTTAATAATAATAGCACCGTTCGCTACGCTGATTTTGTTAAAATAGCATGTGCACCAGTGCCGGATTATTATTAAATCAAGAGACATTCATACTTCACATTCCAGTAATTATTTAAAGCATGCAAAGCGCAATAAAATTCACAATCAGTTTTATGTTTTTTTTTTTTTATTAAAATACGAAACTTTTCAACATGTTGAGAAGAAAGTTCGTCAGCCGATTTTAGTTGGCAATGGTAACCTCAACCTCTACTCCGGGCTCAATGTTGATCGAGGTGATCTTCTTCACGATCTCAGATGGCGAATGCAAATCAATGATACGCTTGTGGATTCTCATCTAAAATATTTGAGATAAGAGAATGAATTAGTAAATAAACTCTTCTTATAGCTTAATGTGATTGTAAATTGAATTGAATTGTCGAATTCGGAGAGCCAAATTGTGTGGGTTACCAGCAAAGTGGACTATGAGAATACGTTTAATCTGGGCAAATCGGTGATACTGTACAAAGGCAGATTTCGTGCCAAAGCACGATATCTGATCTGTCCACAAAAGCATAATCCTTAGCTGGACTCTGAACTCACCTGGAAACGATCCCAGGTCTTGGAACCTTCACCGCAAGGTGTCTTACGGGTGGTAATGCGTAGGGTCTTGGTGGGCATGCGTACTGGGCCCTGTAAGTTAAATTTAGTTATATTTAATTAACGAAAATCTTAATTTCGTTTAATTTGCGTTTGTTGCATAAATCATTTAATATCTTCAAATTGTTTATTTCAATGTGAAAATAATGTCCAATTTATGCATTTCATCTGGCATTTATTAATGACTAGGCTAAGCGGCAAGCAGGCACACGAAGCCTCCAGGTAAATGCGATCATAAAGAATATATACATCCATATACATACATGTGTGTATGTATGTACATGCATGTGTATATATGTAGCTGTTTTTAGCAGTGCACGCGACAAGCTCTCTTCTTACCTTGACACGCAGGTTCTGGTTCTTAGCACCGTTGATCAAGTCGCGGCACACGTTCTCCAAGGAGCGAACGTTCCTGGAAGTCAGAGTGATACGGATGCGGTGCACAGATGTAGAATCGCCACCATGGGGCTTCTCAATATCCTTAGGAGCAGCAGCCTGCAAATGTGTGAGCACAATATGTGTTACTTTGAGGTTATGTTACACGGAGCACACACGTGTATTAACATTTTCGGTGAATTGTTGCCGAAAACATAATGTATCACAACTCCTAACTATTACATTATTTTTACTTGATTATTTACCATTATATTAGCAATTTATCTGGTCGAGATAGTCAAATCTTTTTATTTTGAGCAGCGCTGAACCAGTTAACTTGCTGGTTGAAAACGAAATGGGACGAGGGACAGTCACGACGGAACGCACATTAGCGGTGCTCAGCGTTGCCACCCAGTCAACTGAATATGTGGCAGCGCAAACTACGCGCCATACCCATAACCATTCACAATGAACGCATTTATTTAAATCAAATTAAAATTCAATTTTTCGACTATTTTATTTTATTTTTATTGCGCATACTCAAATAATTTGCGACAAACAAATGCGACTGAAGCGGGACCAATAACCAAAATCTTTCATATAAAATACAATTATAATTATACAAGTTAAAGCACAATGTTGTATTTAAATATTAAATCAACGTTAATTAGTTTTTGTACAATCGAAATATGTGTTAAACTTTATGCATATCAGAATTAAAAACTTTACCTGACGATCTTAAAAGCTAAGTACGTCTCAACAAACGAAAATGTAAGCCTGTGCGATTTCTAAGTAAATCGGCAAATAAAAAGTATATGTTGTCCATCAAGCTACAAAAAATAAAACTTAAGAGCGCTAAAAGTTTGTGTCCAAATTGGTGTCGTTATAGATATTACTTTACGGATAAGTTTGTAGATAAACGCACAGAGTGTACTCACAGACAGGTACACCTCTGGCTAGTGGGTTAAATGGATTTTAAAGCGTTTCCCTCTCATATACGCATATTCATAGTATGTATGGCTAACTAATGTACATTAATTATAGATTCACGGCCTTTACCAACTCCCACCCAGCGAACTGGCACGCTTAGGTGGCTCTCCAAAAAGCGTACGTAGTTTTGTGCGTTCTCGGGCAACTCTTTGAAGTTGCGTATGTGCTCAGTAGACGTCTGCCAGCCGGGCAGAACGGCGTACTCCACCTCAATATCGCTCAGTTCGCTAATGGTGCCGGGGAAATGATCCAGTTTCTCGCCATTGCTGCGCTTATAGTTGGCACCCACTTTGATTTCGGGCAATGTGTCTAGAATATCCAGCTTCGTTATGCAAATGCAAGTGTAACCATTAACCAACGACGTGTATTTGAGCAGCGGAATATCCAGCCAGCCGCAACGACGTTTACGCTTCGTTGTTACACCGACTTCAAATCCTCGCGTCTGCAGTAGATCCCCAAATTCCTGCGAAAAAATATTATTTATTAGTTGCAAACGCTGTGAACGCTGATCAGTTCATACTTACATTCAATTGTTCCGTTGGGAACGGACCATCGCCCACTCGCGTCGTGTAGGCCTTGACAACACCAATGACCTCTCCAATTGTTTGTGGTGGCAAACCCAGACCTGTCAGCACACCGCCAATGCTGCAATTGCTGCTGGTCACATAGGGATAGGTGCCAAAATCAATGTCCAGCATGGCTGCATTAGCGCCTTCCACCAGGATGGTCTTGCCGTTGCGCAGTGCCGTGTGCAAGAAACAAATTGTGTCCTTGACATACGGCCTCACCTTCTCCGCGTAGTCCTTATATCTCGCCAGCTCGGCCTCCACATCAACCTTAATCGATGGGAACAATCGCAAATGTGTGTTCACAATTGATTTAAATCTGTATTAAATATTTATGTTAGTCATAAATTAAACTATATGTAGCTAATGTGTGTATTTGTACGACGCCACTCACTTCTCACTGAACAAGTTAAAGTCACCAAGAAGTTCACCCACACGAATGCCATTGCGTGTGGCCTTGCTTGAGTATGCCGGGCCAATTCCCTTTTTGGTGGTACCCAAGGATTTGCCGCCCTTTTCGGCTTCCTGCATACCATCTACATGCTGATGGAAGTCAAACACCAGATGCGCACGATCCGAGATGATTAACCGATTCTCCAAATGCTGCAATCCTTTCGCTTCATTCTTCAGCACCTCATCGAACAGCGAAGGCAAATGAATAACGACACCGTTGCCTACAAATAACCGATCACAGAAAATCATTAATATATTATTGAATGAGCTATGTATGGATAGGATAGGATATTCGGAAAAGTCTTTTGGTTAACCTTTCGAGTATTTTGAATACAATTTCAAATAAATAATTACTTCATTTATCTCAATAACTTCCGTTCTATGATAAATACAACAAATTCTAAAATAAATAAATAAATCAAAAACAATAATAAAACCAAATTACCAAAAATTCTAGATTAAGTAAAGGAATAATAATAATACATAAAAGAAGAAAATGCTTGGAATACGGAAATGAAGAATTCACTGTAAATGAAATTATTTTTGAATCACCCTTTGCTATCTTATCAAATTGAAAATCGTAATCGTAAGAATGATAGCAGGAGAGATCAAACACAAAATGCTTTGGCTGGGCAATAAAAACACGTGCATAGATTCGCTGCTTTGGCGTTATCTATTGCGAGTGGCTGGCTGCCTTAGCAAATTCTAATTCAAATTTTGCCTATTTCGTCGAGTTGTGCAAGACTTTAATAACTTGCTATGCCTGTTGCTAAACGTATTCGAGCTCGTAAAGCCGAGGCACGCGATGAGCGCCATGCGAATTGCACTGTGAAATGCTTTCGCACATTAATTTGTTTTTTATTGTACGATCGAGTCGCGAATAATAAGTTAATTGCTCGATTCGAATAATTAGCCAGCTATAGTATACAACCCTGAGCTAGCTATCTGTGTTGCCGCAGCTCACAAATACACGCACGCAGGGGGGCTTTAATGTGTGGTGGTGTGATTGTGATTATCTCATAAATTAGTCTTGTGACAGACGATGACAGGCTACATTTGCTGTTTTGGAGCAGTGGCAAGGCAAGCAGCGAAAGGCTCACATATCGATTAAACTTTAAGAAATAAACAAGTTAAGCAGACAAGTTAAATAGCTGTAGAAAGTAAACAAGTTGAAGGAACACGTGGCCCTTATGGAACTAACTTTTCCGCCCGTTGCAACAAGCAGCAATGGACGACGTCAACCGATTGACGTCAACTTACTAGAGAGGAATCGAGGTAATCGAAGAGCGCTGCAAAGGCCTAGATAGTGAAAACCAAAATAGATAAAATAGCCTTTAATGCAGGCCAGTTGTCAAAGCCAAACGCAAGACCAATTGACCGCAAAAGCCAATGTCAATGTTTCATTAAGTTTTGCCAAGAAAATTCTTATATACACATATCTAAATACATTCCTAGCTGTATACATATATATACATTTATACAAATTTGCCATAGAGCGAACGAAGGCAAGCTAGCTAAAAACAAAACAATAAAAACAATTTCACTAGCCATATAATATACATAAATATATATAATAGATATCAAGTACATAGACATTAAGTTCTGTAAAGGTGTGTGTGTGTGTGTGTGTGTGTGAGTGTTTCTCTTAAATTCAAAACAAGAAAAATAAACTGAAAGCGTTAGAAATGAATACAAAGTAAAAAAAAGATGCTTACTTTCATTGAAAAATATTCATTTTGAAAAATGTTTCTTGCTTTCTTTTACTAGAGAAGGTGAACAGCAGATAGTTAGGATGTTGCTTATACCCATAGATAGTCTCAATCTTGAAATCCCTTTTCCAGCCAGGTACAATTCTACCACTTACCGATGACCGAAATGCATTTCTCGTTGACGACGCCGCTGGGCAGCAGATGGAAATCGAATTCGGTGCCATTTGCAACCACAGTGTGTCCAGCATTATTGCCGCCCTAGAGAGAGGGAGAGAGAGAGAGAGAGAAGAGAAGAGAGTGGGAAGAAAAGCAAATGAGTAAATTAGAGAATGAGAAAACAGACAATATACGTAAGCCTATACTATAAACAGACACACACGCCACATACATACATACGTACAGATATTTCTACGTACGTAGGCTATGGCACACGGCGTGGCTGTTTATATACAAAAAATTAGCATGTTTGTTTTCGTTGATTAAAACTTGTGTGATAAATAAATAAATATTGCTGAACAGCAGGTATTAAGTAACAAATAAATAGTCAGGCCTCGAATAGCTTGTGACAAAGTATCTACAATGTTCGAACTATATTATGGATGAGCTTCTAAATAGATTAGGAATTCTTGAATGTACCGGTGATGACATATAAATGACTTTAGAGAACTTTCACTGCCCATACATACATACATATGTGTATGTGTATATGTATATGTATATGTATATGATATGTATAAACCCGAAATGTGTATCAAAAATGTGATAAAGAAAAGCAAAATTGTTATTTGTTTTCTTGGCAACTGTACAATTTTCAGTCATGTGCTAATCTTATACATATATACTAAGTGTGTATGTATTTATTTATTTATTTATGAATGTTTGTGTTTTGCAACTATTCAAAAACATTGACAAAAAGTCCCCAAAAATATTCTGGAACTATATTTGTTGTCGCACAAATTATAGCAAAACAAAATAATCGTATTATATATGTTATATATGTATGTATATGTGTGTATGTGTGTGTGTGTGTGTGTGTGTGTGTGTGTGTGTGTGTGTGTGTGTGTGTGTGTGTGTGTATGTATGTTTGTATGTATGTTTGTATGTATGTATATATAGTGTAGATCGCTTAAGCACTCGTGCATTGATAAGATTATAATGAATATATAGCGCAAAATGGATGAACGCGTATTCAAGATACTTTCGCTGCGCAATATGTGGAAAATGGAGGCGTGTGCTGTGTGACTCAGATAATAGAAAAAAATCAGTTTAAATGAGAGCAAGCTAATTACATAACAATCCACAACTATGATGATAACGTAAAGTATAGGTAAAGCAAAATGGAAATAATATTGTATGTGGTTAAAGGAAACTACGTTCATTGAACTGTCGATCCAGAACGGAATTCAACAAGTTGGTCAACTAAATGACGACACGCTATTTCAATTAAACTTATGAAATAGACCAATGTGTTCCATTAGATCATAATATATTACATAAATTGATGATTCAAATGCAATGCATGACTGTATGTTTCATATATGGCGACAATGACTTGACGAGCATTTTTTGAAAATTGCGCGCGGGACATTCACAATGGTGATTATGTAAACCTAGCATTTTGCTGAGCAGGCAATATGTAAAAGTGTGTGTATATGTGAGGTTTGGCAGTGTGTACATATACGAATGGGTGCACAGATGTACATACATGTATGTATATATCTATATATACATATACACATACGTATATACAATATTTGCGTCTGTGTGTATACATATATATACATATTATTGTATTCTGTAGGAAAGCGGAAACAACTATCGTGAGGGGGAAGAACGAGTGACGAATTTGCTGAGGTAGCAGACGTTCGCAGACTGACTGACTATACATACACATACACTCATCCCAAACACAAGCATACACACACACACACAACCCACATATACATACATACGGTGTATATACACACACACCAGCCGCTCTCACAATTTATATATACATACATACATACATGTATACAAATGAAAAAGCGAAACATGCGGTCGCCCGCCAGTCACAGTCTCGATAATAGCTAATTCCGATGAAAATAAGTATATACTTGTGAAATGTTCAGATGCTGTTGCAATTGTTGACTGCAAAGGACGCAGCGCTTTATTCTTTGTATGACAGTTTCGGCGCTGGAATTGGCGTCGGCGTCAACGAACCTGGCGCATGTCCTTGACACAAGGATAACTGTGTAATTGGCTGTTATCAGTTGCTTACATTTTTCATCGCTTGTGCTTTGATATTTCACATAAAAAAACTTGGGTTTGAAAATAATTAGTACTTTTGCTTACCTGACACCTGCAAACAATGTCCACTTCGGAGGCTAGCATGTCCACCACCTTGCCTTTGCCCTCATCACCCCATTGGGCGCCTAGGACAACATCCACTTTGGACTTGTACATGCTGGTGCGTCCTTGATGCAATTGCTCGTAGTGATTACCGTTAATTGCGCTTGTTGACATTTCGTACCACTAACTAGAAACTCTCGGCACGGCCACGGAAACGAGCACGACGTTGATCTCGCTTGAAAACGGAACACGTTCTGTTTTTATAAAATAGTTTGATTTGCAGCTGTCAGTGCATGGCGTTGCCGTAGTATATCCCTGTTTGCCGTTTGAGTATAAGCAAGAGAGCTGCCAGAAAGTTTTAGTTTTCAATACTTTGCCAAATGATGCATTTGAAAACAAGAATTGTGTATTTAAGGTAATATTTGTATAATATAATATAAAATACATTTTCTTTTCATAATTATTTATTTTCAAGAAATTATAAGACTCAACGTTCTATTTTGTTTGAGTATATTTCTTGTAGCTTATAATTGCCATTCAAAGTATAGCGACAACATTTCGAATAGTATGGCAGCACTAAACAACATATGGTTAACGGCTGTAGTGTTTTGATAGCAATACGCGGAGTTTGTTAGACACGATGTCTGAAGGCCAGGAAAAATGTCATTTGTATGTATCTGAGAAAAAACTGAATGTAGTAAATTAATAATAAATATACTTTCAGTTGCCACGAGGCACCTTTCAAATATACGTGCCCCAAATGCAATGCAATCTATTGCAGCGTCGCTTGCTACAAATCAACAGCGCATCTCAAATGCTCCGAACAATTTTTTAAAGCGTGCATTCAGGACGAGTTGGCGAGTGCGGCAACAACACCTGAAAGCCAACAAGATATGCGTAAGATATACGACATTCTGAAACGAATGCGCGAATCAGATGCCGGCTTCAAACCTGAGGATTTTGATGCGGATGGCTTGGACAATCCCTTGGACTCAGATGACGAAGACGCGGAACCTCAACAAAGTGATGATGATGTTGAGGAAGACGCGGATGGCATAGAAGAGTCTTATGCTGAGGAGGCGGATGAGATTGTTGATATGGCTACGCGTCTGAAAGGCATCGACATAAACGACGCGGATGAGGTTTGGAGTCGACTAACAGCCGAAGAGCAACAGGAATTCCAGAAACTAATTGCAAGTGGTGATATAATGAAACTAATGCCCGATTACAAGCCTTGGTGGTGCAAGCCGAAGAACTCCAAGATTGTTGTCCTGCCTTCACCAACAGATGCTGTAGCTGACATGCCTGAAATACAGAAAAACATTCCCTCTTTTACGAGTTTGTGTACAAAGACGCCTTCGCCCTGCCTCCACTACAATCTCTGGAACATCTTGAGCGCATATGCGTGCGTGGCCCGTTTTTTTGGTGGCGAGCAGCGTACCAATGCCTCCGAAGCTGTGGCACATTTGGTGAATCTCAGTGCAACCCTAAAGTATGGCACCAACTTTGAGGATGCCGAGGATGCCATTATATCCGTGCAAATGGAGGCATGCACCACAGGCAATGGACCGGCTGGCGCTGCTGCAGTAGGCAGCGCAGGCGCAGGCACAAATTTTCTCGTCGAGAGTCGCGAACAATTGGAAGAGGATGCACGCCAACTGATGTCCACAACTCAACACAAATTAGCAGCTCTGAGCGATGTCCTCCTACTGCTGCAGCACAGCAAAGCGCTTAGCAAACGGAAACATTCAGAAGAGGCCGAGTTCCAGAAGCTTTTCGCTTTAGCCAGCGGTAGTGTTGAGCTCAATCGAACCAAGCTCACGCAACTGATTAAGAAAATTGAGTTTATGTTGTCGTATGTTGCGAGAGAGCAGTTGTCATAAGAAATCTGTCAAATAAAACAATTAATTTTTAACACAATTTTTAAGTTTTAGCAAAATTTGTAAATATTGACTGCGATGCTTAACAGTAT